>OX381586.1:6584008-7184008 GCA_947458855.1 Monopis laevigella
TTTTCTGTGTCCATTGGAACTACAAGAGACCTTAGCAAGCCCTAAATAAAGTTATTTTACAGCATCTGTGGGTCAGTTAAACCTCCTAGATAAAGACAAAATTAATTTAATAGAAAGCTGTAAAATTATTATAATGAATACATTTGGTTATCAAAGATTGCCATCACGAACAATTAAAACAAATGGCCTATATATAAAATATGCGTTCTCATTTTATCAGATTTAACAGTAAGTAATAATGTTAATGGTTTAAAGGGAGATAGGGTTTTCGCTTAACGATTTTACTTGGTAGCTAGTAACTAAGTGGTACTAGTTCCTTACAATGCTATCTTCCAAGGCTGAGAACAGGTTATGACGCCCTATCTGATCATGGGCCTGGGGTGGCATTAAAATGTCGGCTTGGTCCTGCTTTGTTTATTAAATTATGTCCACAATAGCTATAAATATTGAGTCGCCTTCGGACGCGTTCATTTAGTGAAATACCGATGAGGGTAACGATACTATATGAAATATGTGTTGTGTCCTTAAGGTCTTACTTTATGAGCGGACCAAAAAGTTTGATGGTGAACATTAAACCGTTTAATTTTATGAAATTGTTTAATATTTTACTCTTCCTGGGCTTTTGAGTAAGTGTAAAGGATCTTAAGTCAGCCTCTGTTGAGGCTATTCGGTGCTCATGCTGATTCAACTGTAAACTCTAACTCTCCCCGCAAATGTTGGCGAGTCGGTAACGCTACCATACATATATAATATTAGTATGGTAGCGTTACCGACTCACCATCATCTCGAGGGTCGAGGGAGCACGTTAAGCTGTCGGTCCCGGTTTCACCCGGTTTAACAACTTGTGAAACCGTTTGCTAGCCACTTGTTCGGTGTAGACTCATACCATCGGCTACGACGAGGTGGGATTAAAATCCCTCCGCTGAGTACCCTGGGGTAAGGCACCCGTGATGATACATATGCATACATATATATACGCGACGAGGTAGAAATTAAACCATACCGTTGGGAATTTTGAGGTCGTCTAGACGGTGTCGGGCATCGTAAAGCGCCCGTGACGTTATAAAAAAACTTAGTAAACTCTAAAAATTGAATTTTTTATATGTAAGACAAATTACACATATTGCTCTGCTTCCAAACTAAGCTCTAGGCTTGTTATATGTGCACCAGTAGCAACGATATAATGGGTGGGAATCGAACCCACGACCTCCGGATAAACAACGCCAACGGCGCAACCACTTGTCTACGGAGGACTATGAATATAATTGTCATGTAGGTACAACATAGAGGATTAGGAAATTTAAAGCCCAAGCAGACAGAGCAAGAGATAATAATATGAGCGCCAGGCATTAAAAGTAATTGAATCAAAAACAAACGAAAGTTTCACGAGAAAGGGAGAAATAAAACTGGAAAAAAAGAAGAGTGGAGATGTAATGATGGAGATAGCTTCAACCAATTACCGGCAACGCAGAAGTGCTGCATCGGCGGGATAAAAATGGACTCGGCGTTCGCAAATATGCAAGGACGGAATTACGTAAAATATAGTCAGAGTATGACTATACAGGATGCGCAAAAGTGGTCATCTATTAAATTAAAAAATATATATTTAATTAATGTTCTTAAAAAATCGATAATGTAACAATTTTATGGTGTATTGATAAGTTTTTGGTCTTCATTTTACCCAAAGTTAATATAAAGCATACAGTTATAATATCGATTTAAATAAAACAGTTACTACTAACTACTATATCACGTTTTTTTCTAGGTTTTTTTTGTTGTATTTAATTTTGTATAATTAATTGTTATTATTTATTTTTAAATTTATCATCACAGATGCTTTATGATGTCCGACGGCCTCAGAATTCCCAGCAGATGGGTTTGTTCCTATTTAATCGTCTACGATAATACTCTGAATCTAACCTGAATAAGTGGCGAGCTCGCCGCGATGTTTTGAATAGACTCAATAACTCATCTAAAAAGAGTTTCACAAGTTGGTATAGTGAAACCGGGACCGAAAGCATAACGTACACTCTGAGGCACTATAGTGGTAATGTCAAACAAATGTACATATTTTTTTAATTAAAAACTCATTGGTACACACCGGGATTCGAACTTGGGACCTAAGTGTTTTTAAGTCCAAGGTCTAACCAACTCGTCCACCAAAGTATTTTATTTTTGAATAATATTATTTTATATAAAATAATACGATATTTTTTTTAACTAGCGGTCGGGTCTTTGGCGTTATTACTGAAGGCCGTTGTTTTGATTACCACTCATTGCAAATAATAATAGTAATTAAAAAAAAAAAAAAATACTATTAAGTTATTTTTGTTAAACATATAACAAGCCTAGAACTAAGTTTGGGACCAGGACAATATGTGTAAATTGTTCTACATATAATTAATAAGAACAATAGTTATTTTATTATTTTACGAAGTTTTAGTGGAGCATCCTGTATGCTCTAAGGAAGCAAGTTTTTGCTGCGCCTGTGTTCTTTGGTGCGAGGAGACAAAACGATTTTATCTCCTAAGAAAAACCACCATTACTCCCGTGGCCTCTTCACAATCGCCTTAATAAGTATTACTCTACAAACCTTTAAATTTTCACCAACAATTATACTTGGTTCCAAATTATTCCAAAATATTTTCTGTTTTTTTGAAGAATTCCATAAAGTCTACATTTTTTTGTTATAAAAATTAATTTGTGGATTAATATAATCCAA
Source organism: Monopis laevigella (assembly GCA_947458855.1). Classification (NCBI taxonomy): domain Eukaryota; kingdom Metazoa; phylum Arthropoda; class Insecta; order Lepidoptera; family Tineidae; genus Monopis; species Monopis laevigella. The sequence goes on from OX381586.1 coordinate 6,586,731, forward strand.
TTAAAGATTTTTAAGAATAGTCTTGTTAAGTATTTTCTTTAATGGGTTTATAAATAAATTCAATTTTTTTGATGAAGATTTGTACTAAGCTTCTTAATAAGAGGATTTTGTTTAGAATTCTTGTAAAATTATTAGTAAATTAAATTAATTATTGTAAACAGATTTAGGTATTGCGTTTAACTTAGGGCGAGTTTTATACTTAATTTTTGAGTTATTGCTTAATTTTAAATACTTATTTAAATTTCCAAATAAGTAGATATCAACTAATTATTAGTAAAATAATTAAAGAACGTACGTGGTGATGGTACTTAATAGTACTTTTCTTGGTCACAAGAAAGTACCGATAGCACTTGCTGCGTTGCCCCGTTGAATGGATACGAATACTTTTGTCCTAAAAGTAATTCTGACTTCGGATCCCCGGTCACTACTTCAACTTTTTTATCGAAAATTATTGGTTTAAGTAGTATTTTATAAATAAATAACTATGACTACTCCAATAAACTTTTTCCGGCTCCTTTCTTTTATCTATTTTCACCTTTCCATAAATTATTTTCCAAGTTTTCAACCAAGTTAGATAAGTAGTATATTTGTGGAATACCTACTAGCAGTTTAGTTTTCGAATATAAAATTGCAATAATTTGCAATTTGACGGATATTTCTAACTGCAAGTTTTGTAATGATTTTATGAAATATTAAGTAGTGTTACATTTTTGAAGTGATAACTGATAAACTTTCAAATGCATTTTTTTTTCTAGTGTCAAATTCATGAGAATCATCTCTCAAGTTTTTTTTGCTGCAAATCGGTCAATATTGAAAACACGCTAACTTAAAACCTTGCGGCTAATTCCTTAGTATGTTCATGAGGATCGGTTCTAAAATAGCACTTAACTCTGGAACAATCTTCCCCTGTCACTGCGAACAAAAGTTACTACTGCTTCTTTTAAAACCCATCTTCACTCTTTTCCTCTCAACAATCAAAACTGTTAACATTTTTTTTTTATGTATGCGAATTTACTTATCTATGTATGTATAGATATATATTATTTATTTATGTATGTCTATGTATTATTATGTATGTATACTATTAAATGTTATAATACCAGTATTATATTACCTAATAATTTACTTATATATCCTTGTGTTATATATTATATGTTGCATTAATTAGCACTCTGCCTGTTTTTGGTCAATCTCCCAAAGGTTGGCTGGTAGATAATGCCTAAGGCATTAAACTCGCCTATGTACAATGGTATTAAGCTTTTGTGCAAAAAATATTTTTTTATTCATTCATAGCATTTAATTCGTCGTCATATATCTTACTGCTTGGTCTTCCACAAGATTCATTTTTTAAGTCGAAGATGTTTTTACTATGATAAAGTTTAAAGCAATAAATAACCCACTTGTTAGTTATGTCTTTTCCAAACACAGCTATTTTTATTGCGTTAGATTATAAAGCAACGCGGCTGTACGGGCTCCGGGCTGTACGGTAGCTGCTCTATGCGTTAGTTCCACATCAAAACTGATTTTGAGTTTTTACCTTAATTACTGAATGTGAAAATAATTGAAAATGGAAAAATCGTCTGTCACATTTTATTTTTAATTTAAAATGTTATATAGGTACGTGTAAAAACAGATATATGAAGTCTCAAACCATACAGGTTTCATTTAATTTAAAATGGCTAGAATTTTATACTCTTCACTCCCTTTTTGAAGATTTTTAATAAAAAAAATCTTTAGGCTTGCTTCTTTTAATATTTTATGAATGTTCGATAAGAAACACAAGTGCCCGTTTTGTTGTAAGTCACGTTTTAGCTTATCATTTGGACGAGCTTCTCAGACTTCGTTACTCAGGCGTACTAGAAGTTGGATTTCTTTATGATCTTGGCATTTTTTTCAACTGTTTCTACCTAAAGGTCATGGTCGATTTTGAAGAGTGCCCTTTTAGACAGATCCTCGTTTGTTAAGAGTTGTCTCGGGACATCAATGAGATTTTTTTTTACCTTTTTTATATCAATATACTTATTTATTTTTTGGACCACGCCATGTGGCTTTATTACCTGGGTTAAACAGGCCTTTAATAAATGGGACGAATCAATACTTTGCTTTGTTAACAGCATTGATTGCTTACTATGCCAGCTAAATAATGCTGATTACGAAATGCGATTATGTTATTTCAAAACGGACAGTTCCGTAACCGCACCTGAAATAAAGGACACAACTACCTCGGCAAGAATCGATTCTGTACTTTCCTGAAAACCGAACTAAGTCACTTGGGGGGTTTAGTCTTTAATTAAAAATGTATGTAGATACATTGATTGTCAATAAAACTACATATAGTGCCAATTGCACTTTATTTATTTATTTATTTTATTTAAAAACTTTATTGCACAAATTTAGTACAAAGGCGGACTTAATGCCGCTAGGCATTCTCTACCAGTCAAACCTTTGGGATAAATTAAACAGTAAGTAGGTAAAACAGGTGCAGTAAAATACATTTAAGAAATAGAGTATACAAATATTATACATACACACTAATGCTGACTACATATACATACATATCATAAACTATATTAATAATATACATACATAATAATAAAATAGCAAATATTACAGCAACAGCACAATATAGCACTACCCACAGCACAATAATTATTTAAGGCAGAAACACAGGATGAGATGAAAGAGAGAGCGAGCCCAAATGAATAATAAAAATAATGGGTAATTGCGACTTTGCAAACACCGTGACCAACTAGCCACTTCTTCGGTGTAGAGTTAAACCATTGGCTACGAGTAAGGGCAAATAAAGCCCCACTGGGTACTCCGAAGCTTTCAAGCATCCGTGATCATATGGTATAAAATTTTTGCATAGATATGCTGACACCATATAATGTTTCTTCATAAAGGAAACTAAATTCAGACACTAAGTAAACACTAATTATATGGTTGTCTAATGCATACACGTCTCCTGTCTAGACATTATATATTATGCTGTGTAATAATCTAGACAAGCACCATCTGCAGTCAATAACCTTTCAAGATACTAAATATTTACGGAATTACTAAAAGCTTTTACAGGCTTTGTAAATTGAATAAAGAATAGGCGAAAATTTTACTAAAAGTCAATTTAATTGTTTTAATTTTTTAAAGTGTTTTAAACACCTTATTAGGGATATAATTGTAATGAATATTTTTCTGGAGGGTGGAAATTGAACGCACGATCTTCGGTTACTTACAAAGATACTCAACCGCTGAGCCATTCAGGTTCAATTGTGTAATAAAAAATTGAATCATTTTTTTTTCATTAATTAGATTTTTATATTGTACCTGACACTGAGAAGTGAGAATCAATATTTTCTATGAATTCAAATTGTCACCGAAAATTACTTGGGAATCAACTTATTTATTTATTTTTATTTATTTAAATCTTTATTGGATACAAAATACAAAGGCGGACTTAATGCCGCTAGGCATTCTCTACCAGTCAAACCTTCGGGACAATAAAAGCAGTTAATAAGTGAGGTAGGTGCAATATAGTAACTGAGTATATAAACCAGTGAATATTATATAAAATACTTACAATCTATTATACAGTATTATACACTACTTAAATATATCTTATATATATACATAAATAAACTACATTATATCTAATGACGCTATATGTTTTATAGGATAAATGTTTAATTTATTTATATATTTGTTTTATTTTACTGAGCCTAGGTATATAAACATCGCGACAAGCTCGCCGTTTTTTTTATAAGTCTATCTATACAAACACCTCGACGAGCTTGCTATTTGTTCAGTATATCAATATCAATATCATTCGTGTTTATGACAGTATTTATAAATTCTATGCAACTTAGTATTTATACCATCAGCTACGACGAGGTGGGATTAAAACCCCTCCGCTGGGTACCCTGGGGCCGTCTAGACGGTCTCGGGCGCCGTAAGGCACCCGTGAAGATATATATATATAACTTAGTATTTACTAAAGTATCTTTTTAACGCCTAATCAAGGAGGCAAACGACATTTGAGTCAAAATCGTGTGTAAGATTGATTTAATAATTCGGACCTTATTCTATGTATATATCGGGACAAGCTCGCCACTTGTTCGGTGTAGATTATAGATTATATAGATTAGAATATAGCTCCTCAGCTACCGGGGTACCCTGAGGCCGTCTAGGCAGTCTCGGGCGCAATATATCATCCGAATGATAATACATATATTTTTTAGGATGTGTAACAAAACTGTAAGTCATATTTATTCATTTTTATAAATTCCTTATTAGGATAATCTTATATTTTTTTTTTAAAGATAAAAATGCCATGATAAAATTCCTGGTGGGTGTGACTCAAACCCACGAATCTCGCTTTCGCGGCAAGGTTCTCAACGACTGAGCCAACCAGGTTCCAGTCACACCTTACGAATTTTGTCATTACTTCTTATCTACTTATACACGGACGCCCTCTATTAGCTTTCTTTTAATAACTCTATACGAGTGAAGTTAGAAGTCCTAGTTTTTAATACTAGATGGCGGAGAAGCCTGTTTAAAAATAATATAAGATTATCCTAATAAGGATTTTATAATAAATAAATAAATCATGTATTCGTCGGAATGTAGGTTACAAAAAGGTCTTATCATACATATAGCTCACTACATTCAGCCAATCTGTGACACACAAACTCTTAGTCGTAAAATCACAGCAATACAAATAATAAACTCAAAATTCAATACACTCGCCATTAATTACTTTGATATATATATACTAATAAATATTTCTGTTTATCACACTCTGCCCAAAAAAATATCATTAAAAAAACTATAAATCAGATTTTATATATATATATATATATATATCATCACGGGTGCCTTACGGCGCCCGAGACCGCCTAGACGGCCCCAGGGTACCCAGCGGAGGGGTTTTTAATCCCACCTCGTCATAGCCGATGGTATGAGTCTACACCGAACAAGTGGCTAGCTCGTCGCGATGTTTGAATAGACTCAACAACCTATCTATAAACAGTTTCACAAGTTGGTATAGTGAAACCGGGACCGACAGCTTAACGTGCTCTCCGAGGCCCTATAGTGGTGATGTCAAACAAATGTACATATTATTTTTTTAATTAAAAAACTCATTGGTACACCCCGGGATTCGAACCAGGGACCTAAGTGTTTTAAGTCCAAGGTCTAACCAATCGACCACCACGTATTTATTATATATGTATTCAGAATTCATACTTACTCATATATTATTATTATATTTACAACACGACAAGTCAAAGCTATGTTTAAAAGGGGACATGAAGCGTAGGCATTAAAGTCCATAATTAACAACGCGTAGGTAGATATAGAATCGCTTTGATACCTGCAATCAATGATAGTTCATATTCCTTTTTTTTCCAACTCATACTTACACATGAACAAAACATTCTGTATGTGACACGTACAAAACAGGCAGCACACAAGAAGTTTTCTAACGAATAAACTTAAGCTGTGTACTTGTAAGCCTTAATTCTGTAGGCGGATTGAGTCATGACATTAGCAGATAACCCTAAGGGTGGAGCCGCATTAATTAAATAATTATGACATATTGTACGAAGACCCGGCCATTTCAATGGAAGGGTGGCCCCGATAAGAAAATGTACGGCGGTCTTCGCTTCATTACTATTCCATATGTTCATTTCTAATAATAATTCATACAAAGGAATAATTAGAGCCGACGAATTCGAATTAATTATTGCACGTGTGACTTTATTTAGAAATAACTATTAATTTAAGTAAAATACTGTATACCTAAAAGTTAAAAACAATTATTTCGCCGTAGTCGTTATGACATAATATTTTGTAATAAATTATATATCTAGTAATACTTATCTATTATTTTTTTATTAAAAAAATATATGTAGTAATAATAATGTAATGTATGTATATTTTATTATGGTGTTCGTGTTTTTGTAAGTTTCATCAAGTATGCGCGGGAGTGTTAGTTTGTATGATTGTCATATTAGTCATAGTTAAGTATAATAAGTAATAATTGTACGTTAAGTCCTGTACCCCTAGTGTGAGTTTTCTAACTATTACTTTGCATTTGAGTTAACTAAAATATGTATGGAAAATAGTTCAGCGCTCCAAGCGGAAATTTTGAAAACTAAAAATGCGAGCGTGTGATTGGTTAAAATGTTAACGCAGTAGTAAAGTTAACGCGAAAGTAAATGTTAAAAAAACTCCCACTAGGGCTACTATGTATCTGTAATGTGCTCCTAAAATTTAAAATTATAGGTAAATATACTATATAATAGTAATAGTTAATAGGTATATTTAAATATACGATTGATGAAACCTACGGCGCTACTTTTATACAGTATGTCAACAATTAATACCTATTTTTACGAAAAACTTACAAAAAAATACTTGTTTGTATTTAAAAATGTATTTACACTAAAAAATGTATGTACATTATAAAACCACAGAAACAAACAAAAATATATACTTGTTTTACAAAATTACTATTGAGTAGAACCTGGGGCCCCCGATTCTTTTAAATTAACTTAAGTTTAATAATATCTTAATCGTAACGTAATAGAATCATAATAGCTTAATTGGTCATATTATAATATGTATTCTATTAACCAATCGCCCATAGAAATGTTAAAAAAAGTATAATTTTATTATAATGCAAGTATTATTCGATTGAAATATAATTGAGTACCGAACAGGGCCTCAATTAACTTAAATTAACATTTAACTTAAATTAATATTAAAGTTAAATGACCAGTTCATACAAACACCGCGACGAGCTTACTACTTGTTCAGTGTATACTCAGAATATCATTGGCATTTATGCTAGTATTTATAAATGCTAACTCAACGTTCGTTAAAGTTTATCTTGTCTCTTTTAACGTCTAATCAAGAAAGAGACAGACGATACTTGAGTTAATACAGTGTGTAAGATCGATCTATAAATTCGGACCTTAAAGTTAATCTATTCTAAATTTAAAACATAAACAGACACCTACTTAGCAAAATACAAACGCAGGTATAACAATTTAATTGGTCTATAATTAATTAACTTCATTTTTCCAAACAAAGTCAAAATTAATTACAATAATATACATTGAACAAAGGTGTCTTTTTTTAAAAACAAAATGGAAATTTTGTGCAAAAACATTTAGAGACAATGGCAGTAATGACGTTGGAGCAGTGAAAAAGGTCCCATGGTTATATTTCCTTTTTTATACATTATCTGGTCTCAGGCGGTCTCTGATCACTGTAATTTGCATTTTAATTGTTCTTTTGGGGATATCGGAATCAATTCGCGATTAAATTCGACATTTAATTAGGACGTGCTTCGGGTGTTTATTGTGGGTTTTTTTTACTTATTCACCTAATGGAATTTACAGGTTTGCCAACAGGTTTTAGTTAATTAAAATTGCAAACAAATGTAAGTATTTGGGAACAAATTAATTCACATTGTTTAAGAACAAAATGTTTTGTTTATTTAGGAATGTATGGAATATATTTTTTACATGATCATTTGTCTTGAAATCATGATTGGTAATACGTTAAAACCGAGTTGGGTTGTCCGTCCAATCTCGACTCTATTCCAGGTTCGATTCTTGGTATGTTTTCTTATAACTAAAGTACCTACGTAATATAAACATTTATTTTATTTAAAAAAAAACACTGGTTGCATCCTTATATACTACTTTACCTTTTGATCTTCTTACAGATTTGACCGCCTCTGTGCTATAGTGGTGGCGTTTAGCGTTGCACTTATGACAAAACAATATTATAATTGATTAAATAAGGCGCTATTTTGCGGAATTTCATTTTTTTAATATAATTATATTGATGTAATATTTACTTTATTTCAAATTCTTAAGATTTTTCTGAAGAATTTGCAATAAAGTAAATATAATTGATTGTCTCAGGCGTTATTTTGTGGAATTCCATTTTTTTATATAATAATATTGATGTAATATTTACTTTATTTCAAATTCTTAAGATTTTTCTGAAGAATTTGCAATAAAGTAAATTTTTTTTTTTTAAAGATAAAAATGCAATGAAAAAATTCCTGGTGGCGGGACTCGAACCCACGAACCTCGCTATCGCGGCAAGGCGCTCAACCGCTGAGCCAACCAGGTTCCAGTCAGCTCTCACGAATTTTGTCATTGCTTGTTATCTACTTATACACAGACGCCCTCTATTAGCTTTCTTCTAATAACTCTTATACGAGTGAAGTCAGAAGTCCTAGTTTCTAATACTAGATGGCAGAGGAGTCTGTTTTTTGTTTTTACTTTTTTCAGTATTTTATATTTATGCATTTTTATAAATTCCTTTATAGGATAATCTTATATTATTATTTTTTTTTTTTTTTTTTTTTTATCTTAAAAAAAATTTTTATATAAGATTATCCTACAATAAAGTAAATATAATTGATTGTCTCAGGTGTTATTTTGCGGGATTAGATTATTTAATATAATCATGTTGATGTAATATTTACTTTACTGCAAATTATTTATAACTAGCGTAATACTTTGCAATAAAGTAAATATTACATTAATATTATTATATTAAATAAAGTAAATATTAAATCAACATTATTATATAAAAACACCAATGAGTTTTTAATTTAAAAATTTATGTACATTTGTTTGACAACATCACTATAGTGCCTCGGAGAGCACGTTAAGCTGTCGGTCCCGGTTTCACTATACCAACTTGTGAAATTGTTTATAGATGGGTTATTGAGTCTATCCAAAACATCGCGACGAGTTAGCCACTTGTTCGGTGTAGACTCATACCATCGGCTACAACGAGGTGGGATTAAAACCCCTCCGCTGGGTACCCTGGGGCCGTCTAGGCGGTCTCGGGCGCCGTAAGGCACCCGTGATGATATATATATATATATATATAAAAACAATATTAATAAGTACGTTTTTCTGTACTTACAGTTTGCCAAGGTCTGGATGTTATAAAATAAAATATGAATTAGTATCGTTGTTTCTGGGGCCTATTTCATAAACGTGACAATTGTAATTTACCATGACAATTTATAATACATTGATTAGTTTAGTTTGTTCTAAGTGAATAATTTCAACTAAACTAATCAATGTATTATAAATTGTCATGGTAAATTACAATTGTCACGTTTATGAAATAGGCCCCTGGTAGATATACCTATACTAGTACAGGTCTAGATATATGTTAAAAAATACTACATATTATTATTATTCTGATAAAACTTTGCTAGTAACACGTATAGCCAGAGAGTGGCGATTCTAGACCAACTAGTATTGGCGACATTTTTGTGAATACAAGTGAATTATCAACTTTACCTCAGTTTCCTAAATAATAAACCATGTCAGGATCGCTCTATATTACCTTTATTGGCATTTCAAAAAGCATACTTCATTAATGAAGAGTGGATAGACTATGAACTGGCATCGCCAATATAATCAAGATTTTTTAATCAAACTTAATTAAATATATTCAAAGTAAAGAATTATGAAGGGAAAGATGCAAAGGAGTTTGACTATATTAAGATTCAGGAATTAAATGCAGTTTTTACCGGTCTGTTGCTAGAGGTCTAACTTAAAATATAGGCTACGTTTAACAGTATATTTGCTCCAGCTAGCTGCAAAATAAGTACAACGTAAAACAAAAGAATACATTTTTATAATAGTACTAGGTAAAAACGTAAATTTGTCGTTTACTTACGTACCATGACGGGGGTCTTACGGGGCGGCGCCTAGACAGCCTCAGAGTAAAAACCAAGCGATGGTATTCTGAAGCTCTTTGCGGTGTTTGGATAGACTCAATAACCCATCTATTAACAGTTTCACAGGTTGCTTTAGTGAAACCAAGAACGATAGCTTAACATGCTTTCCGAAGCACTATAGTGGTGTTGTTATACTGAATGTACGTATGTATGTACGTATTTCTTTGTATTTTTTTTAGGTGGTAGAAAGGTCTTTATAACTTTGATAGGCAGACAAATGCAAAAACCGTCAAGTGACCAAGTAATGTTTCGGTTTTAGTCTATGGGTTCACCGGTTTTTAGGAGACTACTGCATCGATTTCTTGTAGAGTCTCCCTTCAGAATACGGTTACAGGAATGGGCGCTTGAATTGACGATAAGAGATTAAGTTATATAAAAAATATACCCGTAGTGCAAATTCGTCTCTGTCGCCGCCCATTACCTAATCGCATTATTTAGCCGGCATAGTGGGAGTGATCAATGTTGTTAAACAACGACGTATTGATCAACCTCATTCATGGACTTTGTATGTCTGCTTACCACCAGGTAGACACATAGTCACATGCCGAGCTCCAATAAAAAAAAACAAAAAAAAACGTATATTTAGGTATTTTAGTCTCGTAAAGCGCCAGAGAATATATTTTAAAATAAATAAATAATTCCAATCACAGAATGGCGCGTGGATTGGTATGGGGTATTCATTCAATTCATTTGGTACCAGATTAGAATTAAAATATTACTCAGAACAATGGCGCTTACCAAATACTAACGACTGATTTATGGAAGGAGTTTTTGAACTGTTGTTATGGCACCAATAATTTTGGGTTACCCATACAATCATTTTTATAGAGAATTAATAATTACAAAAAATTCTGACGTTTTCAATGAAAATCAACTTGGGTCTTGGTCTCCAGATATAAAAAAAAACCGTAAAAAGTATTGGAAAAATATAAAAAGTTTTATCAATGTTTATTTAGACATATTGCCCTGGCACAAACTTGTACTATGTGTACCAGAAACAACGCTTTTAATATATTTTATTATATTATAAACATCAATTACTACGGATTATTTTACGGAAAACCGTTATACTAGTATTGTTTTACCATAAGTGGGAATCGAACCGACAAACCCCTAGATAGAACGGCAAAGGCTAGCTAATTTTCTATTTATTTACTTAGGACTATAGTTATATTTATGACTCAACCCTGCAGTGTCGAAACGCATCTGCTTAGCCTGCGTCAGAGCAACATAGAGTTATTACAAAAAAATAATCAACCACACACATATACATATCACATATCAAAGCAGTGATAACAAAATCTGCTTAGAATAATATTTTATATTAATTTTTTAAAGATAAAAATGCAATGAAAAAATTTCGCGTCAAGGCGCTCAACCGCTGAGCCAACCAATCAGCCAAAAGGTTCCAATCAGCCCTCACGAATTTTTATCATTGCTTGTTATCTACTTATACACAGACGCCCTCTATTAGCTTTCTTCTAATAACTCTATACGAGTGAAGTTAGAAGTCCTAGTTTCTAATACTAGATAGCAGAGGAGTATGTTTTTTACATACATACATATCATCACGGGTGCCTTACGGCGCCCGAGACCGCCTAGACGGTCTCAGGGTACCCAGCGGAGGGGTTTTAATCCCACCTTGTCGCAGCCGATGGTATGAGTCTACACCGAACAAGTGGCTAGCTCGTCGCGATGTTTTGAATAGACTCAATAACCCATCTATAAACAGTTTCACAAGTTAGTATAGTGAAACCGGGTCCGACAGCTTAACGTGCTCTTCGGGGCACTATAGTGGTGTTGTCGCACAAATGTACATATTTTTTTATTAAAAACTTATTTGTACACACCTGGTTTTGAACCAGGGACCTAAGTGTTTTTATGTCCAAGGTCTAACCAACTCGGCCACCACGTATATATCAAGCACCAAATATATTTTTACAACATAAATAATAACAAAAATCCACAAAAAGCAATGCCAAAAAATACCTATCAAATTTCAGAACATTGTTTAAGCGGAACCAGACATGTTTTTTTTTGGCCCATAACGTTCAGAAATTAAAAAAAAGAACCCTTTGTTTCTTTGTCGCCTCACTCACATGCAAATGTGGCGGCCGCTGTCCCCCAAGTGATTTAGGAGCCGCATTATGGATTCACCGCCAACCTTGCAATACTATGTTGTTGTCAGACACCGCATATCCTATTATTGTATTTACGTAGTGGCCGAGTTGGTTAGACCTTGGACTTAAAAACACTTAGGTCCTGGTTCGAATCCCGGTGTGTACCAATGAGTTTTTAATAAAAAAAAATGTACGTTTGTTTGACAACACACTATAGTGCCTCGGAGAGGACGTTAAGCTGTCGGTCCCGGTTTCACTATACCAACTTGTGAAACTGTTTATAGATGGGTTGTTGAGTCTATTAAAAACATCGCGATGAGCTAGCCACTTGTTCGGTGAAGACTCATACCATCGGCTACGACGAGGTGGGATTAAAACCCCTCCGGTGGGTACCCTGGGGCCTTCTAGGCTGTCTCGGGCGCCGTAAGGCACTTGTAATGATAGTAAAAAACAGACTCCTCTGCTATCTAGTATTAGAAACTAGGCCTTCTAACTTCATTCGTATAGAGTTATTAGAAGAAAGCTAATAGAGGGCGTCTGTGTATAAGTACTAATAAGTAGATAACAAGCAATGATAAAAATTTGTGAGGGGCGACTGAAACCTGGTTGGCTCAGCGGTTGAGCGCCTTGATGCGAAATTTTTTCATTGCATTTTTAACTTAAAAAAATTATTATATTATTCTAAGCAGCTTTTGTTATCACTGCCTCTGTAACTGTTTGCTCTTTATTAACACGGGTTATTCCATGGCTTAAGATTTTTTTTTGCTATTTTAGTTATACATAAGAATACATACCTTTATGTATATTATCTATATAATCTATATCTATACTGAGTTTGTTTGTTTGTTTGATTGAACGCGCTAATCTCAGGAACTACTGGTTTAAATAGAAAAAATCCGTAAGTGTTGGATATCCCATTTATCAAGTAAGGATTGGCTACATAACATTACGCTTCAACCAATAAGAGCGGAGTAACAATGAAATATGTTGCAAAACCGGTGAAAAATAATTATTTTTGAGAGCGTAGCATGTAGTAAACGGTTAAAGTTACGCAGACGAAGTTGCGCGGATCAGCTAGTATACCATAAGAGATCCTAGATGGTCTCATTACTCGATGGTCGTGGGGTTTCATTTTCATCTTGTCGTAGATGATGGCATTCTAATTAGATATACAACAAGAAATGAATAATAATAACAAGCCAAATATAACAGTTTAACAAGTTGGTATAGTGAAACTGGCATCGACGATGTCAAATTTCAAGTAAATTGAATCAGTAGTTCCCGAGAATACTTGAGTCTCGCCATAGGGGAGTTAAAAAATGGAAAAAGCAATTTGTTTTAAGGAAAACGAATGATAATATCTATCATGCTTGAGTCACCAGTATAACTAATCTCCTATCTATAAATCTTTTAAATGCATAAGTATTCACGAAAACGATGAAAAATGCATTTGATATAGGAACGTTCACAAGAGCAGCGCTATGGTAATACTTAACACGAACGGCAATTTATGACTGTTGATATGAAGCGACAAATCGTTTTTACAAATGCTACATGAGTCATTTTATCGAAATGTCCTCCATCGCATGTATTTCGGAAGAGCTCAGCATGTACGAGTAAGTGTTTATTTCTGGAGCCTAATTCATAAACGTGATAATTGTAATTTACAACGGCAATTTATAGCTTAGTTAAGTTAGAAATTATTTACTTTAAACAAAATTAATAGCTAGACCATTAGATATTCGACAGAGCAGAGATTGACAGATTAAGACTTTCTTTAATAGTGTCTATGCCGCCTAAATATTTCGGTTACGAAATAGGCGACATCAACGAAGAATTCGCGATGCGAGTCTAATTTAATATCCTCGCTGCGTTATCGTCAAATTAACCTTTTGTTTTGTAACCGCACCTTGAAAGGAGACAGTAAAGACCTTCTCGCCATTCCCAATAGTATATAAATGTGGTGACCGATTTGGTTAGACCTTAGATTAAAAAAAATGTAGGTACTTAGTTCCCCGATTCAAACCCCATTACATACCTTACACACTGTGGTTTAAACCGTGAACATAACGTATACCCCAATTAGTTTTAAACTGAAAATAAAATATGTACATTCGTGTGTTGTCAAACAAATGTACATATTTTGTTTTTAATTTAAAACCAATATATAATAGTATAGTATATACACAGTATAGTAGTAATAGTGCACGTTAAGCTGTCGGTCCCAGCTTCACTATACCAATTAACTTACCCATGAAGTTAACTAGTTTACTTTGACTATGATGGGTTGAAAGTAAAGATTTACGCAACTGTTTATAGACGAGTTAGTGAGTCAATCCAAGCTGCATATATAATACATTTATGCCTGATTTTACCAAGGATCCCTAACTCTAAAGAAGCACCTAAATAAGAATTTTGACATATTTGCTAAAAAAAAAACAACTGTCATTAATTGTCCCTTAACTTTGTTAGGGGCTCCCTTAAAATTGGTGAAATCGGGCATTAAACTAGCTATTATTTTTATAACTTATTAATTAAAGAAAAAATAAGAAATAATAAAACTAATTAAAAATAGATTAAACCTAAGAAATCTGATTAGAGAAAATTATAATAAAGAATAATACATGCAATGCATAAGAAACCAATTACTCAAAAGACGAAATTCATACCACATAGGAACAACATACAACAAGCTATAATATGTCAATTGCATATGAACATTATAATAATGAATATATGCAATACGTAAGCCACTATTTACACAGAAGACGAAACTCATACCATATATAAACAATATATAACAACAAGCTATAATATGTCAAACGCATATGAAGATTATAATAAAGAATATATTATGCAATGCGTAAATGACTATTTACACAGAAGATGAAACTCTTACCATATAGAAACAATATACAACAACAAGCTATAATATGTTAATTGCATATGAAAATTATAATAAGGAATATATGCAATACGTAAGCGACTATTTACACAGAAGACGAAACTCATACCATATAGAAACAATATATAACGACAAGCTATAATATATCAAATGCATATGAAAATTATAATAAAGAATATTATGCAATGCGTAAATGACTATTTACACAGAAGACAAAACTCATATCATATAGAAACAATATATTAAGCAATGCGTAAATGACTATTTACACAAAAGACAAAACTCATACCATATAGAAACAATATATTATGCAATGCGTAAATGACTATTTACATAGAAGACGAAACTCATACCATATAGAAACAATGTATGACAACAAGCTATAATACGTCAAACGCATATGAAGATTATATTAAAGAATACATGTAATGCATAAGAAATCATTTACACAGAAGACTAAACACATACCACATAGAAACAACATACAACGACAAGCTATAATATGTCAATTGCATATCAAAAGCTGTCACTGAACAAGACCGTATTGTCCGAAGTTTTATCTGCGTTACTTAGCCCGCTCTGACCGCTGCGAACCGGTCTATTATCCGCTGTGACTTATGCTAAGCGTATAAGTTATTTACAGTAGAAATAAATAGTAATATTTCCGCTTCAGCAGCGTAGATAACCAGAGTTTGTATAAAAATCAAAATATAATGATTATGTAACAAAAATGATTTAATTACTAGTTATGACGTGCTTGGGGTTACATGTCACAAGAATAGTTTTTTATATGTAATCTGCGGGTTCTTAAAAATAAAATATCCCTAGAGGATGGTTATGAAATGATGTTCTTGCGGTTTACAAACAGGAATATAAATTCTTCGCAGATAACCCAGTTATCAAAAAATAATAAAAATATATTCTTATACATATAACTGGGTTACCACACAATAATTTTATTCCTGTTTGAATACTGGTTATCAAACTCTGGCAAATCTTCGCGGCTGAAGCGAATTTTTCATATCAATATTACGATAATTTTTAAAGTTGTCTGTTTTAGACGTGTTTAATTAAACAATGTGTAGTTACGAAATACGGCCACAAGCACGAATTTTCATTATGAATTTATTTTAATAATATCCTCTCTGCTTTATCGTCAAATCAATCGCCCGTTTCGTAACTGCACCCTGAAAGGAGACTACCACAAGAAAACCGGTGAACCCAAAGACAAAAACCGAAACTCTAATATTATTATTTCTATAGCTTTCTAAAAGAATGATAATGTTATGATTTAGTGTAGACACAACCTCGGGGCATATAATAAGAAAAATGACATCGTCCTCATAATACATCAGTTTATTCAGGAACAAATGATTTTCAATGCTCCTACCATTAATATTATCATAGCAGAAGGGAAACAAATAGCTCTGCTGTGTGACATTATCAGAGCTGTCTCAGGGCTTTGAGTGCTTTCGCTTACCTACTTCGGTGATAGTAGGCATTTGATACTTTTATAAAATAAAATCTTTGTTTCTTGCGTCAAAAAGTGTGATTAACATCTTTTTCTAAATATATATCTTCAATTATCTACTTAATATAATAATGGAATTATTTTATTTAGGATCACCTATAAACAATAATAAAAATCGGTTCAGGTTTGACAAAGATAACACCTCCAAAAATAATTAACTTCTCATGTTTTTAAGTCAGTAAAACAATTGCATTGCATTGTCGATTATTGATGCTATTACCCATGAAGTTAACTAGTTTACTTTGACTATGATGAGTTAAAATAAACATTTCATCAACTACCAATCATCTTGATATATTTATCATCACCGGTCCTAGGAATCCACATTTGGAGATAGGCCGCTCCCAAACCAGACTTTTACTATTCGCATCCAGCCTTCACCAGAACTCATCTAGTTATGGGGTTAAACATGTTTGTTTAATGTACAATCACCACAATTTAACAATCACAATCACAGTTTTATACCATAAGCATATTTTACTCTTTCAAAGGTTAGCTGGTAGAAAATGTCTAAGGCATTAAACCTAGGCGGGTTTAATGCCTTAGGCAATGTACAATTTTGTGCAATGACGAATTCTAAATAAATAAATAAAATTGATACATATAAATTAAGAATTTGTATCGTAAAATAAAAATAAAAGGCATAGAATGTTTGCTTTATCTGGCATAGACTTCTTTTCTTTGCTCCAGCAAGTTCTTATTCCGATTTGCACACAAGCATAGTATGTAGTAAAAGTGATATAAAATAATCTATGCCAGCCATCTTCCTAAGGTCGCTAAGGTCGTCCATCAAATCTAAGGTTTTTTTTTGCTCTACCCTTCATCCGTAGTACGGCAGATATGACCACTGGTCACTTCAGCTTCATTAATTTTGAGTTAGTGACTTCGGAATGCTCTTTTTTATTAGTTTACTGTGACAATATACTAATTAGCATTTTTTTAATTCGAACTCGTTCTCGTTTATTCTTCTTTTAATATTTTTTTAAGATTCATAAATAAAACACAATATACTAGAAATAGTTTTGCTATATTTCGCCTTATTAGGGCGTCTTGATTTAAATTATATATTTTTATTTGCAGTAGCTGCTTTATTATTTTTCATAGGTCATTGAATAAGATACATAAATAAAACACAATAGGTATAATAGGAATACTTTTGCTATATATCAGGCAACAATATTTACAAAATACTCTAGGTAGATTAGCATAATTATAATCTACCTAGAGTATTTTGTAAATATTGTTGCCTGATATATAGCAAAAGTATTCCTATTATACCTATTGTGTTTTATTTATGTATCTTATTCAATGACCTATGAAAAATAATAAAGCAGCTACTGCAAATAAAAATATAGGTATAATTTAAATCTTTTAAAATTTATGATAGATAATGATAGAAGGTACAATATAAATAACAATAAAAAGCGTAGAACCATTCGAGGATTTTAATTTATATTTTATTAGAGCATTTTTTTCACAATTGTTTTTTTATTTTAGAATTTCGACTAGATTTCAAGATATTCTGAAAATTGTATTGCATTTCAAAGTCAATACAAAAAAAATCCATATAGAACATCAGTACTTACTCTAATGCTATGAAATTATCCTATTACATTAAATATGATGTATCTGATATTCAAGTAATCGGTCAATGATATCCCATCAAAAACAATACTTGTCAAAAAAACCAAGTCTCGCAACTCAGTTGTTCTGCGGTAAAAAGTTGTGAGATCCATGTAATACCAAGTCGGTTATTAATTTATTTAGTCTCTACTTAAGCGACTTTCTGTCTTAATACGTCCAGTCTCTAAGACCACCATCGTGGTCCATAACAATTGAAAATCAATTGTGTCTGGAATCTCCGTACTCGAAGCATTAAGTTGTTACGTAATAATTAACAGCAACTTATAGTGACGCATATCAATATTAAAATTCTTTAATGTTTTATATAAATATATTGAGACTTGGCCATCGCCTGAAAACACGTGTAAATTCAATCGCCTGAAAACACATGTAAATTCAATTATTTAGTGCGATGGCCAAGTCTCAATATATTTATATAAAACATTAAAGAATTTTCATATTGATATGCGTCACTATAAGATGCTGTTAATTATTACGTAACAACTTAATGCTTCGAGTACGGAGATTCCAGACACAATTGATTTTCAATTGTTATGGACCACGATCGTGATCTTAGAGACTGGACGTATTAAGACAGAAAGTCGCCTAAGTAGAGACTGAATAAATTAATAACCGACTTGGTATTACATGGATCTCACAACTTTTTACCGCAGAACAACTGAGTTGCGAGACTTGGTTTTTTTGACAAGTATTGTTTTTGATGGGATCTCATTTCTTTTTGTATTTTGTAGACAGTTCTACTTTTTTCCTTTTCGGTACCTTCTACTTATTGTATATATGTATATCTACCAGCAACGAATTTTCTAAAAGCCCTCTCTCTGACTTATGAACTTTTCTTATTTTTGTAGGTAGCCTTCCGTTTTCTCTTTTCCGGTACTACTTCTTGAGCTTCAGCTACAGTTTTTCTAAGAGCCCACTCCCTGTCTCTATGCGTTTTTCTGGGAGGCTTTGATGTTACAATTTTTGAAAAATCTGGACGGTAAATGCTTCTTAGTCTGTTGTATTCACAAATTGAGGATTCCTGGGGCCTTAGAGAAAAATCAGGCGAGGCGACGTGTCGTGTCGCCTTCAATCAAAACTGTATAGACTTTGGCATGTGACAGCGTACCTCACGCCTACTGTCACTGTCAAAATACATACGTTTTTGACTGAGGCGACGCGACATGTCGCCTCGCCTGCTTTTTCTCTAGAGTCCCTGTGCTTTAACACTTCCAAAGTCGACATTAATTAGATGTAAACCGCCCAGACTTGTGAGTAGCCTTTAGTCGTCAAACTAATATAGCAATCGAAATTATCAATGAAAATCGCAAACTTATAGGTAAGAATTCTGGAATTCTAGAGCGCGGCTGCTGCTCGCTCGGCGACATTCACCTTTCCGCGCGCCCCGCCACTGTCCACGCCCCGCGCCCTCGCGCTAGCACCGCGCAGCGCGTAGTAACGGCCCGCGCTCACTCGCTAGCATCGCAGCGCGTGGTATATAATTATACAACCTTACGCACTCGTAATAAGTACGAATACGCACGTAGGTACGTTTTTTGAATTAATAAATAATTTAATACACGTGTTTTCATGACGGGAATACCCATTTTTTGCTCGATTTGGCAGGTGCACTACCATGCGCCTATATTTATATGGGACTAGCTTAAACCCGCGGCTTTGCACGCAATAATAATAACTGCCGTAAATAAAACATCGTTACGAATAAAGCCAATATAGAAAAATTTAACTGAAGACTTGGCTGTATGGGCTTAATTTTCTTTGCGGTCTTTTCTAGATTTTTTAGTTTTTCCTTGATTCATACACCAAACAAAACACTACTTATATTCCAAATTTGAAGCTTCTAGGTCTGCTAGAAGTGCCTTAGAATTTTGATGATCGGTGAGTCAGTGAGTGACAAAATTAAGAAATTTGACCCGTTATAATTCTTAAAAATACTGGTTCAAATTGAATGAAATTTGAAATATACGTGTCTTTACAATGCCTGCGTGGTTACTGAAAATTTCAGTCTTCTAGTTTTATCCACAACCAAGTTACAGGGGGTCGAAAATGGTCTGAATTGCTTCGAGAAAAGGATGGTACGGCCGTGACGCTTTTTTGCTCGACTTGGTGGGGGCACGGCCGTGCCCCCAGATCTCTAATATGTAAACCTCATCTACCATCAACGACTGCAATGAATTATGAATAATTATTTGCATATCCAGATACGTTGGTGGTTTGCTTCAAATTGTGATAAAAACAGAGTGTTTGTTAACAAATGGACTGTCTAATTTAAATGATGAATTGAGCTTTCATTTAATGATTCAGCTATTTTATCGGAATATAAAGTTATTCATAGTTCACTAAACTTATAATAATACTAGCTAAAGACACTAATGTATATGTTTACATAGTTTCTATTATTTCTTAAATTGTATATTACTTAATACGTTTATCATTGTTATGTGTAATCATAATATTAAAATTTTTCTTCGGGATTCAATTTACTTTTATAATAAATGTTATCGAAATTAGTTTAGCCGAGAAAGACTGACAGACCGACATACTAAATATACGAGATAATATTATTATATATAATAATAATATTAATAATATGTAGGATAAATTACACATATTACTCTAGTTACAAACTAAGCTCTAGGCTTGTACTATGTGTACCAGAAGTAACGATATAATGCGTATTATATTTTATAAACACCCAGACCATGACAAACTGTACAGAAAAAATGTACTATTATTTTTTGCCATGGGTTGGAATCGAACCCACGGATCCAACGCCGAAGGCGCAACCACTAGTCTACGGAGGCTGGCAGTGGTGGTGAGCAGTCCTACAAAGTCCATGGGTCAATGAATAATTGTTTTTAAACAATATTGATTGCTCCCACTATGCTGGCTAAATGATGCGATTACGAAATAGGGGGCGACATTGACGAATTGCATTACGTGTATATTTTAATATTGTAACCGTCTACTCTGGGGGGGGTGTAGTGGAATGAAACAACACTATAATTTTATTTACAAGTTTTATTAATAACAGTAATTTGGTTTTACACGCAGCGGGGCATCTTCACTCCCAAATTCTTGTATAATATTTCTAGACGGTAGGTCCGCGACATAAATACTAGGAACTAAAAGGTGTAGATATTACTTTGTATGGGAGGTCGGGTCTCGGCAGGTCAGGACAGCGCCGAGCTGAGCAGGCGACTGGGGCGGCGGTCGCAAACTGAGGCTCCACACACACAGCCTCCGCCATCTCCACGGCCTCCACCAACTCCACATACTGTAATGCGTTAGGTTGGCTAGTTATTAACCAGCAACACCCTCACATGGCCAGGAATCCCTCCCAAGTAATTTAATGCAAATGATTAAATGCTGAGGCATACACGCTCCTCTTGATAGGGTTTAAATTAATTAACCTACATGTAAATGAAATAATTGCACACTATATCACCGACCAAGTTATGGAATCTAAATATGAATAGTGTAGCAAATAGATTAAAAGAAGATCAACAGACAAATTAACTAAATTGAAATATTGGTCAGAGGGACCTAAAAGAATAATCTCTAGGGCTAGACTTTCTTCAACAGACTAGGCGGAGACGGGACACTGATTCCAGTTCGGAATCACGCATTGTGACCGTGTAATTTACCATCAGGCGGTCACTCCCAGAACAATATCCTCGCGCAGACTACGTCCTCGGCACTAGCAGCCCGTAGAGTATTCGAAACTCTAGAGGTTAATAATAAAATAATGATGTAGAAGTCGAATCAAATCGTGATAAATATCTGAAGCGTCATACCTTAATTTTTGTACCGAGAAAACCTGCTCCCCTTGTAGAATTATCAGGTCCTCGGTTGCACAAAAAGCGACGAGAGCTAATAGCGCGATTCAACGGCTATCTCAGCCCAAATTCATCCACGCTGCTGATGGAAATTAACAAAACTTATAGAAATCTATTTAATAATATTAAATACAATTTGACCACAAAACTATACCTGATATTCCTGGCAGATAATAATGGGCGAAAACTGAATATAATTATTAGATTCGAATGGATTTAACTTTGTTTTAATTTTATTTAAAAGTAAAGATTTCTCCCAAATTTAAATAAACCTGTCGGTAGATTTAAATAGTTGTTTTTTTAAATGTTTCAACAGAATACTAGCAAAAGCACAGATCATTAATGTTGGCTGTGTTGTTTTCTATTTTGCTTTACTGCTAGGCTTTGGTACAAAAAATTCATCTTCATAAAACTATCTTAATGAGGCGAGCTTGTAACGAAATAGCGCCATCTAGCGCTAAATGTGACAGTTATCGGAGTGTTGCAAATTAAAAATCTTAATTTGGCAACACCAAGGATGACTGTCAACGTCAAAAAGGTAACCTCTGTTGAAGGAAAATGTGTTCGATCGCTACCTGAAAATTGTATAATTAAATTTAATCTACCTCATTTTGAGTTTAGGGACCGAATCTATAAATTATCAGGCTCGGGGTGATCGCTCACATTTCCTTTCCAAACCGAAGAGGCTAACACGACATTGTATTGTTTGAAATATAAATAAAATAAAAGTGTCAGCGTCCCGGCATCTAAATTGTAAGTATAGCTTTTGTGGAACAGCAGAATAGTATTGAAATTGTTTCCTAGATAGAAGCCTAAATATTGTTGTCTAACAGGTCAGTAATTGTATCTGGAGCGGACGCTGCTTACTCCCAGCACTGGTGATGCGTTACGGTGGCTGTGCAGGACAGGCTTAAGCTGACGGGGTTCCCTTGAGGAGCTGTCACAGTCCCCGGGGAGTAATTTTTTTTATTTTTATATTTGTTAGTTAAGGCTCCTTATTATAAGTATAATTTTAAGTCTGATTTGTTTCTTATGGTTTTCTGTGTGCTGTCTTTTATTGTAAATATATAGTGTTAACCTTTCTCTCTTTTCTTTTTGTCCCTTGTCAGTACCCTGCCCTGAGTTGTTTCATGGTCTGTGAGCCCCGGGCAAAAGACTACGTTACATTTAAAACACTTAATTTCTTTATATTTTTTATGTTGATTTCCTCAAGGGAACCCCGTCAGCTTAAGCCTGTCCTGCACAGCCACCGTAACGCATCACCAGTGCTGGGAGTAAGCAGCGTCCGCTCCAGATACAATTACTGACCTGTTAGACAACAATATTTAGGCTTCTATCTAGGAAACAATTTCAATACTATTCTGCTGTTCCACAAAAGCTATACTTACAATTTAGATGCCGGGACGCTGACACTTTTATTTTATTTATATTTCAAACAATACAATGTCGTGTTAGCCTCTTCGGTTTGGAAAGGAAATGTGAGCGATCACCCCGAGCCTGGTAAATTATAGATTCGGTCCCTAAACTCAAAATGAGGTAGATTAAATTTAATTATACAATTTTCAGGTAGCGATCGAACACATTTCCCTTCAACAGAGGTTACCTTTTTGACGTTGACAGTCATCCTCGGTGTTGCCAAATTAAGATTTTTAATTTGCAACACTCCGATAACTGTCACATTTAGCGCTAGATTTCGTTACAAGCTGTCATCCTGAGAGGGATGTTTTAGTGTGCCTCGATTGGTTATCCAGCCAATCGAGTTAAAAAAAATCAATCAACTCGATTAAATTGCTTTCCAAAATTAATTTATTGTATGGAAGTGTCTTTAAAAAGGATATATAAGGTAAAATGCCTGATTTATTTATTAAGTTTTGTTATCAGGGTTACCACAGATAATACAAAAGCCAAACAAAAGAAAAAAACATCAAATGTCACTTGAAGCTTCGATAAACAATTCCCTATGTTATTTACATAATTATTTTATTTATTTAAAATGTGTATTAATTAAAGTATTTAAATTTGAGGTAGAGGCTATAGTTGTAAACAACGTTACAATATACTCGCTGCCTTATCGTCAATCCAATTACCTATTTCCACCGGCGAACCCACAGACAAAAACCGAAACATGACTAGGTCACTTGACGGCTTTTGCATCTGTATGGGCGGTGGTAACGAGACCGGTCGGTCGGCCTAACGACCAGGTAGATAGGTGGTGAGCAGTCCTACAAAGTCCATGGGTCAATGAATAATTGTTCTTAAACAATATTGATCGCTCCAAAGTCACTCTCAAAGTCCAAAGGCAAAGTCTCCAATAAAAATAAAAATAAACGTATGCAGTGTAAAATCGATATTCAAATTTATACCTTATTGAATATGCAATTTCTTATTACTTTTAAAGGAGTTTAAAATGTAGCTTCGGACATGAAATTTGTAAAATATGACTTAGTTTATTTCTTTAAAGGTCCGCCAATATCATGTGCGTATTATCATAAAGTAACCGCTAGTACTTGAGCAGTAACAAATTAGGGTAAGCGTCCGAGTTGTTGCCAGATCGCGAGCGTTCGGATCGCATTGTACTCGCACCCTTGTCGCATTGCTAATTGTGTTTTTGTTTGCTATTTTACGGCCGAATGTCGCTCTGATATTTTGCGCTTTGTGATTTCCAAACTTTCACTATTGTTTCGGTAATTTGCTACTTGTTTTATTATTAATTATTATTATGATTGGTTATTGTTTGGGAATGGGTTAATTTGTTGTTATATTGTTTTATGCTTTACATTAAATTGCATATTTTGTTAATAATAATATTTTTGATTTCCTATTTGCTTGTTCAATCTCGTCGACAAAGGAATACATTATTAATGTAAATTATAATTTATATAGTTACAGCTATAATAACATTTAACTAGGTAACTATATACATATAGAGTACATAAAAAAAACTATATATACTTAATATACTTGCTAATGCTTACACACTCATTCAGGCGCACACACTTATTCAGACACACAATCATTCACACTTACACGCTCACCCCATACACACGCTTACAAACTACACTCGCATACACATGCTCACAAACTAACACACGCGTATAATTATATTAGTTGTCATTTTCTTTAACTGTTTATTGATTAAATTGTATATAAACTTTATTTAGGAAGAGCGGAGCCAACTGATACAGGTATTATATACATACTATACTTAAAAGTTAGCTCTAACCTTATAAATAAGTTATATTAAAAATTGTCAAGGAAACAAATGTTTTTTTTATATATAGTAGAAGCTAACAATGTAATCTAAATGTCCAAAGCGAGCCAAAACGATTATAAGAAGTCATCAATATTGAAAAGCACTGCCATAACCGTTCTCGTCATGTCGCCCATATGCTGTGCCGTAACAATGGAATTAGTCGTCATTCAAAGCGCCGACGCAAATTCACGGGGTATCTGGATAACGTGTAGCGAGAGCACTTGTCTGCCTGGGGTGACACTTTAAGCCCTTCCATACTGTCATTATTGACAACATTGTCAGGAGGGCGGTCGCCGACGCGCTTCGTGGACATTTTGCTCGATTTTCAATTTTATATTCATATGAACATGGATTGTTAACCTGAATTTGCATGTGTTTGAAGCTTTTTAGGTTATTTGTTTTTATGGGTTTCGTAATTTTGTTATGTGTAAATATATTTTTTAGTTAGTTAAGCTATTGTTAATTATTATTTCGTTTACTTTGTGTGTATTTTTACAGATACATTTTTTCCTTTACAGATTTCTATAACTAAAACTGCCCGGAGAAAAAAAAACATGGGACTATAAACTTATTTATTTTAATATAAATTTAACAAAGAAAAAATAATTATATTTCTTATTATATTAAATAAATAAATTGAAGTTATTAATTGTATTGGCGAATATTTCGCCTTTCGGTGGAGCTTGTCACCAGTAATAATAAATAATATAAGTAGAATTAAAGAATTAAATTAAAAAGTTATTAAAATTTTTAATTATGAGCGCAAATAAAGTATTTATATTACATTTTCCAGATACCTATTGATACTAAATGTTTTACAAAATTAAATTGTGAACAGAAAAATAATTTAATTAGAAATTAATTTGCTTTAAACAGAACTTTAACTTGTACAATAGTAGTATAAAAAGTTATTAAAAATAAAAATTCTCAACGCAAAGAAAGACATTTTAATTTCGAATTTCAAAATCACTTAATGTTAAGAATAAAGAACAATAAGTACAAGAAACTCACTGAAGCATAATTAATTACTGTTGCTTCCAAATCGGATTCTATCTCAAATCTTATGAACTCGCTCGGCGTAAATATACATTGTTGAGCATTTTAATTTGCACAATTTTAGACATGGCTTATTGTTTACGTTTACTTATGGGTGCCAACATAATCTCTGTGTGAAATACCGGGTGTTGAGTGAAAGTTACCAAACAATGAAAGCTCTTAAAACCGAATATGCGTAAATTTATAACATTTAGGTGGAAGGAAGGTCTTTATAACTTCGCTAGGTCGACCGAGCGGTTTCTTTACCACCAATCAGAAACCGTTAAGTAGTCATGTTAAGTTTTAGTTTGTGGGTTTATAAGAGATTTTTACATCGTCTTTTTTGTCAAAGTGTTAGTCTACTTTTAGGGTGCGATTACGATACTGGCAAATTAACTATTTGACGATAGCGCAGCGAGGATAACTTTTAATGCAAATTCATCTTTGATGCACCCATTTTGTAACCACACCATTTAGCTGGCGTTGTAAAAGCTATTAACGCTGTTAAACAGCAATGTATTGATTGACCTCATTCATAATCTGTTTGTTACCATCAGGTGACAAAAACAAAGACACATGCTTTAAAAAAATTAAAAAAAGTTTTTGTGGAGTTTAAACTTTTCAATTGTAATTAAAATAGAGAAAAAAAAAATCTAATACGATGCTGTATCATATTAGGTTTTTTTTTAAATATTATTTTGAATATATTCTATATCCAAAAAAATATGCAAAAATTTCATCGTCGAATAAACGAGTTGTAAAACTACTCTGTAATTACATAACATCGGAGAATAACCGATAGGATCAGGAAGCGGTATCGAATGCGATCGAATCGGCCATCGACGCTGCCGATCCGAGATCCGATTCGAACGAGCGCGACCAATTTTGTTCATGAAACATTTTGCTTTTGATAAAATCATTTGTGATCTCTCCACAATGGGTTTGGTTTTTTTCAGTGCATAATTATTTTGTTATAAATATTTTAATGATGTACATAACTATAACAATGATAGGTAGCTATTAGAAGCATGAACGGACGCTACTGACATGCTATTAATAAATCACCAATATTGATTGAATCGTTAATTTAATATGTCTTTGTTTATGTCACTGATTCAAACAATAAAGTAATTATTCAAATAATCATTGTTACTACTCAAAGAAAATAATATTATTATGGAACACACCGCTATTAAGATTTTCACGGAAGTGATAAAGGACGAAGATTTATCTACAAAGGTTAAAAATGTAATCGTCCCGTCAAAAATCGAAGGAGTTCCAATTACTACCAAAACTGCTCTTGATAAAATCAGGCTAATGAAGAACGGGACTTGAGATGAGGGTCGGTCGATATCAAAATCTTCAGTGAAAAATTCTACTTCTGCATAACTTTATAAAGAAGTTTGCTTAACTTATAATCGATATCCATTGATCTGTTTAAAAGATATGAAGACAAGGTTTTAATACAAACGAAGCAATGGAAGAGGATTTGTGCAAATTCTATGCGGTAAAACCGCTTAAGGGCGTAGCGCAAACTGATGAATCGTCCGAGAAATTGATTTCATTTTACTGATGGCTGATTCGATGAAATGTATTGATAACTTAAGGCATTTCTCCGCCTTTGATTTGTGATTAAAAACGGTCCTGTACCACAACAAATTTAATTTTGCTTGTGAAATCGATAACTTGATTTATGAATATTATTAAAATTGCTTGTTGATTTCGTGTATTTAATAAGTTCATGTTATGAATGTGTTTATACTCGTACTCATACTATCGATTTTTCCAATCACACATTGAATTTGGATTCGTCCCCCTCACCAACAGTTGGTACGTCAATAATAATTCCGGTAACCAAATACTGTTGAATAAAATGATTAACCTCTCTGTCGGGTGATCCTCGCTGTATGTTTCAATATTTTGTTATTCTCGGATGGGAAATTTATATAGGATGCTTCGTTTAGAAAGTTTTTTTTTTTTACTTTATTTTTTTTATTTTTTATAGTATTATGATAATTAAGTATTAAATTGGTTCAGTTTGTCACAACCGTTTGTCTGGGTGTTTACAAAATGTAATATGTATTTGTATAGTTGTTTCTGGTAACCATAGTAATAGTATTTTTTTAACTTTCGCGTGTTGTCCTTATAAATTAAACAAACTAGTAGTAAGTTTTATAACTGCAGCATGAATAAAAACTCACCTCGCAGGTTCAGCTGTCTCAGTCAGTCAACTTGCTCAAAACATTAGGAAATCAAATGTTTTAACGTAAATCGTGTTTAGACCCTTAAAATTAATATATTAATTTACCATAGTACAAGCCCAGATGATGGTTTGTGACTAGATACTATGTGTAATCTATGGGTAATGTCCTTTATAAAAAAAAATATAACAAAAAAATGGTATTTATCGATACATACCACTTATTGATTTATAAGTCTTACCCTAAAAAGCCCAGATATATTATTTTCCTATTGTCTATTTGCCAATAAGTATGCCATTTTCCAATTAAAAAAATGTGCTTTTTAAATTCGTCGTTTGTCGTAATAAGTAGTTTACCAAAATAATATTCTAATTGTACAGTTAACAAAATAATTAAAGATTTTTTGTTATTGTATAAACTGAGGATATCATCAACGTTAATAAAAATATATACCCGACGTAAAACGTAAAACAATTGTGATTATATAAATACTTGTAATATTTATTAATCATTATTTAAACCATACATATTTAACATATACGTGGTGGTAAGTACTTATAATACTGAAAAGGGGGCCTGGAGATCTGTAGCACAGGCTAGGTCAGACTCAAGTCTCTCACTAGTTATGAACCAATGATATTACTTGTGAAGAGAAAATTAAGATTTTTTATTTTTTCATGCATAGGCCTCAGCAGCAAAACCAGCGGTTCTTGATGATCCAGAAAGATGTGATGGAGCTAGTGTATCAACACATGATACACTAGCTCCATCACATCTTTAACAGATTAAGTATATTAAACAAGGAAATTATTTATTTTAAACATGGTGACTTTGGAAGGTTATACTGTGGGCTAATATGAGGCTCTACTAATCAAATTGAACTACTTTTCCCGTGGAACCATATGTCGCAAATGAAAAACTACTAATATAATAGTTTAAGACTCCATTGTTCACAAAAAAAAATCGTATATTGTTCACAAAAAAAAAAAAAAAAAAAATTGATTCTAAATGTAATTAGTGTCTTGAGCGCCTCTGTAGACTAGTGGTTGCGCCTTAGGTGCTGTATTCGGAGGTCGTGGGTTCGATTTCTACCCATGGCAAAAAAATCGTTGTTTCTGGTACATATAGTAAAATCCTAGAGTTTAATTTATGACCAGATAAATATATGTAAAGTGTCCTACATTTTATTATTATTATAAAAACTAAATAATAATAAAAATAAAATTAATGAATATCATTCCTCTGGAGCCGCGCATGTGCCGAGAACTGCAGCCGCAATGCTTCTTTGAATTCCCAGCCCTGTGCGTTGAAAAAAGTAGGCTCTAGCACGACGGTTACCTGATTTCTCTATTAATGTTTTTTCCTACAATTAAGGAAATGCCAATATATCAAGTGACCTAAAGTTTCTTAAAGTTGTTTTTTTTATATACGTGGTGACCTTGAGAGGTTGAACTTTGGGCTTTTCCCATAGAACCATATGCCGCAAATGGCTACTGGATACCAACTAGTAATATTAAAATAAACAATTGCGCATGATTTATGGGAAAAGTTTTTTGATCTGATCACTAGAGCTTCATATTAGATAGCATACCAACAGGTGGATACCAAGTCAAAAAAAATTGTGTCAATAAATGCAATAAACCCTATAGTTAGAATGTGTCGGTTGCATAATGAGGTAAGTACCGTGGTGGTTAATAACACTTAGGTCCCTGGTTTGAATCCCGGTGTGTACCAATGAGTTTTTAATTTAAAAATGTATGTACATTTGTTTGACAACACTACTATAGTGCCTCGGAGAGCACGTTAAGCTGTCGGTCCCGGTTTCACTATACCAACCTGTGAACTGTTTATAGATGGGTTATTGAGTCTATTCAAAACATCGCGACGAGCTAGCCACTTGTTCGGTGTAGACTCATACCAACGGCTACGACGAGGTAGGATTAAAACCCCTCCGCTGGGTACCCTGGGGCGGTCTCTGGCGCCGTAAGGCACCCGTGATGGTACATACATTATTTAACCCATAAAAAAATTGTAACATTACAAATAAATATTTCAATCAACCTGTATTGTATAACACAATTGTCAACAATGAACTTTTAGTGTATCACCCGGGAGTTTAGTCAGGAATATGACATAAAATTAATGTCTACCCTCTCTGATGATGGGTGAATGAAATCAAATAAAGGCCATATGTATTGGAGATCGGGTTGCATATTGAACTGTGCGACTAATTCTACAACCAGAGGTTATTATCGTTAGAAGTCCTAGCTTTATTAGTGTTCCACAAAAGTGTTTTTGAAGTCTAAATGATAAAATAAAAGATATAGATAAAAAAAAAAGATAATGAATAAATTTCTCCCGCTCGTAGTTTCAAATGTTATCCACTGCATTTTTAGAATATTATGCAAATGCACTGATGACATGATATTAAGGCCGTTTAATTTTCGTTTGTCGTTTGTTTATAAGATATACAGCATTATATATATATATATATATATAAATATATATATATATATATATATATATAAATATATATATATATATATATATATATATATATAATGCTGTATATCTCTCTATTATTAATCATGGAACAAATTTTTGGGACGTTTGTTTTGCAGTAAATAAACGAATATAAATATAATCACAGGTGCCTTACGGCGCCCGAGACCAGGGTACGCAGCGGAAGGGTTTGAATCCCACCTCGTCGTAGCAGATGGTATGAATCTACATCGAACAAGTAGCCAGTTCGTCGCGATATTTCGATAGACCCATCGATATACAGTTTCACAATTTGGTATAGTGAAACTAGGACCGACTGCTTAACGTGCTCTCCGAGGCACTATAATGGTGTTGTGAAACATGTAATTTTTTTTTTTTTTGAATTTAGAGTTACATATATTTATCTGTACAGTTTGTCATGGTCTGGGTGTTAATAAAATATAATATGTATTATATCGTTGTTTCTGGTACACATAGTACAAGCCTAGAGCTTAGTTTGTGACTAGAGCAGTACGTGTAATTTGTCCTACATATAAAAAAAAAAAAAAAACATATCTAACAATTTTAATCTCTGTCCTATGCGACATTAGTGGAACTGTCATATACTGGTGCGTTTACCCTACCGATTGTCACTCACTGTAGTTCTCTCTGTATATTGTGGGCGCAATTATTGTATATTGTTCATTTACGGTATCCACATAGTGGATATTAATTGTTAGGTCCTTTTAGATTATTACACTTGTCAGTCTTCATTTGGCCTATTATTGTTGGGATTTTAATGGTCAAATTCTACAATTTAAATCTATTCCTACAATAAATGTATTAATGGAAATTGATTTACAAGTATGGCTTGCTTTTATTGGGAATAAATTAATAATATCGGGTGTTTGGCTTCCATAATATTGACGTGATATTATGTTGGTTGGGGATAATAAAAAAAAAAAAATTTTTGTTTAACTTCGTGCCATACAAAAGTATAAATATTGCAATAAAATTATCCTAAAAAAAATCATTCTAATTCATTTAAAATTTCCTTTCTGTTTGCGATTACGAAACGGGCGGTTGATTTGACGATAAAGCAGCTAGGATATGATATAGACTCGTAATGCAAATTCGTCTTTGTCGCCGCCCATTTCGTAACCGCATAGTACGAGCATTTTAGTCGGCATAGTGGAAGCGATCAATGCTGTTTTACAACAGTATATTAATCAACCCTTCTAAAAAATACTATTCATCATTCGTAGGATTTAGGTAGATACTATATACACGAGTGGTCTAATCACGCTTATAGTGTTTTTTTTATAAAAATAAATTACTAATTTTAATACCTGCTAATTTAAAAGTACTATTTTAAAAGTGTTTTATAATTTTAGCTTGTATTGTACTACTTATCTACCAAAGTGTATAAATATATTTTATTATTCACAGGTACATTTAAACAAATTTTATTTTAATTATGTTATAGAAGTAGCTGATCCGCGAAACTTCGTCTGCGTAACTTTAACAGCAGCGTACACTATCAAAAGGAATATTGTTTCCGTTTTTTAATCATTTTTCATTGTTACTCCGCTCCTATTGGACGTAGCGTGATGTTATGTAGCCTATAGCCTTCATGAATAAATGGGCTATCCAACACTAAAGCTTACAAATTTTTCAATTCGAACCAGTAGTTCCTGAGAGTAGCGCGTTCCAACAGACACACAAACAAATTCTTCAGCTTTATAATATTAGTATAGATAGTAAAAATATAATTTTTATACTAAATTAACTATACCTTACATTATAACAAATAGGTACTATTTAATTACATAGTATTTTTAACTAGGTAGGTATTTAATTACACATAATTTATATTAATCCTTAGTCCTTACGACATACTCACTTTTATATATTCATACAAAGGTAGAATTTTTACACTCACTATGAAGTATATGATTTATAATAGACGGGGTGAAACATAGTTAGTAAAACAAAAAGTGAAACAGTTGGTACTAATAAATCATTTGGAAATTATGAATCCATTGAAAATATGCAAAAGAGCAAAGAACAACATATTATTAGGGATTCCCCTAAATAATAGCCAGGCATACACTGTAACGGCCTGCCTACTCATGTTTATTTGCTTCTATTGGGCCACCCACTTTTTTATTTATTGTGGAATCCTCATTTGCTTTGCAAATTAAATCTCCAATTCACTTACAGATTGTGAAATTGATGTGGATCAGAGGGTTTGTAACTATATCGAGAGCGCAACAATATATTTCTACACTAATAATATAAGCTAACCACCTAGTTGGTTATGTAGTGTGCGTTCATTACGGTAGTATTTTTCTAATTAAGATTTCCATACCATGCGTTTATTTAAGTTCTAAATCTGATATCGAAGTAGGTAATAATAAATATTTGCCGTTATTTTGTTAATGAATAGCTGCCTAACCAGAAGCACTCTAAGAGCTCATTGTTAAACTTTTTTTTTTCTACTTTTCTTAAATATCTGTAAAGGTTTACTTGAAATAAATGATTTTAAATTAAGGCGCAGTGAATAGTCTACGGTGGTGGACATTTATAACATATGATCGCATTGGTGGTATATTGGTTGTCAAAAAAAGGACTGTCAATGGCAAAGTAAAATAAACCCTCATTCACCCTATGCGTCTATCTTTGTTCTAAATCTTACCTTTAAACCCGGGTTCTTCAAACTATTTAAATTTGCTACTTAAAAAGTTGACATAGTAGACTCTACCAGCGACGCATTTATCGATTCTAACTTTGGTGGGACCCATTAATGGACTGCATAATCCTCTTACCATCTTAGAGTTATATCAGTCACATGTCGTGCTAATAAAAAAAATGTATTGAACAATATGGACCCCATTTGACTTTCTATTATTTGTGATTTTTAATTTTATTGATGCACTGCATGTGAATCTACCAAACCTACAAAGTCAGTGAATGAGTTCAATATATTGTTCAATACCAACTTTTTTATATGTATAATAGCACTACATGTGACTAATATAACTTTAAGGTGGTAAGAAGATAGTGCAGTCCATGAATATGCGCCACCAACGCTAGATTCAAGAGATGCATCGCCGGTAGAGTCAGTAGCGTAGCTAGGTAACCAATGGCCCTGGGGCAAATCAAAAAATGGGGCCCCACGGCTATCAAAATTTTAAGTTTTATCAAATTAATAACACTGCCAACCCACAGAAATAATTTAGGGTAATTCCCTAGGTGTAACTTTCGAATTTCTCTCAACTTAGTGCCATGATTAAGGTCGGGTTACTTCCTGTCATTTTATTTTGAAAATGGGAGAAATTTTTAAAAGTTTAGTTCTATCGAGATTTTCTGGTAAGGATTCGTGGGGGGCCCCTGAGCTTGAGGGCCTCTGGGCACTGCCCCGCCTAGCCCCTAGGTAGCTACGCCTCTGGGTAGAGTCTACTCTCTAAGTCGGCTTTTTTAGTTGCTAATTCACTTTGGCAATGTATTCATATTTTAAATTGTACGATATATAAACGTTTTATCAAATTTTATTAACAGATTATTATTAACGATTGCTCTCACTATCCTGGTAAATGATGCGTTACGAAATGGCGACGTCAATGACAAGTCTATAGGAACTGTCGTCACTACTTTACTGTAAAATAATTATTTTATCTAGCGTTGACTGTACACACCGCAGTAAAACATGACATAATATGTCATTAATTTATCGATACATTTTAACATAGTATCTCTCTATAAATTGCTGCAGTATTGATGATGTGGATATAGTAGTATCGAACTGAAATTCAGCTGACGATTCCCATGGGATT
The DNA here is from genome assembly GCA_947458855.1 of Monopis laevigella. Lineage (NCBI taxonomy): Eukaryota > Metazoa > Arthropoda > Insecta > Lepidoptera > Tineidae > Monopis > Monopis laevigella. Next base: position 6,621,360 of record OX381586.1, read on the forward strand.
TATGCATGCGCAGTTGCGGTCCTGTCGTTAACTATGCTATATTTAAATTTTACATTATAATGTTTTCGAATTTTCATTTATTATAATAATATTATTCGTTATTGTAAAGATGTAGAATATAATAATAATAACATGTTGGATAAATTACACATATTTGATGGTATTTTTAGTCACAAGAAAAGATAGCGTATGATATTATTATTTAGGTATATCTATGTGCATAACATGTTAATGTATGTTATTCAAAATCAAATACATTCTCTACAAGCCATATGAGAAGTGACGTCAGCTTTAACGTCCATTATCACGTTGTCAGTGCTTAGCCCAAAGATAATCTAGTGCTAGCACGTAGCCTAGCGCTCTACCTTTTGCTAACGTGCTGTAGTTAACCTTACTGGGTTAGATATTTGTTTATTTTAGTTTTACTAAAAAAAAACATAATTATAACTGTTACTTGCTTTTTAAGTCACTTTTTATCATAAACCAAGTTAAGAAATATTGTCACATAAATTTTAAATGTACTGTTGTCGGTAATAAATATTACCTTATTGTAAAATTAAAAACGTGTTTTTTTTTATTTCCAAAAAATAATCCATCATAGAAATATTAATAAATACAGTGACCTACAATAATATTATTTTAATTCTGCAACAAACAGAAATCGAGTATTACTGGAAGCGCGAAAGCTCATTTTGTATGTTAAACGGAGACTTCGCCATTACGAATGCAGTGTCCTTAACAGCATTGAAAGCTCCTACTACTTAATGAAGCGGTTATAAAATAGATTATATACGTGGTGGCCGAGTTGGTTAGACCTTGGACTCAAAAACACTTAGGTTCCTGGTTTGAATCCCGGTGTGTACCAATGAGTTTTTAATTATAAAACATATGTACATTTGTTTTACAACACCACTATAGTGCCTCGGAGAGCACGTTAAGCTGTCGGTGCCGGTTTCACTATACCAACTAGTGAAACTGTTTATAGATGGGTTATTGAGTTTCTTCAAAACATCGTGACGAGCTAGCCACTTATTCGGTGTAGACTCACACCATCGGCTACGACGAGGTGGGATTAAAACCCTGCTAGGTACACTGAGGCTGTCTAGGCGGTCTCGGGCGCATGCCACTTCTCATATGGCTTGCCGATAATGTATTAGTCCGGTGTGCATAGCCACCGCTAGGTAAATAAATCTTTTACAGTAAAGCAGCGTAAATATAATTGTCGTAATTCAAATTCTTCTTTCACAATGTCTATTTTATAAGAAAACAATATATATAAATATTTATTTACCTAGCGGTGACTGTGCACACTGGACTAATACATTATCTGCAAGCCATATGAGAAGTGACGTCAGCTTTAACGTCCATTATCACGTCGTCGGTGCTTAGCCCAAACATAATCTGTACTTGCACGTAGCTTAGTGTTCTATCTGTCGTTAACATGCTTTGGTTGTCTTATAGAGACTAACATTTGTATTACTACTAAAAAATAAAATTATCTACTCCCAAAAAAGTATATATGTACACTAATAATAATATATATATAAATTATTTTTATTTACTTATTTGTATTGTAAATATCTATTATATTACGTGCCACATGTATGTAAAAGAAAAATGAAAAATGCATTTTTTACATAAATATAAAATTCGAATATGAAATAGGTATCAATGTTTAAAAATTCCTTCACTCACTAGTCGGTATACATCGAATCTATAAACTAAAAACTCCATTAAGTAGCGCATTTCGTATTTTTACCTCTTCTTGGTCTATATTTTAACAAATAGGTTCCACATTCTTCCAAAATTAGAATATATATTTTTCAAATGACTGTAAAATACAGTTCTAAGAGATGTATAAATAGTCGTCTTGACGCCCGTACAAAGGTCCTTCCAAAAAAAAAATGCTTAAAAAAACAATTAAAAAATGTACAGCATATAAAATTAATAAGTACAATGTCCGACAAAAAAAAATCTGCGACAAACTGGAATTGCGTAAAGTCATTTTGTAAGGAGAACGCGGATTTCGCGATCGTGAATGCAGAATTCTTAAGACCATTTTCTAACAAAATGGCTACACATAAAAAATGTTCAGATGTAAGTATCTTCATAGTATATACTCGTACTTATAAAAGAAAACGAAAAACGCATGTGAAATCCGCCAATTCAAACTGCACGTCAATAGGGAAGTTGAACTTTAAACTGATAATTAAACTAAGATATAAAATAGAACGGTTTTAATTGAATACTTTTACAGCATTTCTTGAAGGTTTGATATATTTTTTGCACATTCCAAGTATGCGAACGTTAATTACACTTGGAAAGTAAACAATTCTAATGAGCAATTTCCATGGAATCACGGGACGTGAGTGTCGGGCCCTATAACATCAACTCACGCGCATACTAAGAAAAAACGAGGAATATAATGGAACGTGGAACTGTTTACAATTATAAGCTGAAGACAATGTGAGTTATTTTTTTTTTATTTACTTATAAAATATACAATATATACGTGGTGGCCGAGTACGTGGTGGCCGAATTGGTTAGACCTTGGACTTAAAAACACTAAGGTCCCTGGTTCGAATCCCGGTGTGTACCAATGAATTTTTAATTAAAAAATGTATGTACATTTGTTTGACAACACCACTATAGTGCCTCGGAGAGCACGTTAAGCTGTCGGTCCCGGTTTTACTATACCATCTTGTGAAACTGTTTATAGACTCAGGGTATTTAGCAGAAAGGTTTATTTCCCATTTTGTCGTCGCCGACGATATTTTTAAAACTACACCGAACAAGTGGCGAGCATGTTGCGGAATGTATTATACCGCAACATGCTTGCCACTCAGTAATCTAAATATATATAACTTAAAGGTGACTGACTGACTGACATAGTGATCTATCAACGCACAGCCCAAACCACTGTACGGATCGGGCTGAAATTTGGCATGCAGGTAGATGTTATGACGTAGGCGTCCGCTAAGAAAGGATTTTGATAAATTCTACCCCCAAGGGGATAAAATAGGGGATGAAAGTGTGTATGATAAAAAAATAACTATTCCAAGCGGACGAAGTCGCGAGCACAGCTAGTATAAAATAATTTAGTTAACGTTAGAGTCTAAGTACTAAAATACCTTTAAAATAATTATCAAACAAAAATGTTATTAAACCCTCAGAGACTAAATCAGAAATAGTGTACTGAAAAAAGATGAACGGGTGATAATATTGTACTGAAGATAAAAAGATTTCTTAAAAGTGTTTCGGCCGCCATGAGCGTATTGATGATGAACGAAAGACTTAATAAATATATATATATATATATATATATATATATCTTCACGGGTGCCTTCCGACGTCCTAGACCGCCTAGACGGCCCCAGGGTACCCAGCGGAGGGGTTTTAATCCCACCTCGTCGTAGCCGATGGTATGAGTCTACACCAAACAAGTGGCTAGCTCATCGCGATATTTAGGATAGACTCAATAACGCACCTATAAACAGTTTCACAAGTTGGTATAGTGAAACCGGGACCGACAGCTTAAGGTGCTCTCCGAGGCACTATAGTGGTGTTGTAAACAAATGTACATATTTTTTTTAATTAAAAACTCATTGGTACACACCGGGATTCGAACCAGGGACCTTAGTGTTTTTAAGTCCAAGGTCTAACCAACTCGGCCACCACGTATATATAACAAATATATATAAAGTGAAAATACACAATTATATTGATATATGTAAAGACATATCAAATTCGAGGTGTCCTTGATAAAAGCAAACACGAAGTCTAAAAAAGAGACGGTGAATGGATGTGAAGGAAGCTAGAGAAATATGTAGACACCGTGCGAAGTGACGTTCATTGCTCGCTTTTTACCCCTTACTGAGGATGCAGGCGTGATGGTTTATGGTATGTATTTAAAACTAACGTTATATTTATAATTCGTCCAAATTAAATATGTGTTATTATAAAATAAATAAACCTTTCCACGTTAAAATAAATTTGAAAAAAAGTTTAAAGCTTAATCTATTGACAACCGTACGAACTAAAATCACATTCGATTTATTTTCGAATCTCTTTTATTTAGTAATATTTTTTTATTAACACGATTTAAGCTCATGCATGTTGTTTTCTGAAAACTGCTATATGATTGATTTTACAGTCGATTACTTTTAAAAAAAATCAAACAATATATGAATATATTACATTTCATATTTTTTTTCTTAAAATACAAAAAAGCACAAGCATGCTAGCATATTTTTCATATTTCGATATAATTTTATGTTTTACTAAATTTATTTTATATATATTATATTTATTTTATTGATTATATATGGTTCGTCTTTCGTTCATAGTCCATAGGTTCAATGTGCCACTTAAACAGTTAATGATATGTATGTATATGTAGTCAGCATTAGTGTGTATGTATAATATTTGTATACTCTATTTCTTAAATGTATTTTACTGCACCTATTTTACCTACTACAAATTAAGCAGTAAATTTGTCCCAAAGGTTTGACTGGTAGAGAATGCCTAGCGGCATTAAGTCCGCCTTTGTACTAAATTTGTACAATAAAGTTTTTAAATAAAATAAATAAATAAACATACCTATATTAATTAATATATTATATTATTATTAATATTCGATACATCACCATTCATTATTATTGATCATTAAGTGGGAGGAAGGTATCTATAACTTCGTTAGGCCGACCGACCGGTCTCGTTACCACCGCCCATACAGATGCAAAAACCGTCAAGTGACCTAGTCATGTTTCGGTTTTAGTCTTTGGGTTCAATTATTTTCAGGAGGTTACTGCATCGATTTCTTGTCGAGGTGGTAGTCTCCTTTCAGGGTGTGGTTACGAACTCAATAATAAATTACATAATTAAAAGATAGAATTTAATTACATATTTATAATTAATATCGCAAAGAAAATAATAAGTACCTACATAAACAATAACGCTGGGTAAGGTTTGTATTACGTATAACGAACGTAGGTAAATGTTCTACGCTCTCCTGTATAAATATACACTGCAGGTAGCCATACAATGAATTAGATATGTTCTGAAAACAAACTTTAGGCCCTTCTGTACCTAGATTACGCGCTTGGTGCGTAGTTTGCTCGCTTGTCAATAAATATGACGTGATTTTGAAGCCAAGCTTTAACGACGTCAGAATGACGTCATAACGATTGGTGTGCGAGTAAACTTAGGATACGAAATAAATCACCTTCCTGTTATAAATACATGTTTTCAGGATAATTAATTGTTATTAACTTTTTAGACGTCATTGTAGTATCAATCAATATATAGAGATTTAATAAATTATTACATTTTTATAATTTCCTTTGCAGGATATTTTTAAATATTGTTTTTTTAACGAATAAATTGCAATGAAAAATTTCCCATTGAAAGAGACTCAGTGATTGAGTGATATCTTGCCGAAAAAACGAAGGGTCATGGGTTCAGGTCCCACCCATAAAATTTTTTTGCAATTTTATCTTTTTAATCTGACAAAAAATATTATTGTAGCGCCATCTATTGCTAGTAAAAATAATTCAAAGATGCGTGAAAAACTGCAGGAAAAATCAGTACGATATATATTTTAGTTGACTTTTCACCCTTTCTAATGTTTTAAGGCTCTATCTTTAAGGCTGTAGTAGAGACCCGGTAATGAAATGCAAATATGCCTGCATATTCCGGTGAACCACTTTATAGTTGTATAAATAACAGGTGACTTCTTCGTAGTTAGAATGCATCGAGTTTGGTTGGCAGCAACCACACATATTATGAACGTGAAATAAACTTTATTACAAAACCTTAGAGTGCTAAGTTCGAAGGTGTTTAATTTTTGCTTTCTTGCATACTATAAATCTTTGTACATATGGAATCAATTAGTTACTCTGTGTACTTACTAGACAATTACAAACATACATGCTATGCTTGGATCACGGCATGTGACTTTAAAAAAACAAAAATAACATTGCTCATTTATTTTAGGAATTACTCATTTCACACTATTATCATAATTTAGGTTAGGTTTAAACATATATTTATGTATTTATTTTTGCTATATTATTTATGTATTTTATGTAGTTATATCTATGTAGTTTATATATTTTGATTTCTCTTTACACTAATCTGTGCACCCTATATTACAATTTTCACTCTCCTAAAGGTTAGCTGGTAGATAATGCCTAAGGCATTAAGCTCGCCTATGTACAAACCTTCTTAGTGCAATAAAGAATTTTAAATAAATAAATAAATTGCTTTAAAAAAAGGCCTACTCAATGGTGGTTCCTCACGTATTAACGTCCCTGGGTGTGTAGGTACAGTGACTCTACCATGCGTTTGCGCATTGTAGCAACGTAACGTATACGTATACATATACGTGAGCAACAACCAATAGAGATGCCTTATTTTTGGTAATAGGGTTGAATAAAGCGACCCTATTGGTTGTTGCTCACGTATACTTATACGTTACGTTGCTACAATGCGAAAACCTATTGTAGAGCCTTTCTTATAGTACAGCAACGGTACTAATAATTATATTTATAACACCCAGACCATGGAAACAGTACAGAAAAAAAACTTTTTGCCATGGGAATCGAACCCACATCGAATCCAGATGTCTATATAACAACGATAGTAGGTAAATATTACCTATACTCCGTCGGGGTGTTCCCTTCTACCTTTATTCCGTGCATCTTTCTACCTTCAATCTTTTAAGCGAGGTGTAAATAAGTTTCTCAAACACACTTGTGCACTTAAACAACTGTAGCATCACACTTAGGTACTATTCTTTGTTGAGAACATTATGGACTTTAGTTTGCCACTTATCATCATGTGAATGTAGAGTCCCATAACACGCTCTATAAAACATAATATCTTTAATTAATATCTTCAGTTTGATAAACATTGCTACAGTTAAGGTTCCCGGTACCAATTCAGTTTTTAATTTAAAAAAAAAAATACATTTGTTTGACAACACAACTATAATAGTGCCTCAGAGAGCACGTTAAGCTGTCGATCCCAGTTTCACTCTACTAACTTGTGAAACCGTGAAAAGCTGTCCACTTGTTCAGTATAAACTCAGAATACCATTAATAATGAAGAGGAGGGCATAAAAGTCCATTGCCTTGAGCAAAAAGGCACCCGTGACATACACATCTGGAGCTAAAACTGGATAACGTCGATTACTAGGTTTATCTACATTTTAATTTAGTTTAATTTTAAGTTGAATTATCATTCTCACACTTCATAAGAACCACTATAATTGGATGATCATACAATGACATATCGTAATCGCAGCTCGACAAGGAATCGGTGCAGTCTCCTGAAAACCGGTGAAACCACAGACGAAAACTAAAACTACTGTCGCCGCATCAACGTAGCTGGCATAGTGACCGCGACCAATACTGTTAAAAGAAATGTATTGTTCGACCCCATTGATGAACTATGTAATTCTGCTTACCATCAGGTATATAGATACAAAGCTAATCACCATGCTCAAATAAAATAAAACTAAAAGCAACATGCAGTGGTTTCAGGAATTACGAGTATATAAGTAGGTACAAGTATATGTAGAAGATGGGTAGTATTCTAACCGCTTAAATTACTGCTCATTATATTTCTAAGCAATGCTTTCGAACACAGGATGTCGTGAAGATTTGCAAAAGAGTGCTTTTTCTAGACCTCTTAATACGTAGAGTAACGCTTAGTTAGAAAGCGCACTGCAAGAAATTATTTTAAGACATGTAATGTCATATGTTTTAATTTGGTAATATATCTAAGAAATCCCTCATATTAAAATACTTTATTTCTATAAAATATCAAGACAGATAATTAAAAATAGTTGAGAGCATATTTTTTCAAATCCATTAAAGTTTAGGGGTAGAAAACAGTCTTGGCCCTAAAGTCGTCTTGTTGCCTAAATTGTAGGTATAATCTCATACTTGGTCTTTCTCTTATTGAGGGTCGAGGAGAAGTTTTACATGTATGGTAGCGTTACTAACTCACCGTCATGCGCATCAGCATGAGCATCGAAGAGACGCTCATCTCTATTCGAGATTTTGACGAAGTAGTAAGACGGTAAGTTCACTAAACATTCTAAATTTAAATATTAGTATTCCTAATTTAAATTTACATTAGATATAAAGATCGTTGGGTAATACACCGTCTATTCAGATAAGGTTACTAGTTCTATGTATGCGGATGAATGAATCACAGGCCAAGTAAAGCAATTATTCTTCTAATAACAGATAGAACGTTAAAGAAAAGTGTAGAAATTACTGAGTGTTAAATTAAATATGCATGAGTGTCGTCGGGAAAATATGTTTTTATAAATATAATTATAGATAACTTGGAGTAGGAAAATTATTTGAATAATAGTACTTCTGTAACCCTTACAATGTTGACATCCGCTTATTTTTATTATCGGCATACGGCATGTGACTTTGTATATATCTCATGGTAATCAGACCTACACAGTCCATGAATGGGGTCGATTAATACACTGTTGTATATATGATGCGGCTACGAAATGAGCGGCAACAAATTAGCATAACGTATCCTCACTGTTTTATCGTTAAATAGCAACTGCTCTATGCAGTAAGCTCCTGCAAACCGAACCCATTGATTGAAACGAAATATGATAAGGTCATATGGCGGTTTTTGCATTACTGTTTGTGTATAGAATAATGTTAATGTAAAACGCCTAATAACAATTTCCGTTATGCCATGAAATATGATACAATCTTTTTTAATAGACAAGAGAGTGGCACAAAGCAGTTTCCACGTATTAGTAACGAAGGAGACAATGCAACAGCACAAACAAACTATATGTGATCGCATATAGTTTGTTGGACACAATACAAACTATATGTGATCGCATATTCCAGGGTAACCTGGAATATGCGATCACATATAGTTTAGGCGATTAATATTTGGAAGCGAACAAAATACAACTTTGAAAGCTCTACAATAGAGTAAAAAATTAAAGGAAAGACCTAAATGCAAGGTAGGTAAAGCCTACATCATGACACGAACGCCGGCGCGTGCGCATTATACCGTAAACAAACGAACGTAGGCCGGTATTTGTTGCTCTATATGCACGCGATAAAGATCAAGTTAAAGGTCTACCTTTTTCTTTAAGCTTTAATGCACAATAACAACTATAATTTTGCTAGGCTAATAAGATTTTTTTTTTTTTTTTCATCTTCAACGATTTTTTATATTTTACATTTAATAATAGTACAATTTTCATCAAAGCTTTGTCTTATCGTATTTAAACTCCGTCCAAGACAGACCGTCTTTTCCAAGATGGTCTGACAGGATCGTAAGTATAGTATTTGGTTAAGTAGAGTGGGTACTACAGTGATAGAGTTCAAAGGAGTTTCGGAAAAGGCATTCCTTCAATCCTGCACCAACCGTTCTCTCTTCAATAGTTCCTATTATTATTATTTATTATTTGTTCCCCTTTTTGATCAATAAAAATATTACTTCATTTACACTCTCTCTATCCCAAATCTTCTCCAGCACCACTTCTTAAAGCAGAAATAAAATAATTTACTTGCACGAAATTTTATGAGTATTTTATTTAATTTTTAATTTATTTTATCATGCTCGTAGATAACTTTATCAAATTTACTGTAAAACATTTTAAACTTATTTGTAAGTAGACTAGGGTAATTGTACCATAATATGGCATGTTCATATTATGATACAATTACCCTAGTCTACTATACTCATATATATATACCCATTAATGAAAAAACTACCATGTTGATATTGTTATTTTTCAACTACCTACTTGGAGTTGGTTAGACCTTGGACTTAAACACACTAAGGTCCCTGGTTCAAATCCCGTGTGTGTACCAATGAGTTTTTAATTTTAAAAAAATATGTACATTTGTTTGACAACACCACTATAGTGCCTCGGAGAGTACGTTAAGCTGTCGGTCCCAGTTTCACTACACCAACTTGTGAAACTGTTTATAGATGGGTTATTGAGTCAATTCAAAACATCGCAACGAGCTAGCCACTTGTTCGGTGTAGACTCATACCATCGGCTACGACGAGGTGGGATTAAAACCCCTCCGCTGGGTACCCTGGGGCCGTCTAGGCGGTCTCGGGCGCCGTATGGCACCCGTGATGATACATATATACCCTATAAACTTACAAACTAAAGTTCTTAGTCTTTAACCAAATGAGGTTCAAGACAAAATACTTACTGCAAATACGGTATTCAAACACATATATTATGTAAAATAACCTCCTATCCCTATCCAACCGGTTCTTATGTTTTTTGCGTGGTTGCCGGTCGAACGATTTTATCTTTCATGATTCAACCGCTTTTTACTTTAGTATAATAGATGCTTTTAGAAAATAAAAAGTGTTACTCTTTGTTCTTAGCGGCCGCTTCAGAATTCTACTTAATGTACTAATGCATAATAATTAGGCTTTTTCTAATTTGTATTTATTTACACACGAAAGAAGTTGTTAGTACGTTTTTTCTTATTTTATTTTACAACTTACGGATAAAACATTGTTTACACTTAAATTATATATTTAATTACAAGAACACACATTTTATAGGTTCTTTAATTTTTATCTTATATAATTCTAGGGCTAATAGGTATCAATATTTTATTTAATGAAAGGAAAATTTTAAGGAGGGTTATTACTGGTTCCTGTAACACAGGGAAACCTAGCATAGGAACCAGGGATACAAACGTCCATTTTTAGGTGCAAATCTTTATATTATTATAATATTAAATTATTTTCTACTGTAAATTGTTACCTAATTGTGTGTCAAAATAAATGTTATTTTATTTTATTTTTACTTTGCTTACAAAAGCGGCCCCGCTTAGTCACTGCACTGTGCAACGAAGACCGGAACTGGGATGGGTGATCGCTATATACAACCAGGCTATACCATCAAAAACACCGCAATAAGCTCGCCAGGTAGTTGGGTTGTCTCCTAATACCATCGGCGAAATGAGGACGGGTTATTCCCTACGCTGGGTACCCTGAGGCCGTTTATACGGTTCTCGGGAGCCTATAAAGTCACCCGTGATGGTATTTATTTATTTATTATATTTTACTTTTTATCGTAAGCCCATATAATATTTGTAGTTGTTTTTTTTTTTCTGTACAGTTTGTCATGGTCTGGGTGTTTATAAAATATAATATGTATTATATCGTTGTTTCTGGTACACATAGTACAAGCCTAGAGCTTAGTTTGTGACCAAAGCAATATGTGTAAATTGTCCTACATATTATTATTATTATTATATCCAATAATCTTTTTTTTTAATAGATACGAGTATGTTCGGATTTGTAGGTGTTTTAGAATCTACAATTATTTTCTGCAGTTTTATTTAATTTTTTATTGAATTACGGCTTGATGGTAAGCAGTGCTACAAAATTCATGAATGGGGTTGTAGGCATAGCAACGCCAATATCAAATATTAAATATTAGTTTTAAAAAAATAACTTGACACTTTTAATTAATTCTTTTGTTATATCTTTTTTTCAACGCAATGTTTTAGTTTTCTTTAATTAAATATAATAAGTTTTATGGGTATTTATTTATTTACTTCTACTATTTATACAATACCCATAATTGGTGACCCCGACGTGATCTGAACACGCAACCTTCTGATAGGTTTAGTCAATTTTTACAGGCGATCATTACCATGTACCGCGTCTACACAACAAATATTATTTAATCTTTGCAAGGATACACGCAAACGAGATAAACGTAGTGTGGATTGGAGCACTGATGCATTACGTGACTTTGAATTATTAAAAGATCAAATCACAAATGCGACATTATTAGCACATCCAACGAATGATCTTAAATTGGCTCTTCTGGTTGATGCGTCTGATTTTGCTGTAGGATCATCTATTAATCAACTTAAAAATGGTATTTTGGAACCCCTTGGTTTCTATTCCAAAACTCTTAGTACAACTGAAAAACGATACAGCACATATGATCGTGAATTACTAGCAGCATACCTTTCCATCAAACATTTTCGCTATTTATTAGAAGGCAGAGAGTTCATACTTTATACCGATCACAAACCCTTAATTTATGCATTTCAACAAAATCTAGACAAAGCTTCACCCAGACAAATTCGGCATTTAGACTATATTAGTCAATTTACTACTAACATTCAATACATTCCTGGTAAAGATAATATTTCAGCCGATTTTTGTTCAAGACTTTCTCAAATTTCTATGCCTTCCACCATATCCTTTGACGAAGTAGCCAGGGTTCAAAGCACAGATACAGAATTACAACATTATAAATTTTCAAAGAATACCACGCTTAAATTCAAATCTATAACTTTGAAATCTGGAACTGAACTTATTGTAGACACATCAACAAATCGTTTAAGACCGTTTCTACCTCAACAATTCAGACGAAAGATATTTGAATCAATCCATAACATGGCTCACCCAGGAATTAAACAATCAATTAATCTTTTGACGGAGAGGTATGTGTGGCCTAACATTAAGCGTGATGTAAAAATATGGGCAAAATCATGTATAGCCTGCCAGCAATCAAAAATAACAAGACATAACAATAGTGAAATTGGTACCTACGATCCTGTTAACAGCAGATTTTCACATATTAATATGGACATTGTTGGCCCTCTTCCACCTTCTAATGGATACACTTACTTACTAACTATTATTGATCGTTTTACGAGCTGGCCTGAAGCCGTACCGATTAAAGATATTTCTGCAGAAACTATTGCTCGAACCTTTCTTCATTCATGGATTTCAAGATTTGGAATTCCATTAAAAATAACAACAGATCGTGGTAAACAATTTGATTGTAATCTCTTTAGTAATCTGACACAACTTCTGGGCATTCATCACATTAAAACTACGGCATATCATCCTGCTGCAAATGGCAAAATAGAGCGGTGGCATCGTCAACTTAAAGCTGCACTACGAGCTCAAATGACAGCAGATTGGACACTGAAGTTATCAACTGTACTTCTTGGTTTAAGATCGACAATTGTACCTCATCTCAGTTCTACTCCAGCAATGATTGTTTATGGTGAACCAATTCGATTGCCTGGAGATTTTTTTGAAGACAAATCTACTACAACAGATCTACATACATTAGGTTTACAGTTAAAAGAACATGTTCAGTCATTAAAACCTGTAGAAGCCAAACATCATTCAGCTAAAAAACCATTCATCCATTCAGATATCCATAAGACCTCACATGTTTTTGTACGTCAAGATGCTGTTAAAAAACCATTACAACCCATTTATGAAGGTCCATTTAAAGTAATCACAAGAAATAATAAACATTTTACAATTGACAAGCCGAGAGGACATAAGACAGTATCAATTGACCGACTGAAGCCTGCTTATATTCTTCATAACTATGGTGATCCAGAAATGAATACAGGAAAGTATCAACAGATATTAGACGAAAAGACTAACACTCCTGATCGGCCACAACCTATAACCACCCGTTCAGGACGCAGAGTACATTATCCTACTAAGTATCTTTCCATTGTCACTGGGGGAGGAGTAGTGTAGGCGGTGCCATAGCAACGCCAATATCGTTTAAAAACAAATATTAGTTTTAAAAAAATAACTTGACACTTTTAATTAATTCTTTTGTTATATCTTTTTTTCAACGCAATGTTTTAGTTTTCTTTAATTAAATATAATAAGTTTTATGGGTATTTATTTATTTACTTCTACTATTTATACAATACCCATAGGGTCGACAAATACATTGTTGTTTAACAAACTTTGATCGCTCCCCATATAACGGCTGAATGATGCGGTTACGAAATAGGTACGGTAGCGAGCGACAAAGAAGAATTTGTACAACGAGTCTATTTTAATATCCACACTTCCTTATCCCGTTTTTTAACCGCACCCTAAAATGAGACTACACCTCTATAAATAGATGAAGTAGTCTCCTGAGAACCGGTAAACCCACAGACAGAAACCGTAACATGACTCCGTCACTTGACAGGTTTTTTTTTTAGTTGTTTAGTGTCGTTTGCTACAATTTTTTTTATTCATTATTATTTTTCTTTCATAACTAGCTGTGCTCGCGACTTCGTCCGCGTAAAATAGTTATTTTTTTATCATATAAACTTTCATCCCCTATTTTATCCCCTTGGGGGTAGAATTTATCAAAATCCTTTCTTAGCGGATGCCTACGTCATAACATCTACCTGCATGCCAAATTTCAGCCCGATCCGTCTAGTGGTTTGGCCTGTGCGTTGATAGATCACTATGTCAGTCAGTCACCTTTGAGTTATATATATTTAGATTATTCTTTAATACATATTTTTTGTGTATCTTGAACCGTTTTCACGGCGCACGCAACGGAAGGCTTCAAAGATGAAATAATTTCTCCCGTTTTTTACACATTTACCACTATATCTTTGCTCCTATTGGTCGTAGCGTGATGTTATATAGCCTATAGCCTTCCTCGATAACTGGACTATCCATCACAAAAAGAATTATTCAATTCGAACCAGTAGTTTCAGAGATTAGCGCGTTCAAACAAACAAACAAACTCTTCAGCTTTATAATACTAGTATAGATTATAGTCCTATTTATAATTTTGCCTCTATATTTTCTAAATTGGTATTGGAACATTAATTTTCTAACACAAATTTCTATGGCACCACATAGATTACTCGTGCGTAAAAAAGCATAAGTTCCAACTAGTTAGCCAAACTCATTACTGTTGCCCCCTAGCATCGTCAAACAGCCAATTTGAACAAAACTTCATACATCATAAATTACTCTCGCACAATATACTAACCGACCTCCTGAGTTTTGTTAAGGTGCTAATAGTTGTTAACGACCTTGGTTATACAAATTAAAGAACACCTAAAATATTAACATTAAAAAAATATTTTAAAATTGGAATTATTTAATTATTTTTTTCTCTTTGTGTTAAAAAGAAGCGGTCCCAGCCTAGTGGTTAAGTCACTGCGTAACTGATAACAAGGTTAAGCAGATGAAAATAAGAAAATAAGGCCAGCCTGGGATGGGTGACCGCTTTATACAACGAAGCTATTTCATCATAAACACCGCAACAAGCTCGCCATTTGTTAGGTGTTGCCTCCGAATACCATCGCCGAAACGAGGAAGGGTTAATCCCTCCTCTGGGTACCCTGAGGCCGTGATGTTAGATATTTATTATTATTTGTGCGATTAAACCATTTATAAGGTACTAACGATTAGATAAATATTTAAATTTTTTTTTTTTTTTTAATAAATATATAAAAATAGAAAACAATAAGTTATCTTCATAATAATGACGTAGGTATATTATTTTCAAAATTAAACACTAAATATCCCGCATATAAATGTTAAAACTTGTAAAAATATTAGTTCTATGATTGAAAATTATTTTTAAAATCTGCACTTGTAGAACGGCGCCAAGATGTCCATTATAGGATATAATAAGATTTTGAATACAATTTTTTGACATGACCAGACATTTTACCACGCGATCTTGGGTGATGCCACGCGAGCTTCCAAAAGCGTTACAGCGCCTATTAAAATATATATTTTTTTTTAGGTTGAGTGTTGGTATCACCTTAATAGAAATGGTCGTAAATACACCACACTTCCTCGGGTCCAACCAGCGTGTCATACAAACGGCGAGCGATTCTGGCCACAATATTAATTTGCAACTTGTTGATAATCGACGGCGGCGTACGTTTATCGTGCGCGTCACGCTAGCGGTACCATTAATCACGTGACCTCACCTCAACTCAACCGCAAAGATTAAAGACTGCTAGGTTAGGTAAAGCCTTTATTTTTTAAAGAAAGTTCAGATTTCTAATAAATTAATTTCTAAAATTTAGTTTTTTAACTAAGTATTTATTCTGTCTTTGAATAGATCTCACCTTAACTCAAACACAAATATGTAATTAAGACTAAATTATATATGCCTAGGTATTTAAATTAACTGTGAGTTTAAATAAAGGTTTTTGAAATATAAGCAGACAAAATATTTAATAATAATGTCTTACATCATTTAAAATATTTTATCTGCCGGATCCTGAGTAAATATTAATTGGTATTTGTTTTATTAAAAATATTATATTTTTAAATTTATAGTTTTTATTTTCAACCACAAAACCTAAATCAGTCCCAGTTTCAATACATCAACTTCTGAAACTTTTTATATAGATAGGTTATTATTGAGTCTATCCAAACATCGCAACGAGCTAGCCACTTCGGTGTAGGTAGATTCATATCATCGGCTACGAAGAGAAACCCCAACCGCTTTACCCTGAGGCCGTTTAGGCGGTCTTGGGCGCCGTAAGGCACCCGTGATGATATTTATTTATTTAAAACCTAAATATAAAAAAATACTTTCCACGTATAAAAACATTCTTTTATCAAATAATAATATTCTTACAAAAGCATTTTCAAAAAGTAATCAACGTAGTTTAAAAAATATGTCTTATCTAAATCCATAAACTCTATGACATTTTCTGCATCAAAGTTCGCCCTAAGGTGAGACGCGTGGACTTATTAGGGGAAGTAAGATCTTTGAGGGCAGAAAATACCTTTTATGGGGTTCCAGACAGAGGGAATATGTTCTAAAAGACAAGGGAGGGAAGCAAGCTGCCCTGAGGAAACTACCCTGGGGAAATACACGTCGCATCCACGAACGGGGGTCGTTAATCAACATTAAAATATTAACTTTAAACTGTAATGTCAATTTGTCAAAACAACCCTTATAGTTAAGCCTTTGAAGCTATTTGTTTATTAAATAAAAAGATGCAAAATGAAGGATTACATTTTTTAATCCAATTTTTAATCAAGCTTTTATTAAAGTAAAATTCACATAGTTTAAATATTAAATGTTTTCCAGCTATGATAATAATATTAACATTCTATTTAAAATTATTGCCATATCAAACGGAAAGTTAAAAATAATAAACCTAAACTTTTCGCCTTTAAAGAAACGCTGCTTTATATGTTTTTATATAATTTTGAATGAAGTTTTTATAAAAGATAAATTTAATTTGGAAATTTAAATATTAAACCTATGTTAGCAATTTAAACTTCGTGTTTGTAACGAAGCTTTGTTAAAATATGCCTAATTTTACGCTGGTAACAAAAACATACAAAATCCCGCATTAATTTTTAAAATCGAATATTGAATTAACATTGTACAAAAGTAAAATTCACTTAGAAACTTTCAATATTAAACCTATTGCCAGTTGTGATAATAATTTAATCTTTCGTGTTGCAACTAACACTATACCTATTTAAAGACAGTTATAAATATTAAGCCTAACATTTTACGCTCGTTAACTCCCATAAACTACGGCCGTAGTCCTATTTGTTGTATCAATAAACAAGAAAGGTGAAGAAAATCCGTATATTAAACCTCTAGGCGTCCAAAGATATGGATCATTAGTTCTCTAGACATATTAATGCCAGATCATTATTATTAATAAATCGCCTACAACAGATAATTTGTGGCTACAGTTAAAGCGGAGTTAATAAATCCACCCTTACTTCGGTTCCGATTTTCTTCCGTTTTATCTTATTTTGCCAAAGATTTCTGGTCAATTTGTTGTTGGTTTTCCTTTTCTTTTTTTCTTTTCTATATTTCCTTTAGTAAATATCTTGATCATTGTATTTATTCTACTAACTAAAAAGGCGAGAAGTATTTCTAAAGTTTAAAATGCCATTTTACTGTTCTCACGCATAAATGTTTAAATTATATAAAATCTGCCTCTTGAGTAATGTGTCATTTATATTTAAAATTGACTGATTACATTGTATGACCTTATACTATTTATTATTAATTAAAAACATACTGATTAAAAATCACTTTTGTCTATATCATTTTATTTGCATTCATTATTTCTAACTATTTATAACGCTAGCCGCCTATAATTATAGATACAAATACCGTTAGTTAATAGTCATGTTTTAGTTTTAGTCTGTGGGTTTACCAGTTTTGTATAGGCTACTGCATCGATTCTTTGTCGAGGTAGTATTATTTTACAGTCTGTACCCTAAAATTCTACCAGCTACGAAACGATTTGACTACAAAGAAGGCTTGTAAAGGAAATTCATCTTTGCCCATTGCACAACCGTATTATTTAGCCGGAATAGTGGGAGCGACCAATGCTATTTTATAGCCCCCATTCGTAACGTAATCTGACGCAATATGGAATGCATATAATTCAACCAGCTCATTTATACAAAAAAAACTATACGAAAAAGCTTGTTAGTATTTTTTATATTGTCTCCAGAGAATACTTGTGAAGTGTGATCGTTAGGGGCAAAGCAATTTTCGATCTTACCACATCAATATAAAAAGGGGACTACTTAAAAATATGGGGTGCATTATAAATGTACTGTTCGTAACCGTTCAGTACATTATTAAATACTTAAATACGCCTCATATTTAACCAATTTTCAAACTGAATTTAAAAATAAAGCCGTTGTTTTTGTATATTCAAATATATTCTTAAACATATTTGATTGGCCAAAATGGCTCTATTTTCAACGCTTCTTTTTCCTTTATATTAACTTTTTATTCGTTTAATTAAGCATAAAATTCAAATATCATAATTATGTTACTCATAATATATGTCATAAATTTCCTTAGTCAACAAGTTTAACATTCCTTCTGTCGATAACTTTACTAATAATTTACTATTTAGAATCATTACTATTTATTTATATTCAAGAATATTTTATATATTAAAAAATTAGTTGATTTTTGATAATGAGGGGCCTGTGATTGAATTTTTGATCTCCAATTATGATCGTTCCCCATAACTGTCAAAGCTTTGAATGTCAAAAGTAAATGAACACAGCAGGTGTCGCGTCGAAGTGTTGTCAAATCGGTCTCACTCGAGTCACCGCAGGTTTTGAAACTACCTTTTTAGGGTTCTTCAAAAGTTAGGTTTGAAACAATCGCTTAAATAATTCATTGGATTCATTGGGTTTGTAAAAGAAATAAAATGTTTTCAGCCTTATAAGGAAGTATTTCTTTGTGTAAACCTTTAAGTTTCTAATTGATTACTATTCAAATATTTATAAATACCTATTCTACAGGTTTTAGAAATATTTTTGCTTTAGGAAAATTTTAGGTATTGCTACCATTATTGATGCTTCTAAAGAATACTGATAGTCAAAATATATTGTATATTATGTTTAATTTTGTTTTTTTTTAAATATATGCCGATAAATTTAACCTGCTACTATAGAAAACAATTATGTTAATTATGAATATCTAGGAAAACATTTTACGCAAACACGAAATCAATGATAACATTACAATTTATATAAAGCAGTCAATTTACCAACCGACTTTTTGTTTGGTTTGTAGTTTCTTTTAATT
Organism: Monopis laevigella; assembly: GCA_947458855.1. Taxonomy (NCBI): domain Eukaryota; kingdom Metazoa; phylum Arthropoda; class Insecta; order Lepidoptera; family Tineidae; genus Monopis; species Monopis laevigella. The sequence goes on from OX381586.1 coordinate 6,640,744, forward strand.
AATTTCAGTTAATATTTTTAATTCAACTGGTTGTTAATACTGATAAGTATTATGCCGACAGCTTAACGTGCTCTCCGAGGCACTATAGTGGTGTTGTCAAACAAATGTACATACATTTTTTAATTAAAAACTCATTGGTACATACCGGGATTTGAACTAGGGACCTAAGTGTTTTTAAGTCCAAGGTCTAACCAACTCGGCCACCACGTATTTATCGTTTGTAGTTATATTTTAATTAATTTTAGGCCATATTTTTACTTCAACTGGTTGTTTATACTAATAAGTATTATTTTAAGAACTCTTAATAATTACTGACTAAGTTTAATTAACCATAAAACTTTAAGCTAAAAATTTAAATTCGCAACAATAATTACTTTCTTACTTATAAACAAACAGTTGAATTAAAAATGAAACAAACCCTTTTAAATACATCAGAATTTTTCTGAAATGCTTAGTTAAAAACAAACTCCATTGGTAGATTTAATGTCTTATATTATATACGGAACCTTGTAAAAAAAATACTATAGATCTATGAAGATCTTTGTTTTTCTACGCGTTTATACACCACCTGCCGGGTGCATCATTCCATTATAACCGGAACCGAGCTTATGAATATGATGTCAATAAGTTTTTTATTATTAACCCTCGGCATGACTGGTGGCAAAAAGTTACACAACATGCCTAGTGGGTCTATCTCACCCGGATTTGTAAGCTGCATACACAACATGCCTAGTGGGTCTATCTCACCCGGATTTGTAAAGTGCATACACTTTTAATAAATAAGAGGTTAGGCCCCTTATTTATAAAATGTTCTAATAGTTAAATAAGATGTGAATATCAAGAAATTAAAAATATTAAATCGTCAGAGGATTTGGGTTCGATTCCTACTCATAGTAAGCTATATTAGTAAGTTTTTCAGTTTGAACAGTCTGGGTGTTTATAAAATATTATATGTTAGTGTGTTTCTAGCACACATTGTTCATGCCTAGAGCTTAGTTTGTGACCTAGGTTAATATCTAAAATGCATTTTATTATTATCTTTGATAAATTAAAATTCTTATTATACTATTTAAAAAGAATTTTATTTAGACCTAGATAATTTTTCACCATGCATTACAATCAAAAACTAAATATGTCTCAATTAAAATTTGACTATAGAAAAAGATATACCTGCTGAGGTACAGGCGTAGATAGTAGATATTGAGCACAGAATTTAAATTTGAAAAATTATACAATGATGTATTACCGGGTTGGGTCTGAAAGACTACCAGGCAATCCAAGGGTTAAAAGCATGCCAACCATGCCATTATCTTTTATTACATTCTAATTTTGCAATAACAATAAATATTGGCTTATAATATCATTTATAGTTAAAAAAAATAACAATCAGTTATTTTTTTATGAATCATAAACAGTTTCACTAGGATTGGAACCGTTTTATTTTTTTGTATTTTTAAAAATCTCTTTAGATGACATTTAATTACTTTAAATAACTTATTTTAGTAAACAATATATACGTGGTCTAGTGATTACGACATTGTATTCGGAGGTCGTGGGTTCTATTCCCACTCATAATAAAATAGTTTTGCTATGGTCTGTGTTTTATAATCATGTAATATGTATTAGTAACATTGTTTCTGGTATATGTACCATATACCTAGTCATTTTGTAAAATTTTAGCTATTTAAAGTTTTATGAATTTTTAAAAGCAAAAAGAATAATAATAATATAAGATGGATCTTAAATAGTAATAATGTAAACCTATGTATAATAAATATAATAGGTATAGACATACATTCATCATCGTCATCAGCCTATCGCAGTCCACTGCTGGACATAGGCCTCTCCCAAGACACGCCACTGATCCCTATTTTCCGCTCTTCGCATCCAGTCTCTGCCAGCCACCCTCCGCAGGTCATCAGTACATCTAGCTGCGGGGCGTCCTACGTTACGTGCGCCAAGATGTGGTCTCCACTCCAATATCCGCCTGCTCCAACGGTTATCCGTCCTGCGGCAAATGTGACCGGCCCACTGCCACTTCAGTTTACTAACTTTCAGAGCTATGTCGGTGACTTTAGTTCTCTTACGAATATCCTCATTCCTGGTTTTATCCATAAGAGAAACTCCTAGCATAGCTCTTTCCATAGCTCGCTGAGGGACCTTGAGTTTGTGGACCAGCCTCACTGTAAGTGTCCACGTTTCAGCGCCGTATGTCATCACTGGTAGGACGCACTGATCAAAGACATCAAGTCTTCGAGTGAGTCGGTTAGTGATGACCCTCCTGAAAAACAGGACGACCACCACGCCTCTGCGCCAAGCCTTTGGTGTGGTCCCGCTCTGTATAACGGAGTTAAACAGGTGCTGCAGTCTTTGCAAAATCGACACACCTCCTGATTTCAGGAGCTCAGATGAACTCCGTCTTTACCAAGAGCTTTTCCATTTTTAAGCTGTGAATTGATCTCCTCTAAACTGACGTCGGGATGCTCGTCAGTGTAATGACGCGTAAGTGAGGCTCTGGGATCGTTCCTAGGGTCAGATTTTGCAGCATGTGATTTATAAAGTCGGCTGTAGAAGTCTTCGATCTCGGCGAGGATCTCTACTTTGGAACGCCTGTTCAGCTCGATCGCCTTCTCGATGGGACGAGTATTGAACCGACGGAGGTCCTTCCGTATAGACTTGCGTATGAGCTTGGTGAGCGCTTGTTGTTCTGACGAAGTTACCGATGTGTTTTCACGCCTTCTCTTCATGAGATCCAGGGACATACATTATATAATAATAAATAATTAGGTACCTGGACCTTATATACATAGTCTGGCCATAAATACTGTTACATTTAAAAATAAAATATTACATTTTAATTTGGAATCTGTAATTTTTATACCATTGTTCATTGTGTATTTTTATTTTGGCGCCAATACGTTGTACAATATTTTGCGAGATTAAAATGGAGTGGAGTGATAAAGAGAACCGAATCGCTGTGATTGCATTACACAAAGCTAAAAGGTATAAAGCCAAATGTAATATTTAAAACTCTCCATACACTTGGAATTAGTCAAATGATTATGTACCGGGATATTAATAGGTACAATGAGATCTCCTCTGTTTGTCACAAACAGAGGAGGTAAGGCTGTAATCTCCTGAAAAGCGGTGAACCCGGAAAAACATCACTAGGTCGACCGGTCGATTGGCCTAACGAAGTTATAGCTACGTTCCTCCCTCCTTGCCTCGACTCTTGCAACAACTAGTTAATAAAACTATTTGTCATTTTAACGATGCCTAAATTAATCCTTCTTACTAATACGCGTTATCTTTAAGTTACCTCCTAAATAATTTCTAATTAATAACTCTTAATCCGGTTTTAAGATCGTGAGCAGAGATTTCACGGCATTTGTCCCCACTTGTCACTTGTCGTGAATATATATGAGTACCAAGATGCGTGACAGACTTGAATGAGATCCCCGTGACGAGCTTACCGACTATTATTTTTTGTTACTTTTGTATAATTATAGAAATTAATCTCTTTTATGAATCACTTGACGTTTATCTTAGATTATATCTTTTGAAATATAATTTAAATTATCACTTAGTATTATTTATTGTATGAATATTTTTTTGTGTTATTTTTTTTTAGATTAATATAACGCAACTTTACTTTGGTATTAGTTCTTTAGTGTTTCTTAGTTATAAGGTGTGAGCCTTTTCACAAGTATGTGCTGGTCACAAACTAGCTCTAGGCTTGTACAGTCAACGGCAAGGTAATGGTATACCCCATGCACTCTATGCCTTTTTTAGGGGTCAATTTACTTTAAAAACGTATACTTTACTTTGCCGTTGACTATACTATGTGTAGGTACTAGAAACCGCTATACTAATACCTAAAACTAACACCCAGACTGTGGCAAGTTCTACAAAAACAAGTATTAATACTATTTGCCTTGTGTGGGAGGATCCTCATAGTGAAATCAACCAATTTCATTATTATTCATAGTTGAAAACATTCTTGGACTTTACATTGCCATATACATATCATCACGGGTGCCTTACTGCGCCCGAGACCGCCTGGACGGCCTCAAAGTACCCGAGGAGATTTTAATTTCACCTCGTCATAGCCGTTGGTATAAGTCTACACCGAACAAGTTGCTAGCTTGTCGCAGTGCAAATCCTTACCTTTTAAAAGGTTAATCTGTAGTTTACATTCGCAAATTATTATAATATAATAAAAGATTTAAAAATAAAGTGTTATATATATATAAGTTAAATTTAACAATAAATATTGACTTACCAAATATTTATGGCAACTATAAAAATTCATGTGTAGTTTCAAGTTTAGCATTTCTCTGTACAAATTGCTTTTTATTGGGATATGAAGCTTTTATGACGCTTGCATTATGACGCGCATACGTTTATGACTCTTAAATTATGACAAGCGCAAGTTTCGTATAAAATTACAGAGTCACAAAGAATTTTATAGTCAAATTTGAATGTTTTACATTGTTTCTTACCCACTCTGCCGTCCATTACTGGCGCTTTTTTTTTAGAATTTTTAACATAATGCTGTTCTTTGTACGGCTAAATTTTCTTACGCCTAAATTAATTTCAAAGTAATTTGTTTTTATGTAACAAAATTCAAGTCCAACTTAAAAATTATATTTGTCGTGAAATTTTTATGTTTTTTATAATAAAAATCTGTAACAGTATGTGTACATACTCGTACATTTATTTTATGTATGTATTTAAATAAAGACAAGAACAAATTATTTCTAAAATTTAAGGCAGTATAGTGGTGTTTGACAACACCACTATAGTGCCTCGGAGAGCCCTTTAAGCTGTTGGTCCCGGTTTCACTATACCAACGAAACTGTGAAACTGTTTATAGATGGGTTATTGAGTCTATTTGTCTATTGAGTAAATTGGGGCTAGCCACTTGTTCGGTTTAGACTCATACCATCGGCTACGACGAGGTGGGATTAAAACGCCTCCGCTGGGTACCCTGGGGCCGTCTCGGCGGTCTCGGGCGCCGTAAGGCACCCGTGATGATATGTATGTATGTATGTAAGGCAGCCTTAAAATTAATTACTTTAGCGCAAGGCACCCGTGATGGTACTTTTACTTGCATCGGTCTGTTTAACAAAAGTTGTATATTTGGCACCTAATGCTTATTTTTTTTAATTTATTTATTTCGGTTACACTACGGCAAACAACCATTTGTAGTACAAAATATAATCTTAATAATATTGATTAAGATTGTTTTTCACTAATGTGTAAACAGTAGTAAACACAGAACATTTGCTCAAGATTACCAATGTGACTCTAAAATCTTCAGTGCCCGATCATATTTGCAATGTTCCTCATGTGAATGTGTCTCTATGCTTACAAGAGTTACATCAGAACTTGTCAGGGCATCAAGGTTAATATATCGGGTTTGTCACAATCTTAACTCTAGGTTTGTACTATGTGTTCCAGAAACAATGATGGTGATATAAAATATCTATATATAGTTCTCGTGTTGCCATGAGTGGAAATTGAACCCACGACTTCCGGATATAATGCAATTTTATACATCTTACAAATAATAATAAAATAAAAGACATTACATCCATATTGCCTTAGTCACAAACTAAACTCTAGGCTTGTACTATGAGGCTTGGCATAACCATATCGATATAGTTCGACAGTCGATAAAATGAAGTATATCAATGAACATTTTAAAATTCATTCATAAAATCGATTTTGTCGATTTATCAACCCTACCAATGCTGTTATATATATATATATATATATATATATATACCAATGCTGTTGTGCTAAGGCACTATGTGTATCACAATCAAAGATATCGATACATATCATAAAAAAAAGTTATTTTTAATGTAAAACGAACCCATGATCTTCGAATACAACGCCAAAGGCTCTAGTCTACGGAAGCGGTAAAATCACTCATCATATTGCATCACACAATGAATACATTTTCACAGCCATAAAAACAGGTCCACAAAGAAATTGTATTATCATAACATAATCATTATTCGCTCTAAAATGGAAATAATAATGTCCCTTTGCGACCGTAAAATTATAGTTCTGACTCCACCATTACATAGGCAACGCAGGCTAATGCATCAGATTCTCTATTTGTCAAATTACAGATCCCTGAGAGCAATCTCACGAATAAGATAATGGTGCAAAGTGAGAGTTGTTTGAGAGTAGTGTCGTGATGGTGCGCCTCGTTAGAGCAACACCTGACATTCTCATAGGTGAGAGTGTAATATAGTTCGCGATTACGCCGCGTGGGGTTAAGTGTATTGCACTTTGGTGATTGGATGCGTTACGCTTGACGTTGTAATCGTTTACGTTTTGCCGTTTGCGGGTTAGCCTCTTTAAGGCTAGATTTCTTGAATAAGTATTTTTTATTATAATAATTAATTCCAATTATTATCAGATACAATTACATGTGTACATTAAATAAATTATGTTAATATATGTATAATTAGATTGTATATATCATGTTCCAAATGGTTTAGTAGACTGTAAATTTTAACATTTCAAGTGGTTTAAACATATGAAAAAATAACTTGAAAGTACAGATTATAAATTTCCAGACACCATAAAGAACCCATACCACATATAACATAAATTGATGGAAAGGTAATAAAAAATATATTTTTATTTGATTTAAGATTTATAAATTAAAATCTAGTCAAAATTAATGAAATTCAAAAATAACAAGGTATAGTAACATTCCCGAAATGGCGTGCTCCAATCGTGTACCCCCCCATAGTGACGTCCATCTAATAGGTGTCCGCTGGAAGTAGTCGCCGACTGTGTACGAACCGCATTAGCATACAAACAGCACTACCGGTGCCGGCTTCAGATAAACTAGATAAATTGTCCAGATAAGGCAGCGGCGAAAGAAGAACCGACCAGCGTAATTATAGGCCACTGCACGACCAGTCGCTAGGTGTGAACGATCACCGTTTTACATTCTGCATTCGAATTGAACAAATGGAATTCCGATTTTAAAATAGAACCGTGAATTAGGATGGAATGGAACGCGACCGGAAATACAATTTTGAATGAATGAGCCCTAAATTAAATTGCATTTGAATTTGGAATTTCGACTAGTGATCGTATTAATAAATCTTCGTAAATTAGTGTTTAAAAGTTTAATGGCAAAAGGTTTCAATAGGTACATTTTAAAACAGGGATTTTTAAAGCATCTTTAAGATGAAACAAATAAGGTGAGGTGATACCCACACGCTTAGTTTCGGGTCTATAATAATTTATCAAAAAGAAAATAAAATGGCAAATAACATAAATTCTGCACACTTAATCATGGAATCAACAAAATTAGTCATAAAAAAAAATACTAACTGAAAGTCACGGTTTATTATTAATTAAAAAAAAACACGATTTCAAAAACAATGGATATGTCCATTCTTATTTAGTTTTACAACTTTTTCTTATACCCTGTAAATTTTAATTAAACAAATATTTTTGCGATGTTGGCAAGCCTACAGTGAATTAGTGAGAGGTTAGTGTAATAATCATTCCTCCTTCTCCTTTCCGATATAGGACTTCACGAGCGGGTAACAAAATGCATGCATATACTGTGGCAGATATACCAACCCGCACTAAAAAAGTTGGTGATTCGTTTATCTGTCGCACTATTAAAATGTGGAATGCTCTACCTGCTCGCGTGTTTCCTTCTTCCTATAATCCCGAGTCCTTTAAACGAAGCGTGTATAGGCATCTTAAGCCGGCATAATGGGTGCAATCAACGGTTACGTAGATCGTAATTGTTGGTTGCATTTGTTCTTGGACCTTCATTCTGCTTTCCATCAGGTAGATGTGAGGTCACATGCCAAACTTTCTTAAAAAAAAAAAAACACTAAACTAATGTAAACCAAGCATCAGTGTTAGGTGCAGTTTATATTATAAACGACAATACAAGTTTATCTTGCATAACCATTTCGTTCAAGTATTTATGAAAAACCATAATTTGTAAAGCAAATTGAAAATACCTTGGACTTTAAAGTACTTAGGTACCTGGTTCAAATACCGGTGTGTACCAATGAGTTTTTAATTAAAAAATGTATGTACATTTGCTTGACAACACCACTAAAGTGTCTCGGAGAGCACGTTAAGCTGTCGGTCCTGGTTTCACTATAGGTACCAACTTGTGAAAATATTTATAGATTGGTTATTCAGTCTGTTCAAAACATCGCGACGTGCTAGCCACTTGTGCTATGACGAGGTGGGATTAAACACCCCTCCGCTGGGTACCCTAAGGCCGTCTAGACGGTCTCGGGCGCCGCCGTAAGGCACCCGTGATGATATTTATTTATTATTTAAATTGAAAGTGTATACCGAGACTTACTAGTCGGTACCTGCTACCTACTAGTTACATGCAAACCAGGCAGCAGTTGGTAATAGTAAAAATTAAAACCTCGTTAAACTTGACGTGACTTTTCAGTTAGTAATTTCGCGTGTTTGCCTATTAACTATAATTCTCAGTTATTTGTTTCCATAAATTGAAAATAATTCACAAATTTTACGATTTGTTTTGAATTATTGCTTTAGTAATTTGAAATGATTAAAAGTTTTACTGCAATATGTTGTTTTTTAGTAGCTAGTAATTATTTAAAAAATAAAATTAATTGCAAATTCACATTTTTTTTTTTACGTTTGTGAAAGTAGACTACGGCCATATTATGTTTCTTTTAAAGGCAACGTTAGATTGTTAAAATAACCAAATCCTTTATTTACAATGTCACCTCACGGAATTCTAAAAAAAGTCAAAGCAATAGCACCTGTAACACAAGGGAATAAAGTGCTTGCTTTTTTTAGTTATTCTAGTTGCTGATTGTTTAATGTAATTTAAAAAAAAAAAACGGTATTTTAACAATCTAATGTTTCCGTTATAAGAAAAAGAATGAGGCCGTAATTTGAAATGTAATGAAGCTATGTTAATTAGTAAATAATCAAGATAAAAATAAACCTTTCAACTTCGAATAAACTAATATGATATTATAATAATAGGTATATAATATACTTTATAAAATCAATAAAACAGTATATATCGCCTAAACTCTTTAAAGCGTATGAAACTTATAAAGCATTTATGGCGAAATATATATTTTTATTGGTTTTATATAGTATTTTATATATATTTAATAGTAATCAATTTATAATTATCACTATTTAGTTTAAAACACAAATAAAAATACGTATCTTCATACTAATAAAACAACACGTTAAATATCTGTGAAATCAATACATAAATTATCAAAAAAACCGTAACAAGTTTTAAAGCAAAAATTTAATTAATACTTTTGACATTTAAAAAATACATTTTGTAAAGATATGTAGGTAACATTGCCCATCAAAAGTAGGCCGCGTTTCATTCAATTTAAAAAACGCGTTAAATAAATCGCTTTAACTCTGTACTGTCAATTAAGTGGGGTTGAACGAGAAAAATAGCCCACTTGAGGTGTCTGAAACGGCAGCTTTTGAATGAGATGCAGATTTAGCGATTGAGATACCGTTAAAGGATTATCTTGAGTGACACAAGCCTCTTCCAATTAAGTTGGAGATACGTTAAACTTATGCGAACCGGGACTGAGATGGTCTTTATAATGGACCTACATTAATGTTACTTATAAGGCAATATAATAATAATAATATGTAGGACAATTTGCACATATTGCTCTAATCACAAACTAAGCCTAGTGGCTTGTACTATGTGTACCAGAAACAATGATATAATAAAATAATGTATGGTAACATTAAAAGTTAACAAACTTCTGACGGTACACGTTATACGATTTTTAAAAAAATGTTATTTTACGCAAAATATGTCCTAGATATTATTACGAAGAAAGACAATTAAGAATTAAAAAAAAACAATTTTTACATTCAATAGGATATCGTATTCTAATGTTTATTAATATTATTAATATAGTGTTTTATTTTACTTTGATTTTTTACGACTAGTCTCTTTACTTTTACTTATAACCACTAGTGGAAGGAAGCTAGACAGCCTCCGTAGACTAGTGGTTTCGGAGGTTGTCGGTACGATTCCCACCCTTGGTAAAAAAAAAGTCATGGTCAGGGTGTTTACAAAATATACTATATATTATATCGTTGTTTCTGGTACATATAGTACAAGCTAGAGCTTAGTTTGTGACCAGAGTAATATGTCTAAATTGTCCTACATACTATTATTATTATTATCTTTATTAATATTTAATAACTCTATAAACAGTTAAATAATATTAAGTTGGTATAGAGAAACTGGGATCGACAGCTGTGCTTTCCGGGGCATTGTGTAAATTGTCCTACATATTATTATTATTCATATTGTTACACACACTGCAATATTGCTTATGAGAGGAAAAACAAAAGCAAGTAAGACAACACATAAAAACCATTACACATCCGCTACACAATCTATTTACACAAATCCCAAGACTATTTGTGTCGCCCCGAAGCGTGACAACGGCTTATGACCACCTAAAGCAGTCGCATGTGAAATCAAGCAAAGCAGCAAAATTGAGCGCAAGCATGACTATGCCAAAGGTGATTCACGCTCATGATCGCCCTGCTTTATGATTATGTCTCTACTCCGATGTGAGAGAGAAAATTCTTAGGATAATACGCGGCAGTCATCTACAGCGTAGGCTTTAAGTACTGCAGCTATAGATTATGCTTAGTATGGAGAGCGCAAGATTTCCAGCATAGACATGCTTTCAAATCAGCATGAAACCCTGAACCTTGAAAAACATAGCAATATTATGTACTTACGGTGCCCGAGATTGCCTAGGTGGGTTTATGGCAATGATTTTATACTAATTAATATAATGTATTTCATTATGATGTAATGTAGATCATGGAACGTGGATCGGAGGTCGTGGGTTCAATTCCCAATCATGGCAAAAAAAAAAAGATTTTCTGCAAAGTTTGTCATGGGTTTTATAAAATATAATATATATATAAACTTATTATTTTTCAATTTGGCATGTCTTCTACAAGTTGTAGGTTCTAATACCACCACTTTGCTAAATAATAACCATTTCGTAACCGCATAATTTAGCCGGCATAGTGGGAGCGAATAATATTGTTAAACAACAATATATTGATCGACCCTATTTATGGACTTTGTAGGTCTGCTTAAGATCAGGTAGATACAAAGTCACATGCCGTGCTACATTATAAAAAAATAAAAAAATGATATTAATATAGAGCTTTTTAGACATATTGCCGTGGTCACAAACTATCTAGGCTTGTAGTATGTGTACCAGAAAAAATGATACTAATTAAAAAAAAAATACAATCAAGGGTGCCTTTTTAGGTCCCGAGAACCGTTTAAACGGTCTCAGAGTACCCAGCGGAGGGATTTACCCGCCCTTATTTTGCTGATGGTTTTCGGAGGCAACACCTAACAAGTAATGAGTTTGTTGCGGTGTTTAAGATAGCATCATTGTATAAAGCGGTCACCCATCCCAGGTCCAGCCTTGTTGTCATCTGATTAACCTTGTGATCAGTTGCGCAGTGACTTATAGTAGTAGTTATGTAGTGACAACCACTAGGCTGAGGCCGCTTTTTCCTATTTTTATAAATACCTACCCAGACAATGATAAATTGTACAGAAATCCGTATTAATATTGTGTTGCCATGAGTAAGAATCGAACCCAAGACCTCCAAATACTACGCCAGCGGTGTTGGCGACCACGGTAGCGTTGAATTACATTATCTTCGTTAATTCGAAATATCTGTCGCCAGACTAACAATGCGATCTCTATCTATAATAAAGTTTTAAGCGCCGTGGTATTAAGGGTGAAATTTAGATAGAAGGGCCGTAGGAGGATTAGGCTTGATAAAGTGCACTTAGTGCTATATTCCTATGGCCCAAGAAGCACTCAGAAGAAGGATTTGTAAGGAAATGCGATAGGTGTTAAAATATTTACAGTTCAATTGGCTTGTCACCTTTATTTACACGGCCTGTCGAGTGTGGTCAGTTTGATCGCCTGTGGTTAAATTATTTTAACTAAATCGGACACCTTGTTATGCTATAAGCTGTAATAGACGTTTAGTTAATATTAAACGTTTAATATAAATAAATACATATTTATCATACCTTTATATTTTTTTATGTAGAAAATTTGGTACATATTGTCCTAGGATGTACTTCACAAACTTGAAAATTATATTTTTTAATGCCAATTTATAAAACATTGCTTTTTTAGTTTCATTTATTCATTTTGAACCAACTAAACCGAGTAATGTATTATAAAATTACAAATGTCACGTTTAGGAAATAGGTCCCTGGATACAAACTAAGCTCTACTGTGTATACCAGTAAAAAAGATAATAGTACATATTATTCAGACCATAACAAACTGTACAGAAAAACCGTACTAAATTTTTAGTGTCATGAGTGGGAACCGAACCAACGACCTATGGATACAACGCCAAAGATGCAACCACTAGACCACTTAGGCGTCATCATCAAACCAGCCTTTCACGCTTCCACTGCTGGACATAGGCCTCCCCCAAGGATCGCCACAACGACCGGTTCTGCGCTGCCTGTAGCCATCGGCTTCCCGCGACCTTTTTCGGGTCGTCGGTCCATCTTGTGGGGGGCCTGCCTCTGCTGCGTCCTCCAGCACGCGCCACTCGAATACTCGGTTGTGAAATACTGGAACTAAAATTATTTTACATAAAATATGATTTAAGGATTATAGTCTTCTGGACTGTACACATAAATTGTTTCGCCACCTTACACCCACATACCTCTGCGTCACTTTTTGGTTTTTAAAACGTTGCTTCACCAGTCAGATTAACCGCAAATATCAACCTATATCTACTATGACACCTTTGCGTACCAACATTCACTTTCGAATATATTTGACGGACCCATCGTCATCGAAACATAATCTTCCTCATAATGGTAATAAAAAGAAACCGCTCTTAACTTTTAGTTTACTATATTTTTTTTTAAGAAGCACTTTTTTTATTTCTTAACAAAAAAAAAAAATGATATCAAAGTTTCTTATTGACATAATTTCCCTTACAAATTGTGTAAAATGCTGCCATTAATATGTCGTTAAAATACAATTGCTTTAGATGAATAAAGCCCCTGGTGTGATGTTAATAACTAATATGAATTGCCATTCACTACGCGTTTTTCTGCCAATATCAAGAAGTTAATGAACGCCTCCGTAGACTAGTGGTTGCGCCTTTGGTGTTGTATCCGGAGTTCGTGAGTTTGTCATAGCCTGGGTGTTATAAAATATAATGTTTATTATATCATTGTTTCTGGTAGTACTATGTACTTAGTGTAGTAGTAGATTAATTTATGGCCAGAGCAATATATATAAATTGTCCTGCATATTATTAATGAATAATTTAGGTCCCCAAAGCATTACTATGAATTAATAGTAAATTTGATTAAATATCGATAGATATTCAGAGCGGGTTTTCTAGAAAGCTGACTGTATAATATTTGTATAAAAGTCCTCCAACGAACGAGTATTAAGCCAGGCCGTCGATACTGGACAGCTTCATGTCATTCGATTTAATTCCTAATCGGATTATTTATGACGAGCATAGAAGGTATTTGTGAACGGTTTCGTTTATCGTTGCACAAGATAGCATTTACTTTGTGAATGCGAACACCGCAGTACAGAGTAGTTATTTGTACAGAGAAATCAAACTCATAAGATATATGTTATACGCATATATGTTATAGTCGAATTAATAATGCTATAGACTTTAAAAAACTACTGTTTGTTTTTCTTGTGTACTAAAGAGTTTTAATTAAAACAATATGTACATACAGGGTAACTTTGAAAGGTTGCACTTTGGGCTAAATGAGGTTCTACTGATCAAACCGAATAAGTTTTCCCGTTTCATGTGTCGCAAATTAAAAAAAAAGCCTTCTCCATACAAACTAGTATTGTTAAAATTACGAAGTTGTATGAAGAAGCCAACATTTTTTCTCATTTGCGACACATGGTTCCATGGGAAAAATGTTGGCTTAGGTATTAAAAAAATAACTCTTTAACTTTAGTTATTATTTGTAAAGTAAAAGATAATACTATAAAATACAAAACATAAACGCACTGTCCACTATAATTTTTATATTAGTTTTCAGTATACATCTCTTCTTTTCATGTAGGTACTTTTTAATTTTGAACAATACTTTTTTGATATAAATAATAGTTTACTCTGTACAGATTAGTGTTCTGTCGTATAAAGCACTGTCGTAGCGTTGTATTGAGACGTAAAACACACATAAGCCGCTTTGCAGGGCGCAGCAATTCGACAAATGGTAAATCGCTACGTTGACCGTTTGACTGACAATACTTTAGTAAGCTATGCTTTGAAGTTACAGAATTAATTTTCAAGTCCACAAGTGCAATCATAAAATAATAATAAATAAATACCATCACGGGTGCCTATTTGGCTCCCAAACACCGTTTAAACGCCCTCAGGGTACCCACTGGACGGTTTTAAACCGTCAACCTCAAATTACATACCATATGTTTAAATTGTCCCACATATTATAATAAAGAAGAAAAAAAGCGGGTCCAGCGTCCAGAGTTGCGCAGTGGTGCAACTCTTAATAAGGTTAAGCAGATGAGATGGGTGACCGCTTTATACAGCAAGGCTATACCATCATAAATACCGCAACAAGCTCGCCACTTGAATACCATCGCATACCATCATTCGCTAGATACCCTGAGGCCGTTAAAACTGTTCGCAAGAGCCAAAAAGCATCTGTGATGGTATTTATTTATTTTATATTTAAAAAATATAACTTTTTTTAGTTTTCAATTTAGCTTTCATAGCGTACCACCTGAGGTGCTGTGCAGTTCACCGTGGACAATACGACCAGAGGCATAGCAGCAAAGGGAGGGGTCCTGTCCCCCCTTCTGTGAAAACTAGTTGTAGATGGAGTCATAAGAGTATTAAACGACCAAGGGTACTTCACGGTGGGCTACGCGGATGACCTAGTGATCCTCATAAGCGGAGCATTCGAGAACATACTATGTGACTCGATGCAGATCGCATTAAGAATCATTGAAAACTGGTGTACAACAAATGGCCTTAATGTTAATCCTAACAAAACGGAACTGGTCCTCTTCACTAATAAAAGAAAATTGAGGAACATGAAACTACAAACATTATTTAATACAAAACTTACTCTACAGATGTCGAGTATCTAGGCATAACGCTAGACGGTAAATTGAAGTGGAGTAAGCATCTTAAGTACAAACTGAAGACAGCCTGCGTCACAATGTGGCAATGCAGAAGACTTCTAGGAAAAACATGGGGACTAAAACCCAAGATTACCATGTGGCTATATACTACAGTTATCAGACCCACTATCACCTATGGAGCTTTGGTGTGGTGGCCTAGAACCACTCAGAACACGGTTACAGCTAACCTACACCCCTAGTCTTCAAAGACTGGCTTGTTTAGCCACAACAGGATGTATGAAGACTACACCGACAGCAGCTATCGAAACTTTACTAAACCTGATACCTTTACATATATACATACAATACGAAGCTTCTGTCTCTACCATAAGACTCAGAGCCTATGGACAATGGAATATAGACAACCGAGCGAGACACACTCAGTCATTAAACGAACACCTTGAGATACAACCACCCATTAATGCAGCGAACGACAGATGTCGTTGGGCGGATTTCCGCGACCCCAACACTAAGCGGGAGCTCAATAAAATCTCTGAAGAGCTCTCCGCAGAGATCGCCGCATTCCGGGGGAGATCATGGGAGAACTACATGGACTCCATTGGCGAGGACGGTACTCTAGGAGCCCTGTACCGCCTCACCAGGAGACTGACCTGAACCCCCCTTCCCATCCACCCGCTGGTCGACCGAGCGGGAACAAAACACTACGCCCCCAAGGACAGAGCCGATCTCCTGGGTATTCACCTTAGGGGGCAGTTCATGCCCTTTCCCTCGATCGACACAGAGTTCAACAAACGAATAGTGCATACAGTGCGGCAGTTCATAAATGGTCCCAATCCGGAGCCCCTCCCGGGGAACTTTTTCATATCCCCCGCCGAGGTGGAGCGCGCCGTGCTCCGCCTTAAGCCTAAAAAGGCCCCGGGACCCGATGGGATCACCAACCACCAACTTTCGCAGCTTCCCCGCAAAGCCGTTGTGGCTCTCGCCAAATTGTTTAATGGGGTGCTTCGTACTGGACACTTTCCCACCGCCTGGAAGTGGGGGAAGGTCATTATGCTGCCGAAGCCCGGCAAAGACAAACGTCTGCCGAGCAGCTATCGGCCCATAACCCTGCTTCCGCACCCGGCTAAGTTGTTCGAGCGACTGTTCCTCCGGAGGTTGAAGAACTACGTCGAAATTCGAGCGGAGCAATTTGGCTTCCGCGAGGGACATAGTACCACGCTCCAGCTAGCCCGGGTGCTGCACCACATGGCGAGCGAGCTAAACGCGGGCTGATCCACGGTCGGAGTCTTCCTCGATATCGAGAAGGCTTTCGATCGTGTCTGGCACTGCGGCCTCGTATACAAACTTCTCGCCTCGCCTGTGCCTCCCATGGCCACGCGGTTAGTGGCCTCCTTCCTCAACAACCGCCACTTCCACGTAGCCGTGGAGGGAAAGGTCTCAGTGGAGCATTCCATTTACGCTGGCGTACCCCAGGAAAGCTGCCTTTCTCCCACGCTGTATGCACTGTTCACGAACGACATCCCTACCCTCTCCGACCAACTCTACGGAGAGGATGACGTAGTCCTGGCGCTGTTCGCGGATGACAGCGCCTACCTCACCTCCCACAAAAATCCCATACTCGCCGCCGAGAAGATGCAGAGGATGTTGGACGTCCTCCCTTCCTGGCTCGACAGATGGTGGATGTCTGTAAATGTTGGAAAGACATCCGCCCTACTGGTTACCCGCCGCCATCGCCGCCCAGCCAAACTGGAACTTTGGGGACAGGAGATCGAATGGGCCAACTCCATTAAGTACCTGGGGTGCACCATCAACCGGTCGTTGAGCATGAGCCCAATGGCCACCCAATCCATCAACAAGGCCAAGGCCGCTCGCTCCATGCTCCGGCCGGTGCTAAGGTCCACCCTCCCACTCCGGGTCAAGGTGTCGGTCTATAAGACCTTCGTCCGTCCCCATCTAATATACGCGGCACCAGCGTGGCACCAGTTACTGTCGGCCACGAACAAAACACGACTCCAGCGCCAGCAGAACATCTCTCTGCGTATGGCGACTGGCGCTCCGTGGTTCGTGCGCAACCAAACCATCAGCGATGACGTGAAGATCGAACCGTTAGCCGAGTTCGTGGAGCGGCTCGCCCGTCGTATGTACGACCGGGCCGACAACGGACCGCACGAGCATCTTCGCGGCATCGCTCCGTTGCACGCACGGCCGCCGAATGGCAGGCCTACGCCGAGAGAGCTACCGCCCGCCGAGTGCCTGCACCGGCAACAGGGTCTACCCTAGCCGGAACTCGGCCCCACCGAACAACCGGGGTCGACAGACCAACTGACTGACGACAGATGTCCTCGCGTGCACATATTTGTGAGAAATTACTCAATAAACATGCAAGAAGAACCGACTGATCAATCTGGCTTACACGAAGCCAGAATTTACACGGACGGTTCAAAAACAGAACACGGAACAGGCGCAGGAGTATACTCACTCGACCTAAACATTAGAAATTCAACAGCTCTTGGCACACATGCTTCCATCTTCCAAGCAGAGTGTATAGCCATAATAGAAGCAACAGCGGCAATACGCGCAAGAAAGATAGAAGAAAATGGTATACGCATACTATCTGACAGCGCAGCCATACTACTAGCATTGAAGAACAAACAGATGAACTCAAGTCTGGTAAAACAATGCCACTACGCACTGGAGACTATTCAGTTGGAGACTATAACAGATTCACTCTCCAGTGGATAAAGGGACACAGCAACTCCCTCGGTAACGACGCAGCTGACGAACTGGCGAAAAGAGGTTCGGCTACAATACCGGTAGGACCCAAACCGTATGTACCTTTATATTTTAATCAGTTGAAAAGTTGGCTACGCGACAATACCTTCAACCATCACTGTAAGTATTGGGCTAACTTATAAAACTGCAGGCAGGTCAGAGAGGTGGTCACCAAACCTAGCCCACGCCTAGCTCGGAACCTGCTCAATCTCAACAGAGGTAACCTTCGTATGGTGGTGAGTATACTTACCGGACACTTTCCATTAAACAGGCACCTTACAATTTTAGGTATCACCAACAGCCCTCTATGTAGAGGTTGCATGGAAACGGAAGAAACATCCACCCATGTGCTGCTTCATTGCACCGTGGTGGCTTTACAACGGGCGAAAATCCTCGGAACACCGAGGTCGCTTCTTGAGGCCTGTGGAAGACCCGGACTTCTTGTCGCCTTGTGGAAGGAGCTGGGCTGGCTAGAATAGTCAGCCGACTCACGCAAAAAGGCCTAATCACTTGTCTAATTGCGGAAAACGAGCCCGCCATGAACATGAACATGAACATGTACCACCTGAGGTCGCCTAGAGGGTCTTCTGATATAAATCAGTGGTGGGGTTTTATTCTTAACTAGTCGTGGTTAATGTTGTTTTAATAATACCGATGTTATTCTGAGTCTACAGCCAATAAGTGGCCAGCTCGTCGCGCTATTTGTAAAGATTCAATCTTCCACAAGTTGTTATAGTGAAATTGGTACCGACTATTTAAAGTTTATTTTTGGGTTTACCTCATGATTTAAATCAGTGGTGGGGTTTTATTCTTAACTAGTCGTAGTTAATGTTGATTTAATGATACTGATGTTATTCTGAGTCTACAGCCAATAAGTATCCAGCTCGTCGCGGTATTTGTATAGATTCAAACTTTAAACAGTTTCACAAGTTGTTATAGTGAAACTGGGACCGACTTGTTAAGGTGTACTTTTGGATAATACCTCATGATTTTAATCATAATAAAATGGTAGAACATGATTTTGAAAGAAAAAATTCTGATTTAATAATACTATGTAAAAATAAGACATTGTCTTATTAAATTATTTTTATCAAAAGAAAACAATAGTTGCTTGTTGCTTGTGGAAATAATTAACGAAAATGTGAGGAAAAATAAACTCGACAAGTACGAATACTAGCCCGGGCACGGTGGTTCCATCCAATCTTGTTTATTTTTTAATCAACAGCTTTTAACTGAGCGGCATGACCCGTATGAAGGACGGCATGTGACTTTGTATCTATTTGATGGTAAGCAGTGAACAAAGTCCATGAATGTGGTCGATCACTAGATTGCTGTTTAACACCATTGAACAATCTCACACATCTAAATGATGCGGTTACAGAATTGGCGCCGACAAAGACCAATTTGCATTACGAGTTTATAAAGCTTCTCTGCTTTATCGTCAAATCAACCGCCCGTTTCGCACACTGAAAGGAGACTACTACCTTGACCACGAATCGAAGCAGTAGTCTCTTAAAATAATAATATGTTTTGTCATTCTATAGGTTTTTAGGAAATTGTAGAGATTGTATAAACTAGGAATTGTACGAAATATGCTAAAACGACTTATAATTCCTATTCGTTTTGAAAAATAATGATTCTCAAAAAATATTTATTAAAAAAAAAAAAAACTTTTTTTCTTCTTCTAATTTTTTTTTTTAATATTTTTAACTGAACCTCCCTTTTGCTATCCGTTCGCTCAACATACTCTACAACAAATCCAAATTTCAACTAAGATGGAGAAGTATTTCTCGAGACATTCATACGGGCAGACAGACACTTATATATATACGGGTATATATATATTTATATTTTAACAAAGGAACCCTAATAAAATTTTAAATAAGCAAATAGGCGCTAATTAATTAAATTTTGTATGTATCACAAAAAGTGTTGAAACAATGTTTTCGATCGCTGCTTCTGCTTTGAAATGAATTAACGAACTGAATCGGTCGCATGGATCACACGGCTGTCAACTTCAATTATCTTTATCTGTTTAACTACCCAGTTGCTTAGGTATAGACTTTAATTATTATTATACAAATCGTGATTCTACTTCGCAATTTGACACCTTATATCTATCGTCATAAGGGTTAAAATTTAGTTCGAGAATTGTAAATAAAGGGCCAGTAGGAGATGTGATTATAGCATAGGTATACAACTAGGCTGCTGTTGTTTTGACAAGATTTTACAGTCTGATGCTTTGTGTTAATTAATGGATATATATATATATAGCTTAAAACAGTCTCTATTAGATTATAAATAATTCAATTTAATTTCTTATTTATATGACCTCTCACTTTTCGCGAATTTTACCCATTCCTAGTGGGTAGTTGTAGAAAGATATTTATTATTGGTGAAAGGGGGAAACTAGGATGGAAAGGAATTAGGAAAGAACTAACGTAGAAAAAGGAATAGTGATATGTTCTGCTAATGCCAAGCCAATGATAAAATGGGTACCGCCATTTTATCGAAGGTTAAGGTTAAGGTTAATGAATCCTCATTGTGATAACACAAACACTGAGACACTGCGTAAATCCTACACTTCACTTCACTACACTTCTCACACTTAAGATCATAATGCAATGCTTATTCTACAAAATTGGTACATATTTGCACAATAATATCATATAAAATTAACTATGAAAAATATATCAGAAACACACGTCTCGAGCTACCCGCAAGGAATCCTATAAAATACTAAAATAGATAATAATTTTATAATCAATATTAACTATAAATAGTAGTGATGATAGTAATGAAATGGCTATAATTTAATGTTGCCACATATTGCAGTGCCTGAGAAAGGCTACTAAATTATTAGACTCATGTTTATAAGACAAAGTAAGACCACAATTTAGTATGCAATAAATATTTCGAGTTTAAGTTAGTTTTTTTTTTTTTTTTTTGGACAATTTACTCATATTGCTCTGGTCACAAACTAAGCTCTAGACTTGTACTATGTGTACCAGAAGCAACGATATAATACATATTATATTATATAAACACCCAGACCATGACAAACTGTACAGAAAAAGCGTACTAATATTTTGTTGCCACGGGTGGGAATCGAACCCACGACCTGCGGATACAACGTCACAGACGCAACCACTAGTCTACGGAGGCTGTCAATATATATGATAAATATATGATAAAAGAAACTCTTGTATAAAAAGTCAAGCAATTAAATAAAATGTAACATGAACTAACAGATTAAGTCCAATGCATGATTATATAAACACAACCTTAAAAAAACGAAACGATTAGAGAATAATAATATGCTAACGAACATGTCTATCAAAAGTGAAATCATTTTACTAACAATTTAAATGTCGTTTTATAAGTCGTTTATATGAATAGAACGAAACTCGCATTAAGGTCATCCGCCATCTTTATCGAGAGATAATTTTGAAAAAAGAATACACTTGCAATGATTACAGGTCGCGGTCTCGATCGAGGCCATCTCGGACCTATGTTATTACGTTTCTACTTATGCACATAAAGTAGATATTGCTTAACCTACGAGTATACATTTTGTTCCTATTACATTACAGCGGCCATGTTTTGTTTCTCTTAAGGGTAACGTAAGATTGTCAGAATAACGAAATCATTTAAGAGGGCGCATGAAGCAAATTAGAAATATAGATCCCCGATTATGAGAATACCTCAAACCCAACAAATATATTAAAAATAAACATGGTGATAATACAAGATATTTAGAAGTAACTCACTTTTTGAAAAACGTAATAGCATAAAGTTGCCTCGATAGAAAACAATCGCAAAAATGGAGTCTTAAAATCGCAAAAAGGAGTCATAAATAAATGGAATCGTAAAAATCGCAAACTACCTCCATTTTTTATCGATATTTCCTATTACTTCAATATAGAGCAGATTATAAAGCCATGTCTTTTATAAGTTATGTATATGTAGGTATAAGATCTAGTGTGAAATTCAAAATATTTTGAAAGTTATAGCAAAAAACTGTATTTTTTCCAAGAATTCCGCGTGATTTTTTTTTTCTGTTTCTCACTCGCATGCTTTGAAAGGGGCATCTTTTATTTCACCTGTTTTATTTGCCTTTTAAGTACCTCATAAGTACATTTTCCACCACAATGCTAAAACTGTCAAAGCTGTCAGTCCAGTTTCACTATACCAACTCGTGAAACTGTTCATAGATGGGTTATTTTACTTCTTAAGTAGGTAACCCTCTTAGTAATTGCAGTATTCGACGCACATCTTACAATTAAGAAAATAGGACATTCGACAATGACTACCAAAGTTCTAACGCTAATTAAGCTACTTTAATAAACGTGTTCATTCAAAATGAAACTATAATCCCCGAAGTTAAGACTTCAATTATAAATTGGTGGTTAATTTAAGATATGACTGTCAGAACCCAACTGTCCGTTAATTACTAGACCCGCAATATATTCAGGTTAAGAACTTGTGATGACTAAATTAAAGGCCTAGGAACGAGGGCTTAATTGCAATGGAGACGTGACGGTAGCTCAAAGCATTGTTCCTACTTCTGCAAGGTTGGGTACTTTATTTAATTATTCAACTTATAAGCTATACTTTAGCTTTTGCTAAATTAGGATTCTCTTTTTGAAGTTCGTTACGTTTTAGCGGAAGATTTCCCGGTTTTACCGATTTTAAAATTAAGTGTTAACCGTGAAAATTATAACTATAATGTGAATAAAATATATGGCATAGAAGGCCATTTTATTGATATTTGTGTGGGACTCAAAACGTAATTAATATTACTTCGCTCGATCGAAAATAAATCCCAAGACTTTGTTTTAAGTTCATGTAAATGAATTTAAATATTTTCTATTCTTACTCGTAGAAAATTCCTAATTAATAAGTAATAAACAGTCCAATGTCTAAAGAATAATATCGTAAAAGAAGAAAATATATTTACGTAGTTTCTAAACATAATATAACATTTATTTTTATCATCATCCACCTACATTCTAAAATCCAATCATTTATGATCTAATCTCAAAACTATTAACATCACAAATGGAATGTACATTTTACCGTAAGCTCGAATAGCAAGAATTTTAATTACTTACTCAAAGCAAGATTTAATTTTAAAGACAAACACAAAATCGATCCTAATGCATTTGGAGCTACTGATACAAGACTCACGATCCGTTTTATCGACTCTTGCGCATCATCGGGCTCATCATGTCGCTTTAGGTAATCCTATACTGTTTAATGTGGGTAGAACTTTTAAGGTTTAGTTTCATTAGTGCTTTGTTTTGATTAGCTTTATTGATTACCTTCCTACTGTTTTATTATGGTGCATATAATTCTTGGTATATTTATTATTTTGGTACCCGTTACGTAATGGTAACCATCACAGGTGACTAGTGTAGACGGTGTCTGAGACCGCCTGCACAGCCTGGGCAGTGTTTTATTCCCACATCGTCGTAACTGATAGTATCCTGAGTCTACACTGAACAAGTGGCCAGCTCGTCGCGATGCCGCGATGATTTTGGATGGAATTAATAACCCATCTATACCAAACGCATGCTAAAACCTCAATGATAAAAACAATCTTTTTTTTGACTCTTCAAAATTATCTATAACGATTTACATGAAATAAATACCTACTTCAAATATAAATAAATACCATCACGGGTGCCTTACGGCGCCCAAGACCGCATAGACGGCCTCAGGGTACACAGCGAAGGGGTTTTTAATCCCACCTCGTCGTAGCCGATGGTATAAGTCTACAACAAGCAAGTAGCTAGCTCGCCGCTAGTATGCCGCGATGATTGGATCTATACAGTTTCACAAGTTGGCTTAGTTTAACTGAGAACGACAGTTTAACGTTATCTCCGAGGCACTATAGAGGTATTGTTAAACAAATGTACATACTTTTTAGATTAAAAACTCATTGTTTCACACCAGGGACCTAAGTGTTTTTAAGTCTAAGGTCTAACCAACTCGGCCACCACTTATAAATACATATGTATATACTTTGATTTAATTTTATACATACATTTACATCCTGCAACAAAAACTATAAAAGAACTCACATGCGATTCTAAACGCGAATAGATTCGTGACTGTAGAATCACAAAACGATAGCGAAGCCGGAAATCAAATCCAATTTACTTCATTTACTCGCCAGTAAAGTTCACATCGGAGTCTTCAATTGAATGGATTACTGCTGTAGTCTCAGATGAAGTTTCACAGTCGACTCGTTTCCGTTGACATCGACTCACGATCTATTCACGGGGATGCCGAATAGGGGTGCACCTTCAGAAATCCTTTCAGAAGCATAATTGTATAAGATATGTGAAAAATATTTTCTTAGAAGTGTGGTTGGTGAAATATAATATCTTCGTAAGCGAGTTTCTTTTTAAAAAAAAGTTAAGGCTTAGATTATAAGTTATATATATATTTTATATCTATAATAAGTATTTCCCACACCTATTATTAAAAACACCACTTTAAAAACAATTATTGATTGATCCCTTTCATAGACTTTGTAGGTCTGCTCACCACCAGGTAGATACAAAGTCACATGTCGTGCTCCAATAAAAATAAAAGTTAAGCTGTCAGTCCCAGTTTTAGTATACCAACTTTTAAAACTATACAAATATCGCTATGAGTATGCACTTGTACATCAGCTACGATAAGGTTGGAATAATACCCCTCCGCTGGGTACCCTAAGGCCGCCTAGTCAGTCTTGGGCATTATAAAGCACCTATAATATAATATACTATATAGGTAACTTTAAACAATAAAAAAATATGTATATTTGTTTGACAACACCACTATAGTGCCTCGGAGAGCACGTTAAGCTGTTGCTCCCGGTTTCACTATACCAACTTGTGAAACTGTTTATAGATGGGTGATCTAGTCTATTCAAAACGTCGCGACAAACTAGCCACTTGTTCGGTGTAGACTCATACCATCGGCTACGACGAGGTGGGATTAAAACCCCTCCGCTGGGTACCCTGGGGCCGTCTAGGCGGTCTCGGGCGCCGTAAAGCACCCGTGATGATATGAATATGAACATATAGGTAGGAAAATAATGAAAATATTTTTACATTTTTATTACCCAACAAAGTTACCAAATTAATACCAGCTTATCATTTATTTTATAACGCACGTTTCACAACGTTTATTTCGTTCAAATATTTTAAATTATTTTATTTCACATGAGTATGGGTTCTAAGCCGACGTATTCATTTTTAAATTTTGTTGACATTTGTGTCACGTATTCAGGATTTGAGGAGCGGCGTTAAAAACGCTATTAATCCGATCGTTAAACTGTGAATGAGTGACATCTCCGTATACAAAGTAGATCGTACCATCACGCCTCTTATAAATTATAGTGTAGGTGAATAGCCATTGGGATAACTTTTCATTTTATGGCCTTAAAACTTTTAGAACTAAGTCAACTCTGAAATGTATTTAATATTAATAGATAAAGCAGCGAGGATATTAAAACAGACTCGTAATAGTAATACGTCCATGTCACTCTTAATTCGTAACCGCATCATTTAGCCGGCATAGTGGGAACGATCAATATTGTTTAACAACAATGTATTGATCGACCTCATTTATATACTTCGTAGTTTTACTTAACATCAGGTAGGTAGATACGAAGTCACATGTCGTGCTCTATTTAAAAGAAATATAGTGCCTACTCCAATAAATTTTTTTTTTAAATATTTTACTAAACCTAGATATTTTTTCTCTCTATTATAGATTTTTTGTTTGTTAAAAGTATTTAGTGGCTATTAAAAAATATCACTGTGCGTTCGAAATCGCCGATATAGGCTTCAGTTATTTTATTCTTTGTCGTAAACCGATGGCACTATAATCTACATTTACATATTAATATATAAATGTATTAATTGTATTTATTAACATTATTATTAGTACATATTTATATTTGTACATTCAAACAAAATATACTTATATTTTTAATTAAATACTCATTGGTACACACGGGTTTGAACCGGGGACCTAAAACTAAAACTGTACAATTATTTAATCTATTTTAAGTCTATATTCTAACGAACTCGTCACCGTAAATTAGCGATATTAAAATAACATAAAATAAACTTTAGGATAATACTGTAGTAATTAGTATATTTATTTTAAAATAAAACCTTAAAACATCATAAAATTACCATGGTAAAATAATATTAGTCTGGCAATAAAATTTAAAAATAAAACAAAACCGACTAAATTAAAAACGTGCAAATCATAAACTTGCCTAAATTAATAAAAGTTTAATTGATTCATGTATTATTTATATTGTACTCGTCCAGTTTGTTTTTAAAGCTCAGTTATATTCAATAAAAACTTTATTTATTGATATAGCGTCCAAGGAATTAAGCTATAAAATAAAGTAAAATCGAATAGTCAGGGCGCGAAGCTGAGCGCCGCAGGTAGTAAGCGTATTCTTCAACTATTAGTATGAGCATTCGTTTTTATTACAGCCAATAATACAGACAACTATCACGCGAACTACTATACTAATAAAATAAATAATATAGAACTAAAAATACTGGTTCGTTGTATAATATATTTTATTAAAATATTATTGCTGGCTAGTCTTGGCAGAAGCATTTGTAGGTGAGCGTTCTTACTGCTTATAAATTATTTTGCTTTTAGTATATTAATTAATGTGAACACAAATATATTTGAATTTTATATTTAGTTAAAAAAATGTGTTGAAAAGGATCTACGAAGACACAGCAGGATGTTCTTCTACTTATCTTATTAGTTTTGGGGCTGACATCAGTCAGAACACTTCGACACAGTGGGATCTTTGTGTATTCCCCAGTCCTTTACACCTTACTCGTCCTTCCCATCCTCAAATATGCTGCTGAGATATTTGAGGACGTCCTCCAGTTTAAGGAGCCTGTAGCTTTCCAGTTCCGGGTAAGCGTGTTGCAGGTATTACATTCATTACAGGTATGGCCCTTGCATCGCACTGGCACAATAGGTGCTGCATTGCTTCTAGCTCATTAGAGTAAAATCCAGCAGGATGTTATGTAGGACGCTAGTTGTGTAGATACTCTAGCTCCAAGTTATGTCCACATCATCTATATGTCTTCCGGTTGCGCAGCATTACAAGCGTAAAAAAAAATCTTAAGTCACAGTTCCTCTTCCGAATTTCTGGCATCTGCAGTGAAGACATTAGATCCATGTTCTCCAGATGCAAAAAAGTTTGTAAAATTATTAATTGATGCATCTGGAGACAAACATGCAAGATCATACTATTTCCAACACATTTCACTGGAAAGGCGTTTTGTGCGCAACAGTGGGAGACATAAATGATTTTTTTTATTTAAATTAGTTTCTATTATAGTATCTAAGATTTAAATATTTATGAAATATCAGTATACTGAGATAAGAAATAAATAAACTATATCCATTTGAGGTTGAAGTAATTCTAATAATCGTAGGCTGTACAGGAATAGTTTTACAAATAATCTACAGAAATATTGTAAACAATTCAAATGAATTATACAAAGAATTAACATTGAAATTATGCAAAAAGCAAGTTGCCATAAACACAAATAAAATAGTATCAAGTTATTTTATCAAACAATATCTCAGCAACAAATGAAATTAATATACAAAATGACGAACAATGATTGCTCTACTAGTGACAAAAAAAATATATTTATAAATGAAACGAAAAATAGAAAATAAAATGATTTATATCCACCTAGATCCTGCTACAAAACAAAAAGATGAATGAATACATTAATTCCAATCAGATTTTCTTAAAGACTTTTTATTTTTTTCGGGTTTAATTAATGCAACCATACTAAAGCCTTCTGATGCTATCTCGTATACAGTATAATTTATTAGAACACGACATGTGACTCTGCACCCACCTGTTTTCAAGCGGAATGCGAGTTCAATAATCATATTAACTAGAAAATCCAACAGAAATTAAAACTAAACATCCCGTAACTGTAACTAGGTATGTCTCTATAAAGATACACAAAAATAAAGCATCCTTTCCTACATTAGTAGATACCAAAATTTTATTTCACGACAAAGGATTAGTAACTAAATTTACTTCAAAAACAGTAAAGGAAAGGAAATATGGGATTTGTGAACCCGTCAAGTAGTAATAAAATTGCTTCCGAAAAACAAAAGCACTGATCCTGTTAACATTTTGATGTGTAATTTGTTGACATAGGCCGTCTCATAAATGTGTTAGAAGTACACATTAGTGTTGACAAGCGACTGACGTTTATGTTTACAACTACACTCCTAAAATAAATATATGTATGGACTCTGTACTTAGATGTCTATAAAGATTCAAATATATCTGATATTATTTTAGACATTGTAAAGTTAACAGTTTTATTTGTACCTAATACCTATCACAATTTCTTTAGATGTATACTTGGATGGTATTATGAGTATACATCGAACAAGTGGCAAGCTCCTTGCGGTGTTTGAAAAGTTATACATGTTGATATAGTAATAATAGGAATGTCAGCTCTCTGAGGCACTGAGTTGTATTGTCATATAAATGTACATGTTTTATTTAATTACAAACTCAATTCCAATTTTTAAACCCGTGTTTAAATTTGTAATTCTTTATAAATGGGAAAAAAACAGGTTCACTCGTGATGGATTAAACTAGGTCATTTATTGATTGCTATAGCGCATAAAATCAGCATTGTTTTAACCCGACTAATTTAAATGGTAATAGTTCAATGCCAGAAATTACACAATCAAAAAAAAAACACTTACATTAACTACATGTTTTTTGTAGTAAGCTTAAAATTCCCAAGCTGTACCTGAGAAATTTTAACTTACTACTTTGGGTATTTTATTAACAAAATTCTTGACCGAATGGAAATCTCAAATTTTACGATCATAATACGGATCGAACATGCATCGGAATAAGTTAAAAGAAAAATCCGTAAAGTATTTCAAACAGAACTCTTTAACGACTTTATCTTTCCAAATAATGGCTACTTAAGCACACGTTCGAAACAGGCGGTCGTACTTAACGATATTCAATTTATGGTGATAAGGCATCGTTTGAACGACTAAAAATTATAAAGATTCCACAATTTATGGCCGCGCTCAGGCTGGTCGGTAATCGGCTTAGGCTCAAGAACTTATTAAGTGTGGGTCTAAAGACTGATATATTTATCCGTTTATGCCTAAAGGTGTGCTAAAGATGCATGCGTAAAATACGCAGCAGCTTTAAAATACGCTGAGAGATGCTTATTTTTAGATATAATCCAGCTACAATTTATGAATCGACTTAAAAGCGAGATGAAGATGTCGTTAGTCGTGTGACAGAGAAATGGGATTGGAGTTATTAGATATGGAATGTTGCCAGGTTGTCGCGTTTATAAAAGTGTTTTACTCTCTGTTTTACCTTATCAATACCTTAATTTATTTATAAATTATTAGACACGCTTTCAAAACATTTTTTTAATGACTTTTCATTTTAAATCAATGTTATAAAATTATTGGCTAAACGTGAATTTAGCTTGATGCCAAAATTTATACAGCTCTATTCAGAATTATTTCGTGTATTTTAATTAACTTTTGCTCCATGTCAATTTGAAATAGAGAATTAGCTAGCCTTTTTACCTTAATTGTGATCACTATCAATGTTATAAAATTGTTGGCTAAACGTGAATTTAGCTTGATGTCAAAATTTATACAGCTCTATTCAGAATTATTTCGTGTATTTTAATTAACTTTTGCTTCATGTCAATTTGAAATAGAGAATTAGCTAGCCTTTTTACCTTAATTGTGATCACTATCAATGTTATAAAATTGTTGGCTAAACGTGAATTTAGCTTGATGTCAAAATTTATACAGCTCTATTCAGAATCATTTCGTGATTTTAATTAACATTTGCTCCATATCTCATTATTATATTTGAAATAGAGATTTAGCTGGCCTTAATAAAGTAATGGTTCGAATCCCGGTGTGTACCAATGGGTTTTTAATTAAAAAAAATATGTACATTTGTTTGACAACACCACTATAGCGCCTCGGAGAGCACGTTAAGCTGTCGGTCCCGGTTTCACTATACCAACTTGTGAAACTGTTTATAGATGGGTTATTGAGTCTATTCAAAACATCGCGACGAGCTAGCCACTTGTTCGGTGTAGACTCAAACCATCGGCTACGACGAGGTGGGATTAAAACCCCTCCGCTGGGTACCCTGGGGCCGTCTAGGCGGTCTCGGGCGCCGTAAGGCACCCGTGATGATATGTATGATGTAATCAAGTAATCTATTAACATAATAAAGCTGTTGTTTTTTTGTCTCGCTAATCTGAAACTATCGTTCAGATATTTAAAAAAACATGCATTTGATTTAAGAAAAGTTATATAAGCTATTTAACATCACACTACGACCCTTAGAAGGCAAACGAAAAAAGATTATCCGATATATCATAAATTAAACAGCACGTAGAGGGTAAAACTGCGAGGCATAGCTAATAAATAAAATAAAAGAATAAGTAAATATTCATTTTTAATATCATTACAACTTGTATCAACATCATCACGAATTAAATTAATTCAAGCATCAAGTTCATCGAACTCCTGACCATAGATAAACGTCAATGTAGTCCATCTCAGACAAGCAACAATAGGAGCCTATCTCCCAAATAATAACTCATTGTCTAACTTTTTGTTACACTAATCACTTTATTGTTTCATTCTTATAATCAATTATTCGATTACCCCTTATAAATGACGGCGCAAGCCCATCCAAATCCACTGACATTCATTAGGAATATTATTATGGATTGGTTTAATTTGAGTTTTAAGTCGGTGAAGTTTTTTTTTCTTAAACTTTTTGTGGTTATAATTTTGTATTGTAGCATTACTCAATATTTTATTAATTCCTATAGTAGAGGTTTATAATAATATTAAACATTCAACTTTGGAACAAACATTTTATTAATAAAATTGAATGTTGTACAGGATGTAACCGAAATACTACGAGTATATATAGAGCCTTAGAGGGTTACTACTTGGGTTGGTTCTTCTCATTAATACGAACAACTTTTACCGTGCAACCAACTCTACCCGCAAAAAATAGCTGTTGGATACATTATTTCAGTAAATGGATAAAAATGAATCGCCGTTCGTTAGTCACGATAAAACTCAAAAACGGCTTGAATATGTTTTTTAAAATATTTTGTTCACTTTAATACAGGGATGGTTTAAAGAGAAAAAAAAATTGAAAAATGGGAAAATGCTAAAAAAAGGATAAAAAATAATATAAAGTAATTTTCGTATATAAAATGTCGGTAGACTTTGCGATTGTTTTGTTTGTGATTTTGTCACAATTTTTTTTCTATTCTTCTACCAGTGTGAAAAGGCAAGGATCTTTTGACCACACAACTATCATTTTAGTGACTGTTATATATATAATCTGTCACTATTTCGACGACAATTTCTGGTGCCACTGGCTTTTGTGATGACCATAAATAAATCACAAGGCCAGTCGTTGAGAGTTTGCGAAAAGCCATCATCTTTATAGATGATACGAAGTTCACCGAATCAGCTAGTAATCAATAAAGCTTTTCATTATCGCTCTAAAAAAGTTGGTCCAATAGTTAAAATGTACCATGTTTCCCGTTAATTCTGAAAATCCAAGGCTGAATGTGTTATTAAAACTAATAATAAACAAGAAACAATCATTAACGATATAATTTAATTGTAGCAGCCCATAGTAACTTAATTGGCCCTTTAGACCGAAACATTTTTTATTGCGTTAACAGTCCACTTTATTAGTGAACATTTACCAATTTGCGACCTTTGTTTTAAGAAAGGAAACATTGATTGAAGACTTTGGAACGTTTTTATAATTGACCTTTTCTTGTTAACAAAAAGCTGTTAGTTTTTTCTGAGTTGTTTGTCAAATTTTTTCCCCATCGTGATGACTGCCCACGTTGTTCGTTTTTTCAGTACAAATATTTTTATTAACAACTTTATTTTATTTTATCTTGATCACTGGATAACTCTCTAAAATATTTTTTTTTGAAAGTTAGTATTCCATCAGCGGACTGTTAATACTATCCGTTAACATAGAGTAAATTAGGGAGCATAGAAAATTTTTATGGTATAGTTTAGGGGTTATTAAACTGCCAAATTTTAACAAAATCTATTATGGTGGTTTTTTATTTTTTTTATTAGAGCACGACGTGTGACTTTGTATCTACGAGGTGGTGAATGGGGTCTATCAATATTGATCGCTCCCACTATGCCGGCTAAATGATGCGTTTACGAATTGGGGGGCGACAATGACTAATTGCATTACAAGTATATTTTAATATACGTCAATTCAACTACCCATTTCGTAACCGCACCTTGAAAGGACACTACCACCTCAACAAGAAATCAATGCCTCCTGAAAACCGGTGAACCCACAGACTAAAACCGAAACATGACTAGGTCACGTGACGGTTTTTGCATCTGTATGTACGGTGGTTTATACGTAAAACGTAGACTGGCACACTTTTTTCGCATTTTAGTTGGTATGGATATTGTAATTTGTAAATCCCAGAAACATTTTTATTACAATAAACGATTTATATTCTATACCATAAAAATTAACTATCATTAGAGACTAAAATTACATAACCTCAATTATAAAACGATAAATAACAAAATTAAGGTACAATGAATAAGTGTGTAAATAATATCATTTTGCATCAACTCCAAAATCATCATCAATCATAACCGAGCATCAACAGAAATTAAATCCACATTTACGCAGAGATTCCTATCTTTCTATCCACTCTTTCTAACAGCTACAAATAGCATATAAAAGTAATTAGAAAAAAACGTAGACTTTCGTATCTCGTCGTAAAGATGTATATCAGAGATCGAGGCGTGAGACCTTTCATAGAAAATAAAATTTAATTAGTACCTAACTTGAAATATAGGTTTTTTTATATACATATATCATTAAGTAGTGTTACGTCTTAATAGTCTTCGAATTGGCGGTTAATGAGCGGAAAAGTTATAGCATTATTAAAATAGGCTTTAACTTTATAACTGATGATTTTTTTTAAATTCATTTATCTTGAAAAGGTTCTTTAAGATTCAAGATTCAAAACATTTATTACATTTCACAATTTGAGGATAATTTCGTATTTCAAACGAAAATCATGTCACGCTCCAATAAAAAAATAAACGAATTATTAAATTATAAATGTTATCGTCGTAATGTGCATTTGTTTAACAACTCACTCTTTGTTTCACAATCACTATAGTGCCTCGGAGTGCAGGTTAAGATGTCGGTCCCGGTTTCACTATATCAACTTGTGAAACTGTTTATAGGTGGGTTATTGAGTCTATTGCTAGCCACTTCTTCGGTGTAGACTCATACCATCGACCACGACGAGGTGGGATTAAAACCTCTCCGCTGGGTACCCTGGGGCCGCCTAGGCGGTCTCGGGTGCCGTATGGCACCCGTGATGATATGTATCGGCGTAAATTTTCCACCAAACTTGTGACTTATATATGGATTTGTGTGAGATTTTTAAAATGTTAAACAGTATGAATATTACATAAAACAGGATTTTAGCAGCAGTACCTACATGGTAGTATAAATGTATAATAAACAATTTTAAAGCAATAATTTACGTAGGAAGGAAAGTTGTGCTAAAAGCCACCTTTCGGCAAAGTTGAAAAAGTGAGATATTAATCGACAGTACTGTCACGTTCTGAAACTGCCCTGTCGCAGTTCAGAACTTGGCACCCTGTAACTAAACCAATCAGGTCGGTATTGTTTCAGGGATTATTCAGATCAGGTTTGAGCCGGCGGCATTTTGGGAGTTTTGAAATAAACCTGAGCTATTACGTGTGAATTTGAATTGTATTTTGATAATAAATTGTACAGTAAGTATATTAACAAAAACAATTACTTATACGAGCATACAGTGTAAATTTGAAAGGTTGTAGTTTGGGCTAATATGAGGTTCTACTGATCAAACGGAACAACTTTTTCCATTAAAAAATTTTTCGCTTCCTACTTTTT
Source organism: Monopis laevigella (assembly GCA_947458855.1). Lineage (NCBI taxonomy): Eukaryota > Metazoa > Arthropoda > Insecta > Lepidoptera > Tineidae > Monopis > Monopis laevigella. The sequence goes on from OX381586.1 coordinate 6,674,806, forward strand.
TTTTCGTTTTAACATTACTAGTTTATATGGAGAAATCTTTTTTTTTTTTCATTTGCGACACATGGTGCTATAGAAAAAGTTGTTCTATTAGATCAGTAGAGCCTCATGTTAGCCTAAAGTATAACCTTTCAAATTCACTATGTATACAGGGTGAATTTTACAAGTGTGCTTTCATGGCCAGATGCTAAACTACAAGGAATAGCTAAAAATGCTCAAAAAAGTCTAAAAAAAAACTCACCAGTATTGCGCCAGCTGACAATGTCGCTTATAAAGATCAAATGGTGGAAAGTAACTTCAAACGGCAAACTAATTATTACCCTGTTTTTTATATATTTGTTGGGTGTAAGGTATTCTCATAATTGAAGATCAAGATTTGCTTTATACAAACCTCTTAATAAACTAATTATTCTCAGAATACGCCCGTTTTTATTTTAATTAAAAAACTAGTTATTAGCTAATGTTTTAATTAAGCTATTAATAAAAACAAATAAAATTTAATATAAGCTTTGTGAGTTATATTAAAGGTCTTAAACACAAACTAAGTTTATTGGGTCCCTCGAGTCAACCCTTTCGAACCGTCATCATTTTACAATATCATTCTGACATTAATTATATTAAGGGTTCAGCTTCAATTTTATTATAATATTATATAATATATATATCTTCACGGATGCCTTACGGCGCCCGAGACCGCCTAGACGGCCCCAGGGTACCCAGCGGAGGGGTTTTAATCCCACCTCGTCGTAGCCGATGGTATGAGTCTACACCGAACAAGTGGCTAGCTCGTCGCGATGTTTTGAATAGACTCAATAACCCATCTATAAACAGTTTCACAAGTTGGTATAGTGAAACCGGGACCGACAGCTTAACGTGCTCTCCGAGGCACTATAGTGGTGTTGTCAAACAAATGTACATAAATTTTTAAATTAAAAACTCATTGGTACACACCGGGATTCGTACCAGGGACCTTAGTGTTTTTAAGTCCAAGGTCTAACCAACTCGGCCACCACGAAAATATTATTAAGCTAGAAATATAAGGAAACAAAAAAAAAGGTTCTGTAACAACCATAAAAAGATAAATCTTTGTAGAAAAAAATAATGCAAATACAACATAAACTATCAGACGAATTAAGTTAAAATCATAAATTAACCTATAAGGTACGATCACGGAGAATGAAAATTTTTGATCTGCAACTACTTTTGTCTGTTTGCACTAATTTACTACCGTGGAAAGTAACATTAAACGGCAAATTAATTATTACTATGTTTTTATTGTTACTTATATTTACTCCATGCAAACTAGTAATGATAAAACTTCCATTTGTGTGGGGAAGCCAATATTTTTTTTCATCTGCGATGCATTAGATATGCTCCTCCACGAATCGATAGTTTCCATAAGATCATATTAAAAAGAGTTTTTGAAATATCAACCCTCAAGGCGAATATATAATAATATGAAATTCATACTAAAAATATTTATTCTACGCAGACGAAGTCGCGCAACCCAGCTAGTATAACATAAAAGCTTATTACACACTTTATATCACTACATAAAATTTCCACTGATGTAAGGGAAATTCATACAATAAAGTTAGAAGAAAATATTACCCTATCAAATAAGTCACAATCACCAGAAATTGTCATTAATAGCTGAAATGTTTCCAAGTTTATGACATGAAAGCCCCATTCCCGGACTTTATTCACTTGGATTATATAGATGGATACCAATTCTCATACCTATCTGTGTTTCAAGTGTTTAGTATGGTATGGTATGGATATATGGAGTACCTACAGTACTTTTATTGTCTGTCTTTTAAGTGTTATACATAATGAATTTGAAAGGTTGTGCTTTGGGCTAATATGATGCTTTATTGAACAAATCAAACAACTTTTCCATGGTACCATATGTCGGGTATAAAAAAAAAATATGTATTCCCCATACATATTAGTCATTTTAATAATACTAGTTTGTAAGGACTACAAACTAGTAATATTATATTTTTTCATTTGTACACATGGTTCCATGATAAAGGTAGTTCGATTAAACCAGTAGAACCTCATATTAGTCTTTCAAAGGCACCATGTATTATTCAGATTTATATATTTTTATTTACTTATTCCTTATCGTATTACTTGAAAATTATTTTTATAAAAAATGAATACAGGTGGCATTGGAATCTTTTCCTGTGTTCGATGGTATTATGGTTAGTGTATTCGAAGTCGCAAATCTAAATACTGATATTTGGTTAGTCGTTTGTACATCACCCATGTCATTTCATCATCATCATCATGTCAGCCTTTCGCGCGTCCACTGCTGGACATAGGCCTCCCCCAAGGATCGCCACAATGACCGGTTCTGCGCTGCCTGTATCCATCGGCTTGTAGCGACCTTTCTCAGGTCGTCGGTCATGTTATTTACCTTAATATAAAACTAAGTGTTTATAGTACATTGTCATCCATCTTTATTTCTTTCTTGTAAAACAAAGGTTTTACTAGTAGTCTATGAGTGTTATATTAAAAGTAGCAGTATTGCAGCATGCATGTGATTTTGTATCTATCTAGTTATTGCTGTTAAAAGATAATGTATTAATCGATCACGATCATGGACTTATCATCAGGTAATTACGTACTGTGCCCCAATTAAAAAAAAACAGCAAGCATGTATTGATCTCATGCTTATTAATGGGATCAGTACAAGGGTTTTTAATAGCATTTATTGCTCCCAATATACCGGAGACAAAGACAATTTGCATTACGAGTTACTACTATTATTAATCTATTATTACTATATCTATATAATAGTTGAATTAAAATACCAGAGAAGTTTACCTACCAAAATAACATTATACTATTATAATATTAAAATTATATTATAACATTATACTATTATTCTAGTGCATAGCCTATGCTATGCACTAGAAAAACCGGAGGTCTCTAAAGCTGATAAAGCCCTTAGAAGTTGTATTGCAATTGTAGAAATATATAAACGTACCCTAAAGCTCTACACCATTCAGAAACTTCGGCTACATATTGGTTCATATCGAGAAGGCGCCTCTAGGCTAAATTTGTACCAAAATTATTGAACTTTCCAAATTAGACTAACACCCGGATTCTTAGAAGTTTCCCTAGATTTTTTTTTATTTAGAGCCACCAGAATTTTTTGTACGAGGAGTTCAACAGATTGTTATAAATAAGGGGTATGTTATGTAACTTAAAAAAAAAAAATTTTTTGTACCTATCATATATTTTTTCTCATGCTCTCAGTTATATAGAAAAAATCGTTGTGAAATTGCAGGAAAAATAAGTCTTTATTGTCGTTGTTTTTTTTTCTTTTCTCTCTAAAAGCTCCTTGAGTTATTGAATGTGTGCATTCTTAGTTAAATAACTCTAACTCTAAAATGACCTAAGAATGCTGATACGTTTTGGTTCTAGGGGCTCAGCGTGGTACCCTTGGTTTATGAGAGCAGAGCACATAAAGTATATAAAGGGTCAAACTGTATTTAGTTATTTTAATTTAATATTAACTAAATATTTATTTATTTATTTACATACAAACGAAAGAATAACAATTTTAATAAAAAAAACGTAACATGAACAATCATTTTAATTAGGTTGCTGCCCAAAACACCAAATATAATGCTGCATTTAATTTGGATGTACCTGTCAGTTCTAAATTCTGATATTGGAACATGTTTAAGACACTTTGGTACATATAAATACTTCTTTGTCAGCCTAGAAGTTTACCTCCAATACCATAGGATTCGGAAATACGCTTACGCCGGCACATTATCCCGTTTTATGACCTATAAAAGTCAGTCGAAACGTACAACACTTGCGGCATGGCGGCCCTTATTTTCGGGACCTAATATAGCGTTTACTTTATTGGCACTCTGTCCTAATATTTTATTGGCAGAATCATGCATAGAGATTTTTGTATTATTAGATAAAATATTTCATATAATTCTTTATAGTCGCAATATCCTGAGGATTTACACCTAAATTTAATAGGTACGAGAACAGGCTTTAATCTTTAAAGTATGTACCATCACGGGTTCTTACGGTGCCCAAGACCACCTAGAGGACCTCAGAGTACCCACCGTGAGATTGTATTCCCACCTCGTCCTTCCACACGTTCCACAATTTCGTTTATTTGAAATTCACTAATGATCAGAAATTTTAATCGGGAAATAAAGTCCATTTGATTCCCATTGATTGCTGCGTTAGACTCTCTGGTCTCAATGCTTTAAAAAACGTTCTGTTAACATGAGATAAGTTCTTAATTAGCTGATGACTTTCTTAATATATTTATCATAAGCTAGTCACAAATAGACTGCTGAGACAATTCTCGAAGTGCTGGTAATATTTCTCAAAGAACTGATGATGACTATTGAATAGAGCTATTTATATTTATATATATATTTATAACCTCATTGGGTTGATTAAATTGCTCAAAGGACCGTTGACCTTTTAAGAATTTACCTAAGCAGGCGAGCTCATAGTCGACTAAAAAATATCTCGACGAATCGACGACTATTAGATCAGGTAAAGTATCGGATGGTCAAGCCATATTCGCGTCACATTGCAGGAGGACTGGTGATAGTTGGGTAAGATAAGGTTCTCGATAGGCTAATCGTAATGCTCCATGGGCTGATGAGATCTGAAACAGATAATTTTTTTAATATATTTGTAGTCCTGAAGATGGCAGCAGAATCCAATTCCATGAAAACATAGTATGTAACTAAGTGTACACTTATTCGGAGTCTAGAAAATTGAGTTTTTAAAGTACAAAAAAAGTATTAATGCTGTGGTTTCTGCCAGTATTAAGTTTGGATTTAGTATCGGAAAACGTCACATCTACTTATTCAGGTATGATGGAGTTTTCTTTTGAGGATTTTTAATATTAATTATTATTATTAATATATACTAAGAATACAAATGTGAAAGTTTGTTACTTAAGAACTCTAAAACTGCTGAACCATTTGTATATTTTTTTAAAACAAGGCGTCTTATAGATACTTATATCTCGATAAAAGGCTTTCTGGAATTACCAAGACATAACTATTATGGGTTCGCGTACAATTTACAGCCTACGAGGCTGGTGGTTGCGCCTTTGGCGTGGTATCCAAAGACCGTGGTATGGGTTCGATTCCCACTCATGGCAGACATGATAGAATATTATTTTGTTTAGTTTACTTGGTCTTTAGAATATTTATTATGATTGGTTTTAATGTTCCTGGTATATAAAGTATATGCCTAGAACTTAGTTTATTAATAATTTTGTATGAAATTTAAAATTATAGGCTGTATATAAGCTAGTTAGCGTTAATATAGAGCTATATTATATACAATAAGTCTAATAAATTTCAATACAAAAATTAATTAAGAAATATATGACACCTAGGAATGAATTTTATTACGTACATTTATCTTGTTTTAAAATTATAACATATACTTCCCATGAGATGTGCGACCGGATTTCAGGGTAAATGAAACCGGGTTATTCACCTGTAATAAATCAAAGCCTTCTCGCCACCACAAGGACACCATCTGTTTACTCATAGCTTGCACTTTATAAATTCACTTTTGCTTTATTAATTAAATTTGTTTTTGACTGCTGTTTTGCATGCATTAATGATAATATTAATAATAATATGTAGGACAATTTACACATATTGCTCTGGTCACAAATTAAGATTTAGGCTTGTACTATGTTTACCAAAAACAACGATATAATACGTATTATATTTTTTATAAACACCCAGACCATGACTGACTGTACAGAAAAACGTACTAATATTATTTGTTGCTATGGGTGGGAATCGGATACAACGCCAAAGGCGCAACCACTAGTCTACGGAGGCTGTAATGATTCTTGCAGATGGTTCTGAACTGTTATATTTTTCTACCTTCCTACGTAATACTTTTAATTTGTATGTTGCCCTATCAAAAATATTCAGCTGCTATGATAATATGAATGATTTATAAAAAAAAATTTAGACCGAACTAATTGAAATTGTATACAAAATTTGGCGATTTTGTTCAATATTGCATTTACCGTCAAGTGACTTAGTCATGCATCGGTTTTAGTCTGTGGGTTCACCCGTTTTCAGGACAAGAAATCGATGCCTTCTTTCAGGGTGCGGTTACGAAATGGGTAGTTGAATCGAAGATCAGGCAGCGAGTATATTAAAATATACTCGTAATGCAATTCGTCATTGTCGCACCCCATTTCGTAATCGCATCCTTTAGCCGGCATAGTGAGAGCGATCAATATAGTTTACGAACAATTATTGATTGACCCAATCATGGACTTTGTAAGTCTGCTCCCCACCAGCTAGATACAAAGTCACAAGTCGTGCTCCAATTTAAAAAAAAGATTTTAAACTGTATTAGTGCAATCTTGTGATACTAAAGCTTACTTTGACTAGATGACGGTAATATCTATTATGTCTATTTTCATACTCAATACTTAATTTAACATAGCAATAGATAAGTATGCAAAATTATATTTCCTACCTACTACTTTACATAAAGACAAACGCTGTAATAATTGTGTAATAAGCTATGTAAACTTGAAATCTATTTTTGCTAGAAAAACAAGATAAGTAGTTATTATGCATGACATGCATTCCATCTCAAATGTACAAGACAGGCGTCATGTAATCATGGCTATCTCAAACATGTACTCTTCTATTCCGTTTAAATGGGATTTCTGTAACAAGAATGGAAGCAAAACTAGTTTTGAAATAGCGCGAAATTTCCAAAAAAAAAAAAAAAAGCAATCTGATGTGATATGAAGTCTGTTGCCAGATTATTTTCTTATTAAAGAAGTAACATCGTCTAAAAATGTAAAATTAAAATTTAGATGTTGAGATGTGTGTAATAAAAAAGATGTTATTTTTTTTATTTAAGCACGGCAAGTGACTGGTGGTAAGCAGACCTACAAAGTCTATGAATGGGGTCAATCAATAATTATGCCAGCTAAATGATGCGATTACGCATTTCGTAAATTCGGGGGCGACAATGACGAGTTGCATTACAATTATATTGTAATATACTCGATGCCTTATCGTCAATTCAAGTACCCATTTCGTAACCGCACCCTTAAAGGAGACTACCACCTCGACAAGAAATCGATGCAGTAATCTCCTAAAAACCGGTGAACCCACATACTAAAACCGAAACATGACTAGGTCAATTGTCACCTGACCATAAGTAGACCTACAAATTGCTTGAATGATCATTATTATGTACATTGTCTTCTAATTATTCTATATTAGAGTGAAGTTAAAAGTTCTAGTGTTTTATTACTAGATGGCAGAGAAGTGTGTTATTTGTTTTTTCAGTGTATACTAAGCATTGGTTTAAAAAAGATAAATAATAAGTATTAAATCCAAACAAAAAATCTTTTATAACACTGTCGAAATTAACCGCATCATTAAGGTGGGCATCATGGGAGCGACCAATGCTATTAAACAATGTGTTTGATTGACCTCATTCATGGATTATGTAGATCTGCTTGCCATGCAGTAGATTCAAAGTGACATGCTTTGCTGCAATAAAAAACAAGCGCTGCACTATCTAGAAAGGTAGAAAAAAAACAGAAAAAAACTAACACTTCATAACCAATCACGACGCCATACTTCTAACCCGTTCTCCTGTGAATGACATCCTGCGAACTTCTTGAAGCGTTTATAAGCTCCATAATTACTCATTACAGGCATTTTTAGGCCTAAACTGTAGGTGGGACCGTGGGAATGCAAAAAGTGACAACCTGTGCCCATCTCAACTCATCCATTCACGAATTTCCTGCACGCGATGAAACCGCAAAAATGCACGCTACCTGCTACACCATATAACGTACTCATTGTTTTTAGCCAACTGCAGCTTTGTTTTTGCTTTTCCACTACACTCGACAGGGTATTTCGCAGAATTTATGAAATAATTTAATTACTAAACATTATTTGATTTAATTTTCTGCACTATGTTCACCCAGTACAGTTTATTTAACCAAGCCTGAAAGGTTTAATCTATCCAAATGTAGGTTGTCAATTTATTCATGTGCAGAATGATTATGAATTATCGTCTCACCGAAAAGTTTCGTCTAATTTTTAAAAGGCCAAACGAAAAAGAAATGTCATACGTGCCATGATCGCTATATTACGTTCTCATTTCTTGAGCATCAGTTGGTTGTTTGTTCTCACTTCTGAACAAACATTTCATTTTATTTTAATATTAACACTTCCATCACTATTATATCTAGATAAGAGTGCCTTTAATTTAGTATTTACAATACACTTTTTAAATATATTTTTAATTTACTAGGGACGGTAAGATTGAGATGGATATTAAAAGGAGAGTGAACGCGGGAAACAAAATTAACGGAGCTTTAAATACTATTATGCGCAGTAAAAATATCTCTAAAACTGCTAGAAAAATTGTGCATAATAGTATTCTCCTACCGACACTTATGTATGGAAGTGAAGCATGGGTATGGCAGAAGAAGCATGCGAGTAAGATTAATGCAATTGAAATGAGGTCTGTAAGAAAAATGTGTGGTGTGACCCTCAGAGACCGGATTAGAAATGGAATATTGAGAGAGAGAAGTGGAACGGAAGACGATGTTGTATCGAAGATTGAAAGAGGTATGCTAAGGTGGTGCGGCCACGTTGAACGTATGAGTGATAAACGAATAATTAAACAATTTATAAAACAAAAATCGAGAATGTTAGTGGATTACGTGGTCGACCAAGGCGCGTTTATCTCGATGAAATAAATAAAATAAATACCATCACGGGTGCCAATTTGGCTCCCGAGGACCGTTTAAACGGCTTTAGGGTCCCAGCGGAGGGATTAACCCATTCTCATTTCGCCGATGGTATTCGGAGGCAACACCTAACAAGTGGCGAGCTTGTTGCGGTGTTTATGATGAAATAGCCTCGTTGTATAAAGCGGTCACCCATCCCAGGCCGGTCTTGTTGTCATCTGCTTAACCTTGTTATCAGTAGCGCCACTGCGCAACTGATAACAAGCCCAGCCTAGTGGTTAAGTCACTACTTAACCACTAGGCTGGGGCCGTATCTCGATCAAATAGGTGATATTCTGAAAAAGGGACAAATTCGCAGTCTCCGAAATAGACGCGCCTGCATGAAAAGATGTATGAATGTTGAGGAAGCTAGTGAAGTATGTAGGGATCGTACGAAGTGGCGTACATTGCTCTCTACCTACCCCATAACTGGGATACAGGCGTGATGGTATGTACAATACACTTGCAAAACCTTTTAAATCCGTTTTACGACAAAAATTACCAACTGCTATTTCCTCCATGGTTATTTAGTATGATTATTCATTATTTTTCGTTCCTGATTCTATTATTTTCAAAAACTTCATACATAACTCATTCTTATTATCATCAACTATTTCTTTTGAATATATATATTGTATTTTTGTATAATCACGATGTGTATATGCGTAATTGGGTCACAATTTAGACCAAAACTATTATAATTATATTATTATTACTTTGTTATTTTTATCATTGAATGTATTGTGTTCTGTGCATGTACCAAATGAATAAATAAAAAATAAAAAATCATTCTATTAAGCCCATTAATCTTCTTTAGACTACTATGTCACTACAATGTTTTTAATACTTAGTTTTATAATTATTTTTATTTGACTCCTTTTTTATATATATTATAATACATAATTTTATATGGAAAACGCGGACATCGCCTTCGCGAAAGCAGTACTTATCCTTAACACTAACACTTGCATATAAAATAATAATAAAAATAAAATAGATGTTCATTGCAAAGCTACATTTAGGTAACCAGCTACAAATAGATAACCGTCAACCTAATTGTGGTTTTGTTTACAGTTTATAAAATAATCATAATAAACACAGCTATAGTGGTGGACTAAATTATTCTTCTTTTTATTGCATCGTAAATTTCGCGCTCGGGATATTAAAACTAGATCATAACTGCACTCTCAAAGCTATAAACTAGGTACTAAAAAGGTGGTCTATGACGAAATAGTGCTTAATTTGTACCGGCACTAAAATCAGTGTTTCAAACCCAGTCTGTTGGAAAATTATTGATGCTTTAATATTTAGTGCACTGATTATCTTATATTAAAGAAAATTAAATAACGTTTTTACATAATTTAAGGTTTGTTAACTTTATAATAATTTAATATTTAACTTTATAAAAAACTAAATCTATTTACCTAAATTAAACAAAATCAAGTTAGTTACACCATTAAAAATATATAATAAAAATGCATTTTTCAATTATTGTGGCATTTTGATGAGTATCTTAATAAAAAAAAACTATATTTAATCCAGATATTAAGTTTATTGATTCTGAGGCGGAACAAAGTACGCGGTGCCAAATATTTTATTGAGTGTTAGTATAAAAAAAAAAAATTGGATAGACCCAGTAATCCGCCAATAAAAAGTTTCACAAGTGAAGTTGGTATAGTGAAACCAGGAACATGCTCTCTGAATCAAACAAATGTCTAAACTAACTAAAACGAAATTAACTTATCTAAAATAGTCACGCCTTTTCCTCACGGGGTTAGGTTAGGGAGCGCCATCTACAAGGATCCTGGCATAACTCACTGGCTTCCTTCATATCCACAACTCTCTTCATACAAGCTCTATGGACTCTTTGGTTATGGACACTGCGGATCCCAGCTTTTTAAGAATGTCTTCAATTTGGTCATGGTACAATCTTCTGGGTCGTCCCAGTCGTATCCTTTTATTCACATCTGATTAATTTATCAATCTCCTTTCATTCGTCTACTCAATGTGATCAAACCATCGTAAGATTCCTTTATCAATCCTTGTCACTATCACACAAATCACGCACAATTGTATTCTTCACTCTTTTCGGAATCGTTACTGCACTTGCACTCTTTAATGACCGCATTTCTACAGAATTAATCCTACTTTCATGCTTCTTCTACATTATTGTATGGAAGTGAATACTACACTCAGTATTCACTTCCATACAATAATGTAGAAACAAGTACCGACTCTATATTAAACATATAATATTAGTACACATCAGGGTTGAAACCGGGGACCTAAAAAACCACGTATATTTTTTTTATAGGGCTAAGCATGTGACTTTTTATCTACCTGATGTTAACCAGACCTACAAAGACCATGAATGGAGGTTGATCAATACATTGTTATTAAGCAAAATTGATCGCTCCCAATATGCCGGCTAAATGATACGGTTACGAAATGACATTGACGTATTAGCATTACTCGTACGAGTATATTTTAATATCCTCACTGCTTCATCAACCGTCAAATCAATCGCCCGTTTCGTAACCGTATTTTGATAGAAGACTACCCCCTCGACGAGAAATCGATGCAGTGGTCTACGGTACCCCTAGTGTGAGTTTTCTAACTATTACTTTGCGTTTGAGTTAACTAAAATTTGTATGGGAAATAGTTCAGCGCTCCAAGCGAAAATTTTGAGAACTATAAATGCGGTCGTGTGATTGGTCAAAATGTTAACGCGGTAGTATAGTTAACGCGAAAGTAAACGGTAAAAAACTCACACTAGGGCCACGGAAAACCGGTGAACTCACAGACTAACCGAAACATGACTAGGTCACTTGACAGTTTTTGCATCTGTATAGACGGTGATAAAGAATGCGGTCGGTGGAGTAGCGAAGTTATGGAGGCTTTACTCCCACCTAAATATAAACTGTAGGTTTGCTTAATTGAATATATTAATATAGTAAGGAACGTACGGAATCAGCAAAGGTTTTGTGAAGCTCAGTTTTAAGCTTGTTAGCAGAATTAGAACGTGAATATTTTATAAAGTAAAATGTGCCTTGAATCCAAGCAAGCATGCTTCTAATTAATCTTGGTTTAGGTCTCACACATAGAAAGTAACTCAGGCTAGAAGATATAAATGAATACGATATGCGTGATTCTTCTACGACATAAAAATAGATCGATCTTTTTTCTTTACTATAATCCCTAATTTTGTCAAAAAAATCGGTCATTTAACTTTGTAGTTTTTTGGGAATAGTACATTTTCCGAAATTTTAAATTATAACTAAGAAACTGTTTTATTAATAAATAAATCAGTTTTGTACTTAACTTTTGATACTCCACATGAATTATTTGCTTCAACTTTTTTTTTAAATTAGGAAATTAAGACATCTATTTATTTAGTATATATCACTGTTATTTTGCCGCCATGATTGCGGGACAGGAACTATACTGATACCATGTTAAAAGCACCAATCAAAGAAATCCTACTAAAATATGTCTATGTTTTGTCATGAGTGGGAATCGAACCCACTTCCTCCAGATAGAAAGCCAAAGATGCAACCACTAGACGACAAAGTTGGACAACCAGTCTGATATTAAGAAGTTGACGATCCTTAACCTTTTAGCTAAGTAATGGTGGCACAACGACTGGGTTAGCAAAATTAAAGCACTCGCGATTTATATAAGTTTATTGTTACCCTCCTCCTATCTAGGGTACTATAACTATAAGGTCTACAGTCCTACACATACAACAGGATTAGAGTATGCGGTTCCACAGGGATACTAACCGAGTTCTAAAAGTGTACTCATGTCTACCTAAATACCTTATGGGATTCTTTTAATTAAATATCACACCTAACAAGCAAGCAAAATTAGGGCAAGCGTGATTTATATAAGTAAATCGGTACCCTCCCCCTATCTAGGATACTATAAGGTCTATAGTCCCACACATACAACATGAATAGAGTTTGCGGTTCCACAGGGATACTAACCGAGTTCTATAAGTGTACTCATGTTAAATCCATTGTCTAGTTAGATGCCTAATGGGCTTATTTTAATTAAATATCTAATAATAGTATGTTTTAAGAATGTTTTTAATAAGGATTATATTACTATATTTAAACAGATCACTCTGAACCATCTGAATCGGGTCTCAATTCTCTGAAGTTAAATTTAGCTTAATAGCATTGTAACAGAATCAGAATCGCTTAATTATTTGTCACATTTCGTATTCGCTATCCAATTGCCACTGCCCATTAAGAATTGATAGAAAATTGTGTGTGTGAAAACTATTACGAGTATGCTGCGATTTATATTCGATTAAAGTAAGTTATTTTAAGAGAATTGAATTGAGTACTGAACGTTTCCCTTATATTGTTTTAATGATGGATAAGCTATTCGACAGTCAACTCGCAACAAATACATACGGCGCTTAAAAAATCAGAGTATTATATCCAATATTTTGTTTTTTATACTTTATTTTAAGAATAGTAAATAAACTTAAATTTATGTTTAGCTTTCCATTTTAATAAATATATAAATATCATCACGGGTGCCTTACGGCGTCCGAGACCGAGTGGAGAGGTTTTCAAACCCACCTTGTCTTAGACGATGGAATGAGTCTACACCGAACAAGTGGCTAGCTCGATGTTAGCTAGATGTTTGGATAGACCCAATAACCCATCTACAAACAGTTTCACAAGTTAGTATAGTGAAACTGGCACCGACAGCTTAACGTGCTCTCCGAGGTAGCACAAGGTGGCGAGGTGGTGTTGTTAAACATATGAACATATTTTTTTTAGATTAAAAACTCATTAGTTAGTACACACCGGGTTTGAACCAGGGACCTAAGTCTATAATATAAGGTCTAACCAACTCGGCCACCACGTATATATATTCTAATAATAATAAATTATTAATATTATTAATCAATAGTATAAAATTTTCTTGTAAGGAAGGAGTAAGCAGGCGAAAACGAATACTAATAATTACTTGAAACCTATGGGAAGAAAACGGAATTTGCAAATTCGGGCAATAATTACCAAGCGAAAACGGAATAAATCGAACGAATATTTTTTTATTTAAAAATGGAACACTTACGGGATCACTTACTTCATTTGCCTGCCCGTCAGAACAGACTGATATCTAGAAAACCGGGTGACATAGAGTGTTGGAATTTAGAATATTATAGTTTCTTTTCAGCCTAAAACCTTTTTTAAATCCTGTTGTATGTGTGAGACTGTAGACCTTAGAGTATCCTAGATAGGGGGAGGGTACCGATTTACTTATATAAATCACGCGTGCATTAATTTTTCTCGGTTGTTAGGTGTGATATTTAATCAACAGAATCCCATAAGGTATTTAGGTAGACATGAGTACACTTATAGAACTCAGTTAGTATCCCTGTGGAACCGCAGACTTTAACCATGTTCTATTTGTGAGACTGTAGGCCTTAGATTTTATTAGTTAGATAGGTGGAGGGTATCGATTTACTTACATAAATACAGCAATTTAAAAAAAGGTTGTGGTAAAAAAAAATAAATCACGTTTGCCTTATGTACCTACATTGGTTTTTCTGTACAATTTTCCATATGGATACTGTATTAGTATCGTTGTTTCTGGTACATATAGTATAAGTCTAGATCTAAAAAATGTTCACAAATAATCCATTCATTTAATTTTGTTCCTTTTATAGTAAAGACGATTGGTCCTTCCAAGGAAGCAAAAACTTTTCCATCAAGTGCTGCACGCTGACCGCGCTGTGTCGGCCTGGAGCTGCGCTGTCGGCCATCATCAGCGCGACCAGCAAAGTAGTCATTATAGACCGCGGCAGTAATGTACTATATTTTTAAATTATATTTCTATTTTTATCGTTATAGTATTTCTAATGCACCATATCGGTTATGTAGGTGTGGATTGCGTGTAATTGTCTATGGTCCACTTTTTGGTAATAATTAAGGAGAACGTGCCCAATCTTATCTTTTTTGTTTTAATCTAAGTTTGGAGCTTAGTTTGTGACCAGGGCAATATGTGTAAAATATCGTAGACATTATTATTTTATTATTATTATTAATTAATAACAAAGTTTGCGACTTATTTATACTCAGTAGGTACAGTGTATTTGGCAAGATGTCTTTTAAATGAACTTCGCATCCAGAAACCGGTTGGAAATGGTGATTAAATGTCACCTTCGTAGTTAAGTCCGCTACCAGCAGCTGTCACTTGCGTCGAAAAGAAATTGGTCCCCAACGGACTCCAAAATTAAACGTCGACTTTTACCCTTACCTAAATGTTACAATTTTATTTTGTTTTTGCCTTTAAAACGACTTTCACAATTATTACTTTATTTTGTTCTTACTTCTACTTAGCTTTTAGCTTTAGGAATTCAAACTTAAAGCTAAAAGCTAAGGAGATATTGATAACCTAAACCAATTTTAATAGAGTCGGTGGACAAATATTTCCACTTCAAAAGAAGAAGGTAAATAAGGAAACAAGAAGAAGATGTAATGGGCCTCCCATTATAAAATTATTATTAATAATAATGGGCCATTTATTTCCTTATAAATTACAACAATTTTAACACATCATAAATATTTACAGTAAATTAGTTTTTTACAAGTCCCCCAACGGTGTAGCCTTCTCCATTTTTGGCTATTTACTTCTGTCCAGCGCTGATTTCTTACATAGTTCCCCAGTCCTTTATATTAGACTATTCGGTTAGTTTTTTTATCTATCTTTCCATCATAGATATATTTTTATATATACAGATGCAAAAACCGTTTAGTGCCCTGGTCATGTTTCAGTTTTAGTCTGTGACTTCACGAGACTTTATGAGACGAGGTTTTCATGAGACTATTGCATAGAATTCTCGGTCTCCTTGGTGCGATTAAAAATGGGCAGTTGATTTGATGATAAAGCAGCGAGGACAAAATAGATTCTTTATACACATCTGGCTTTATCGCCTGCCATTTTGTAATCGCATCTTTTAGCCAGCAGAGTGGCGGCATTGAATGTTGTTAAACGACAATGTACAGATCGGCGCCATTCGTTTACTTAGTAGGTCTGCTTACCATCAGGTAAATAACTGGTCACATGCCGTGTTCACTGTTGATGATATTGATGATGAACAATAATTATAATGTTATCCATCGTGGCGTAACAAAGGAACTAACATAATGGTTTATTAATACAGAAAAAGAAAACAAAACATTAAAATTAAATACTAAAAAAATAAAATCTTATTAATTTATGTAAAGACAATTGGGAATGAATTGTAAAAATAATGTAGTAACCCATCTTTTTTTAATTACATACTATTATTACTTGTAACAAAAAATATATATAATTTTTATTTATCTATATAAGATATAAAAGTTATGTTACAATTTTGTTGGAACGTTCTAAATTTGCTTCAGTATGTATTAAAAATTCAGGAAGACACTCGTGGTGTATATCACTGCCATAAAGGGAAATTGCATTAATTATGTACAAAAACTATGTTTAATTATATTATGTGCTGCATTTTTTGCTGCTTTTTTATTTCTAATTGTTTAAAATAACGTTGTTTAATATAAATGGTGGCCGAGTTGGTTAGACCTTAAAAACACTCACTGTCTCGGTCTCTGGTTCAAACCCCGGTGTGTACCAATGAATTTCTAATATAAACAAATATATACATTTGTTTAACAACACCACTAGTGTCACTAGCGTCTCGTAGAGCACGTTAAGCTGACGTTCCCAGTTTCACCAAACTAACTTGTGAAACTGTTTAATGATGTATTATTGAGTCTATCCAAACATAGCAACGAGCTATAATATTTATTAATTTATATTTATTTTTAAAATAACAAATAGGTAGGTTACTTAAGAATTTCTTCTCTATTTCCGTAAAATATCAAAACAAGAATAAAATCAAAAGACCCAATATTTGAGCGAATATTTTAATTTTTATTACAGCACGTTTGTATTCTAACTGACGGTAAGCAGACCTACAAAGTCCATGGATGAAATGGATCAATATAATATTTAACAGCATATATTGCTCCCACTATACCGGCTAAATGAAACGATTACAAAATGAGGGTCGACAAAGACGAATTTGCATTAAGACTCTACTTAATGCTTTATCGTTAAATTAATTGTCTATTTCGTAACTGCACCCTGAAAGGATACTCGATAAGAAAACGATACAGAAAACTGTTAGACCCACAGACTAAAACCGAAACACGACTACATAGTCGTATTTCGTTATTATATTTTTAAAGTATCTAAAATTTAATTAACATTCAGTAAACAAAATTTAAATACATTAAATTTAAAACGGAATACTATTCGAAAATTTTAAGACATTTTGAGTTTTGATCATGAGCCTCTTTGAAATAAAGGGCCCAACTGACCCGAGGCGGCAATTACCGTTCGCACCACAGATCTAATGGGGTGAATATAGTCTTCACTAAAATAGAAATCACACGTCACGATTTTTGCTAAACACCGGAGCAAATCGTCACTCTCACACTATTTTACTAGTTTATTGTTGTGCACGATTACCCGAGTTAAGTATTGTTTTATATTTCATTTAGCCAAATAACAAAATCATGATATATTAGCACGTCAAAATAACAACCTATAATAATCATGTATGTGGTGCATACTCTACTTAAATAATATTATTTATTTAATTAAAAACTTTATTGCATGGGAAAGCTCTTTTATATGGCAGCTTGGTGCATACTATAGCCCTGGTCTGAATGTAATGCATTAGGTTTTGTCTAACTTGTTTTGTAAATTTATTAATATCGAACCAACAATGGACATAACATGCTGATGATGTTTTCCATGATGGGCTAGGTGGTGATGATATTTTTCTAAAAAATAAATACAAAACTGTATAGTGTATACCTTTCCCATTGCTAAAAGACATAAAATTACTTTTTCAAAATTTATGACAAAGACCTTCAGTCACTGTCACTGATGACGCCGCTCCAAAGAGAGGCGAAATATTTGGCAATAAAATTTTATAGCTTCAATTTATATATTTTACCTAGTAAGAAACACATCTAACACACTTTATTTGTTTCAGATAAAATTTTATTGCACAAATTTAGTGCAGGGGTGGACTTAATGCCGTTATTCATTATCTACCAGTCAAACCTTTGGGACAAATTAATCAGTAAGTAGGTAAAATAGATGCAGTAAAATACATTTAAGAAATAGAGTATACAAATGTTATACATAAACACTAACACTTACTATACATACATATCATAAATTATGTTTATAAGTTAGTGTTTAATAGATGTTACACATGTTACAATTTAGTAAATTGCCCGATTTATATATCGTAGTATAACCACGCGGGTGTCCAGTCTGCCTGATCATTCTCTGTGGTTTGCACCACCTGTCAAATGCACTCGCGACAATCGAGCAGCACCGCCAGAGTAATTATGAAACGGACTCTAAATAAAAAGGCAAACTGTCCAGCGTAGGGTTGCCAGACTTAAGACAAAGAGAATTAGTAACGCAAAATGGCGAGAAGTAGATAGGTACCTAATTCAAATTTTGTTTAATTTATAGATTAGATAGGAGTTCGCTATAATTTCGCTAAACTGACCGATCGATTTTATTGCCACCGTAGTAAGTAATCAGTCGATAGCATGGAGATATATATAGGGCCTAAAATTGTCTTTCCAGTCATCAGAACACAAAATGGCCGCTGCCATAAAAGTGAAAACAAAAAAATATTTATAACCAATCATTGAGCGATGATTGGTTGAAGTGGGAACAGAATATGACGGCAACGAATGTTTGATATTTCGTTTTATAGGCAATCTTAGGACTAAGGGCAGTTATATATACCGCTTTCGTAGACTAGTGGTTGCGCCTTTGGCGTTGTATCCATAGGTCGTGGGTTCGATTCCCACCCAATGCAAAAAACATATTAATATGTCTTTCTGTTACAGTACACATGGTCTGTGTGTTACAGTAGATCATGGTCAGTTTGTCATGGTCTGTGTGTTTATAAAATATAATATTTATTGTTTTTTTTTTTAATGCAATGAAAAAAATCCTGGTGGGCGCGGGACTCGAACCCACGAACTTTGCTTTCGCGGCAAGGCACTCAACCACTGAGCCAACCAGGTTCCAGTCACCCCTCACGAATTCTGGTACACATAGTAAAAGCCTAGAGCTTAGTTTGTAACCGGAGCAATATGCGTAAATTGTCCTACATATTATTATTATTATATATAGATTATTTGTAGTTTCATGGTCGATAGCCATGTTTCGGATTTAGTCTGTGTGTTCATCAGTTTTCACTAGCCCTAGTGTGAGTTTTTTAACATTTACTTTTGCGTTAACTATACTACTGCGTTAACATTTTGACCAATCACACGCTCGCATTTTTAGTTCTCAAAATTTCCGCTTGGAGCGCTGAACTATTTCCCAAACAAATTTTAGTTAACTCAAACTCAAAGTAATAGTTAGAAAACTCACACTAGGGGTACAGGAGACTTCGATTTCCTGTCAAGATAGTAGGCTTCTTTCAGGTTAAGAAACGGCCAGTAGATTTGACGTTATAGCAGCAAGGATATTACTTAATAATTGCTGCCCATTTCGAAACCGCATCATTAACCACGATATATTTATCGTCCCCGATCATTCTAGGTCTGCTTACCACCAGGTAGATACAAACCCACATCCCGTGCTCCAATAAAAACGTATCTTAGTAAACCTAGAAAAATCTCTCAGTAAATTGTATTAAAAGGAATTACAGATATATCTATACCAAGCTTTACATCAATGACTGATTAATAAAAAATCTACAAATATAAACTAATTACTTATGCCCGGACATGAGCCGAGCTTCCTTGGATAGCACGATAAGATGTCTGCCCCAATTCCACTATACCAACTTGTTAAACTGTTTTTAAATGGGTTATTGAGTTTATCCAAACATTTTTAATTTAATTTTAAATTCTTTATTGCACAAAATTGTACCTTAGGCATTTTCTACCAGCTAACCTTTGAGAGAGTGAAATATGCTTAGGGTGCAGAACTTTTCCGAAAAGAAATAGATATAATCTTAACAATGATGCATAACAATACTTAAACTACTTAAATACTGTATATAATACATAAACATACATACCATACCAAACAAAAATTGCCACGACATCGCGACGAACTGGCCACTTCGGTGTAGACCCAAAATCCCATCGACTACCGTGGTGGAAAAAACTGGATTCCCCGAAGCCGTCTAGGCGCCGTAAGGCACCCGTGATAGTGCTTTTGTATTATCTATTTTAAAAGCATTTTGAGCCAATTCTAGAAAATGTTCAAATGTTTTATTTGGCTAGAAACTTTTTATGTGGTTTGGCGACCCTAGTGCTGCGAATGTCGCGTAAAATTCCATTAAAAATTTATACTAACTTTTAAAGGAGTTTTAGCTACTCCGACTGCACTGCAACGACTGGCGTGCTCATTCCCAGATTTTCTGTTTTCTGTTTCGATTTAAACAAAGAAAAATTTGTTATGAGTTAAAATTTTTGAAATTTTCATAGCATTGTGGTTGGGTTTATAGTTTATTTAATTTTAAAAAGTAGGTATTATATAAGTATAGCTACTTTTCAATCAAATTTTAAAGTGCATGGCTTCAATTAAGTAATTTCATACAATATTTTTTTACATATTTAAGTATTATTTTATATTTATTTTATTTTACCAAGCCTACATAGGAATAAACACAGACTTATAATAATATATTAATGACATTAGGTACCTACACATACATGTACCTACACCCTGGTTACAAAGTAAGCTCTAGGCAACCTAGACACAATAATTATATTTTATGTATCATCACGGGTGCCTTACGGCGCCCGAGACCGCCTAGACGGCCCCAGGGTACCCAGCGGAGGGGTTTTAATCCCACCTCGTCGTAGCCGATGGTATGAGTCTACACCGAACAAGTGGCTAGCTCGTCGCGATGTTTTGAATAGACTCAATAACCCATCTATAATCAGTTTCACAAGTTGGTATAGTGAAACCGGGACCGACAGCTTAACGTGCTCTCCGAGGCACTATAGTGGTGTTGTCAAACAAATGAACATAATTTTTTTAATTAAAAACTCATTGGTACACACCGGGTTTCATTATATTTTAGTTTATAAAAAACCTAGACCATGACAAACTGTACAGAAAAGCATACTAATATTTTTTTCGACATGGGTAAGAATCGAACCCACGACCTCCGGATACGACGCCAAAGGCACTACCACAAGTCTACGGATGCTGTATACATGTAGGTAGATAATAAATAACAATTAAAGCCCTCATGACTAATTTCCCTGACTTAATTCCGGTTAACCGACTAAGTAGCATTTGCTGTATTCATTTACGTTGTGAAAGAGAAAAATCTGAACCCGCGGGGCTTAAATAAGGTTTAATTTGTTGCCATTAATAAAATGATGAGGATACATCGGCCCGTGCAATGGAAGGATTTTAATGAATTGCAAATAAATAAAGGGGAAGTGATATAATACGTTGTTTTTTATTATTATTATAATTTAGTTATAATTTTCAACAATTAATAATGTTTTTATGTACTTTAGTAGTTTTTAATTTTATCCAGAAAAAAATATTTAGATATTATATTTTTGTTTTAATATTTAAATTTGCTATTATACCTATACTCGTATTATTCGTTAATTAAAATTTATCTAGATAGTGTTGAATAGAAAGTGCCTAATACCTAGATATTAATATAGATTTTATTGTAACCAAAAATAACTTAAGGTAAGATAAATTACTATTAGTTGTTTCTTTATTACAAAACGTGCTCAAAAAAATTTGGAGCCCGGCATTTGCCTTAAGTCTACCTTAATGCCTACAAAGTCAATGTATGTAAATGTCATTCTGAAAATAAATTTACCATCACCTGATTCCATTATGCATTAGTCGTTAAACCCTAACTAAATAGCGTAAATACTTTTAGGGTTCCAATTTAATTGTTAATATTGTGCAATCCTAGACATCATGACGTCATAGATTGTAAAAAGTAACGCCGGTATTCATAAAAACTTATTGAGTCCTTGAAGAACACTTTAGTTATGGAAGATTTTGCCTCTTTTTATTAGCAACAAATATGTATATGCGTAAAAGAGACAAAACATTCTATAACTAAAGTGTTCTTCAAAGACTCAATAAGTTTTTATGAATAAGGCCATAAGTTTATACATCTAAATTTAAATATAACTATAAACACATATATTTATATATACTACTATCTTTAATCATTATTAATACTAGTTGTATTTATAAACAAAAACAAACAAACTGACTTGACGATATTTTGATACAGTACAGTATTTTTTTATGAAATAAACGTTACTCACTTGTATATTAGTAATTTGATTTTAAATCAAAAAAAAAATGCGCTCTATTGCTTAGTGCCAGTACTTATTTTAAAAAAAATCTTTAATGTAGAGACACGGAAAGTGAACGATTTTATTTTAATGTATATGTATTACTTTAACACTTCCCTTCTTTTTAATTATATTTTAACTCATTCCAGGATTTGGTTTTTAATGTTAATGTGATTTTATTTTAAAACTGTCAGAAGAGGAGTAAATATGGAAAGGGAATAAATGTTTGCACATTTTCTGCGCCCGTATGAAGTGCGACTTGGAGTAGCTTTTTATTGCAGATAATTATGTGGTGTGTTTTTTATAACACAACCACTTTTACTGGTTTATAATTATATAGAGTTTTATTGTTCACAATATAATTAGTTACTTCCCCTTTCATTACAGGAAAACTAACTTTATTTGCTTATACATAAGGTATTTTTTGTATTGTTATTTTTTTGATATTTGGTGTGGTCTTAGTACGACTACTGTCCCTTTCTAATCATCATACCACAGTAAATAAAATAAAAATAGACGATAACTATGAACTTAAATGTTGAAGAAACGTTAAATAAGTTTTTTTTAAAATAGCACTGATAAAAAAAAATCAGTAAAATAATAATAATTTCACTCATCCTTTGCCTTTAGATTTTTGTATAAAGATACATTCTCCTAATTTGCTATCCAGTTTTTCATAACAAATATTCCTAAGTCATCAAATATGTATAAAATAATAATGTATTACTCCGATAGGGGATCAAATCAGCTTTCTCTAAGTTTCAAAGTCAGACAGCCAAAACATAACTAGCCAAGCTATTCTTCTTTTTTTTAATAGAGCACGGATATTGACGTTGTTTTTTACGAGTTATATATATATATTTTTCGCTTTAATAATATTGATCGCACCCACTATGCCGACTAAATAATACGGTTACGAAATGAGCGGCGACATATTTGCATTATGAGTCTATTTTAATATCCTCACTGCTTTATAGTCAAATCAATCTCCCGTTTCATAACCATACCATAAACCTACCACTACCCCCTCGATAAGAAATCGGCTCCGAAAATCCGGGGAACCCACAAACTAAAGCCGAAATATGACTGAGTTGTATGGTTTTGTATTCCACGAACAGAAAATAAAACTATATATATATATATATATATATATATGTATATATATCAACACATACAAGTGGCTAGCTCGTCGCGATATTTTGAATGGACTCAAATTATCAAATCAAGACCCATCTGTAAATAGTTTTACAAGTTGGTATAGTGCAACCGGGACCGACAGCTTAACGTTCTCTCCGAGGCACCATAGTGGTGTTGTGACACAAATGTACATAATTTTTTTAATTAAAAACTCATTGGTGCACTCCGGGATTCAAACCAGGGACCTAAGTGTTTTTTAAGGTATAACCAACTCGGCCACCACGTATATAAAATAAAACTATACCATCCATCACAGGTGCCTATTTGGCTTCCGAGAACCGAATCAACGGCCTCAGGGTACCCAGCGGAGGGATTAACCCGTCCTCATTTCGCCGATGGTATTCGGAGGCAACACCTAACAAGTGGCGAGCTTGTTGCGGTGTTTATGATGCTAACGAGGCTATTTCGTTGTATAAAGCAGTCACCCATCCTAGGCCGGCCTTATTGTCATCTGCTTAACCTTGTTATCAGTTGCGCAGTGACTTAACCACTAGGCTGGGGCCGCTTCATAAACTAGTTCATAAAAATAAAATTGTTACCCATACAATATCGGCTCATTATAAATTGCCGTAGGTCCTCGTAATGTAAATATTATGCCGTTGTGACTTACTAATTCTATCGAGTCGCTTATCTACGAAGGCCATAATAAAGTTTAAGCACACCACGGTGTTCCATTCCGCTGAAAATTGATAGACATGAGGTTATCATTTGACAGTGTGCGTGCTGCTCAGTTTTGTCACGCGAGCATGGGTCTAGCCGAGCCCACTGAAACATAGAATAGCTGTAAAATAGAGACGACAGAAAATAATTTCAGAGTCTATTTTCAGCTTAATTCAGGCAATTTATACGTTAACTGTGTAACTGATGGGTAGTTTGGAAAAGTAGGCACCAATTTAGTAATAACATTAATAACACCATAATAATGAAAAATCATAAAATATTAAATGATGACAAAAAATAACATACTAACTTTGAAACACTTAAAATTTTGTACTTGTGAACAACTTTAATGGAATAAAAATCATTCTAATACGATTATTGCAATGTAATGATGACATGTTAAAAATACACACAACAGTCAGAATTTGATTTTTTTTTAAATATTGACTGGTTAACAAAGCTAATGGAATAAAAATTCATTCTAATATGATAATTTTCCAAAATATGAATAACACCAAAATAATTATAACTCTATAAATTTTAATGGTATCAAGCGAAAAATAACACCTAATATGATAATTTTCCATCAACATTGATAACAGCAAAATAATTATAACTCAACAAAATTTAATGGTATCATGTTAAAAATAACGCTAATGAAATAAAAAGCATTTTATTAAGAGAATTTTCCATCAATAATAATCAATAACGATAACAATTGGAAATTATTTTTTTACAATATCTTCCGCTTATACTGTTGGTTTACTAAACTATATGTTATATGTAACAACTCAAAGAAATGTCACCAAAAAACACTGTAGTAGAGATATTTATATACCTATAAGATATTGCAAAAAAATAATTTCCAATTGTTATCATTATAAAAATGGACTTCCGCAAAATAACGCCAAATTCAATTAAACATTGATAATACAAAAATAATTATAACCCAACAAAATTTAATGGTATCATGCTAAAAATAACACCATTATTAAATAATAACATTAGAAAAATCCAAAAATATTAACTGGTGAACATGGAATAACAGACATTCTTATGTGAATTTTGCAACAAGATTGATTGAACGCCAAAATAACGATAAACCAACCAAATTTAATGAAATTATAACAAAAATAACTTCCAGAAATTGAAAAATATTGACTGGTAAAACGACGCTAATGAAATAAAACACATCCCAATGTGTTTTTATTTATATAAAAATATTGTTCTACAATTTATTGTTTAGTCTTTGAAATGTATAGTGTTCTGTTTTACGCCCTATTCGTCAGCACGTTTTGTAGAATAAAACTCATTCCACACGTCACCAAGAGCAAAGACCCTAGTTTTATGTATTTTTTATTCCCACACCCCTTTTTAGGTAAAGCCGTTCTTATCCCAAGATTCTTCATAAGAAATTTTAAAACCGGGTTTTTATGATGAAAGTGTAACTTTAAATCTCAGGTCTTGGAATAGTTTTGTTTGTAATTTTACTTTTATATTTCGTTTTAGTACCGGTGACCGAGTTTTATAACCTTTTACCTGTCACAACTAGTGATAGGCTAAGTAATTACTTTTTTATCCATTCTTCTATCTTGTGTGCTGTATTTTTTTTATGTTTTTTGTCCTCTATTTACATTTTGTTTTAGGTTTTAAGACTACAATCTTTTAACTATATAATAGAGTGGTTTAATAGTAAAATTAAGGGTCGATTAAATGGCAGGGGAGGTCTCTATAAATTCGCTAGTCCGACTGGCCGGTCCCGTTACCACCACACATATATATGCCAAAACCGTCAAATGACCTATTTATGTATCAGTTTTAGTCTGTTTATAAATTATATTTACTTCTGAATAGATTTCTGATCGAGATGGAAGTCTCCTTTTGCAGGCTTTGGGTGCAGTTACAAAACGGGTTGATAATTTGACGATAAAGCAGAGAAGATAACAAAATAATGCTAATTCGTAATGCTAATTCAACTTAGTCGCCGCCCATTTTGTAACCGCGTCATTTAACCAGAACGGTGGGATCAATGTTATTAAACAACAATGTATTGACTTTGTGAATCTGCATATCACCAGGTAGATACAAAGCTATTGCCGTGCTATAAAAATAATAAAACATAGTAAAAGAGTAAAATCTGTATCTGTTAATTTAAATGTAATAATAATAGTTTAAATGTGTTTTTTTATTTTAAATGCTATTATGTTAAAGAAGAGTGGGGCCGTCTGACACAAGTACACTATACTTACTAGATTACAAGGTTGGGAAACCTTGTTTGTTTGTATTATTGTTTGTTTGTTGTTGTTTGTATTGAGATTGTCAAAGAAATAATATGTTTTTCAATTTCATTATTATTTTTATTTTATAGTTGGGTCTTACAACTTCTAACTTAGGATATACTCGTATGAATCACGACAATAAGTACAATATATTCCACTTTACAGCTTACTAAGAGATAATAATAATGCAATTTACAAGATTCTATATTTGTTAAAAATATATTTAAAATCTCCCACGCACAATAATATAGTTCCAAGCAGGCTCGATCCTTATAAGAACTAATAAGATGTTTCCTTCAATACTTTACAAAGTTAATGGAAACATTTCCCTTAATAGAACCGATCGAATGCGCTGTTTGTCCGACCACGTATATCTAGGTGATAATGACGTCATAATTTCCATGTGGGTGTTTAAAATAAACAAAGACATTTCTAGAAAATAGGTAGTGCACATGAATAAAGTCTAATTAACAATTCAGATTGTCACCGTGGCTAGTCACGCTCCATAGCGTGACTGCTCGATTCCAATTAGGCAGGATTTCTTATAGAAATACCATTTGTTACAATAACAATCGGATAAACTTCAGAATTCTCAGGCAATAGCGGCTATAAATTCACAAATGTCCTCAGGAGACTTTGCGATACCGCAACAAAATGTTAATTACAGCAATTACTTCAGCAGCTATCTTTGTGCGTTTGCCAAAACAAAAGGACTTGAAAATGAAGAAAATTACTCAATTTTAATTACTAAAGAATTAAGAAAGGATTATTTCATAATTCTATACCTACATAATGTAGGTAAACTTAAGATAAATAGTTATCTATTAAACTTTAGTTTGTAAGTTAGTTCCTATAAAAGCAAACAAATGTAATATTACTTTTTTCTAAAATTTGCATAAGTATTTTTACTATATATTGTTACCTATTATTTTGTTGTATTATGATGTTGATTATCTAACTTTTACTACTATGTTTATATGTTTTATAAAGGTGCTCTTAGCCTATAGAAAATGTTTTAAGTTATATATGTATATGTGTAGAATAAGATCTACTTATATAAGCTTTTTGTAAATTTATTTTTGAATAATAAAGACTTTTGAAATCAATCAATCAATCACTAAAGAATAAAAATATATCTTTGTAATCGAAAACGTTATGTAATCAAATATTGAAGAAATGTCAAAGCGTTCGTTCTCACGACTAAGAAAATAATTTTCATACACGAAAGAATTACCGCGAGTTAATATCAAACAATTCAACCGGCATTTGATGGTTTTTGCGCCCACACACTCGACGGGACATTTCCTCTTTCTTTTAACGAATCCTAAAAAAAATTATGATAGGTCCAAATAAAACACGATAACCCCTTTTCAAATGATGCCCCCGTTGTTTCTATTATCGCGGCTTGTTGTTGAAGGGGATTTTTTGTGTTTTCTTTTTCATGAAAAAAAATGAGCAGGTCCGCCGGATATAGGAGCCGTTTCCCATCTGTTTTATTAAAATTTTGATATTGATCTCGCACATCGTTTATTCACCGTCCCGCGTGAAGTTTAATTGAAAGATTGGACCGGTTAAAATCAATGCACTTCGCTTTGTTAATATGTTGATTTTGACCAATTTATTGGAGTAATAACTTATGTTCTGGTTCACGCCTTCCGAAGGCCTCGGAGATTGCTTCGGTTATCGATTCATTCATCTCCTTGATTTCTTCGTCTGAAGATGCGATCTCTTATTGCCGATTCGCTTTATGTTTATCAGAATTTATAGTCTTAGACCGAGAAAGCGTTTAAGTTACATGACATTAATATTTTCACATTACAAATTTAATTATGGGAATTACTTAGGTATTAATCTTATCTTTAATACTTCAAGTATAGCATAACTAAATAAATACAATTAGTAAAACTAAAAAAATATAAACAAAGTGATCATGGGTTTACCTAGTGCTTCAATTGCTAACGCAGACATTATGGGTATTAAAATAAATGATTCTTTGATTTTCCTGACAAAATATTTAACTTTTAGAAATAATTAATTAAAAAAATAACTGCTAGTATTTAACGAAAATAAATATATTATTGTAAATAGAAAAGTATTCAATTACTAAATAATTGAACAAAGCCGAGACGCAGACGGTCATGGCATGTATAAAACATAGGGTACATCCCTTGCGTGGAGCCAAATAACTTACAATTAGGTACAAAAAAGCCTGGTGCGGTAAGCGCTTTTTGATGCGATCGTCCAGTTGTTTGCTAGCTGGACAAGATTTCATTAGAAGCAGACATGAATGTAAGAAGCAAATGTTTGGATAAGTCAAAAAAGTGTATATTTTGATTTTACGTAGCATAAATATTGCTTGAATAATGGACACATTACTTGCGCTTGACCAACGATGACACGTCGAGGGTCAGGGGGGTAACCACCGACTCCGATCCCGTGAGTTCTCGTTCGATTTGAGATTAAAAATGACGTCATTTCATACAAATCATATTTACAAACTTCATAATATTATAAATATTTTTTTGTAATTAATTAGGTACTCAAACTAGTTATGCATTGGTTAATTCAAATAACGATGTTTCACTTTTCGTAGTACTAAAAAAATCGATCTCGATCTCAACTCGAACGAGATCTCACGGTATCGGAGTCGGTGGTTACCCTGCAGCTGTTAGCTTTTTATAATTTCTTTCCTAATGTTTTCCAAGCTGGCTTTTCAACACTAGTATTAGTTGTTCCTGCATTGATCTTGTCGCTGGCAGAAGGAAATTTTAAAGTTTATTTTTCACTTTCATTATTATATACATTTATATATTGCTATTCAGTATTAGTTTAGGCTTTGACTAAATTTTAGTTTTTTAATGCCAGGTTTTGGAGCATAACCTAAAGTAAATGTGTCTTACCCGATAGGAGACTATCACCTAGATATCTATGTATAAAGAATGTTGAATTATAAATATCAAAATGCTCTAAAACTTTTACAATAAAATCACAATCATAACCTTTTGAAAGGTAGGTAAATATCTTGACAAGATCTAAGCGATGGAATGTCAAGATTTTCCTCAAAGTTTTTTGACATCTTTACGTAACACCTTCTCTTTAATAAAGCTATAGACTACCTACCTTTTTTATAATCATTTCTTGAATTTGTATTATAAAACCTCAATGATGCTTATCAATGAATGGGTATCCAGAAAAATGCCGTGTCCAATTTTGAGGATGCTTTTTTCTCCAGTTTACGGTAGCACAGTTTTTGCTGCTTTCGCGACTATAGCAAGTGGTCCGCTTCGAGTTTTTACAGAGACGGCGACGACGCTAAATATTTTTTGCGGCACCAAAACTCATTTTGGAACGTCCAGAGAAATGTTCACTTATTGGGAAAGGTATCTGAAGTTCATCGTATGTTATAGTTAGGCTTATACGTATAGGTTTTAAACGATAATGATTTAAGGTTAAAATGTAAGTAAATTTCAAACTCAGGTTAGTAGTATTTTAAATTTAAATTAAGAGGGCAATGAAAGCTACTGGTTGTTATTTCAAATTTATATGAGAAATTGATTGTACTTACGTACAAATAAAAATATATTATATATGTTTACATAATAAAGCATATATAGGTAATACCTATATAAATTGTATTGAAGTTTTTTTTTATATTTTACCTAATAAAAGTAGGTATATAGGTGTTAACCGAGTTGGTTAAACCTTAGACCTAAATACAAGTTTTTAAGTCCACAGTTTAAATATCAGTGTACCAATTGCGTTTGTAATTTAAAAATAAATGTACGAACATTTGTTTAAATAACATCAATATAGTGACTTGAAGACACGTTAAGCTATTGCTCCCAGTTTCACTATACCAACTTGTGATAGTATATAGATGGATTTTATTTTAACAAAATTCGTCGACAAGGTAAAATAAAAAAATATGAAATTAATCAGCCATTGATTTAAAAGTTGCCAACAAATAATTTTTAAAATATATATTTCAAAGAAGTAAACATCAAAGTTAAAAATTCCCAAAACTCATTAATCTCTAACAGTAAATTTAATAAAGTTTCCTCGGTCAAGGCATATATCAACACTGCACAAACGCAGGCCATAGTCTCTTGGTGGGCGGCAAATAGTCCGTAGAAGTAAATTGTGCATCAAAATGGTTCCATACACATCGAAATAGGAATGTTGAATAGAATGGTAAAGTTGTAATAAAATCAAAATGAAAAAAATCTTAACAGACAGATTAAACAATTATCATCTATTAAGTGATACTTAGTAGATGGTAATAACAATTTGTGTTAGGTGACCCCCCTCTTTCTACAAAAAAATCACTAATCATATCAATTTGTATTTTTTTTTTAAATAATCTATAGATTATTTAATAAAATCGTAGACTTTCAGAGTTCAATTCAATATTTTTGGATAAATCTTCTTTTAGACGCGAGAAATAAGAAAGAAAGAAGGAAGTTAAATTAAAAGCGAATCATAGTCTGAATGTTTATGTGTAAGTGTAAACAAAATTATTTGAATATATGCCATGTATGTCACCAGTATTTATAAAACTTATTGAGTCCTTAAAGAATACTTTAGTTGTCTCCATTTTTAGCAATAAAAAGAATAGATATGCTTATATGTATCATCACGGGTGCCTTACGGCACCCGAGACCGCCTGGACGGCCCCAGGGTACCCAGCGGAGAGGTTTTAATCCCTTCTCGTCGTGCCGATGGTATGAGTCTACACCGAACAAGTGGCTAGCTCGTCGCGATGTTTTGAATAGACCAACAATCTATAAACAGTTTCACAAGTTGGTATAGTGAAACCGGGACCGACAGCTTAACGTGCTCTCCGAGGCTCTATAGTGGTGTTGTCAAACAAATGTACATAATTTTTTTAATTAAAAACTCATTGGTACACACCGGCATTCGAACCAGGGACCTAAGTGTTTTTAAGTCCAAGGTCTAACCAACTAGGCCACCACGAATAGATATGCTTAAAAGAGACAAAACCTTTTTTAACTAAATTGTTCTTTAAGGCTTCAACAAGTTTTTGTGAATTACACTTTATAACTTTATTTTGATAATTATTCTGATTTTCGCTTCTATATTTTCCTACGATTCCTAGTAGTAAATCGTGCGTCGAAATGCGCCATATCAATGGATATGCAGCGTCATTACGTCGGGGTTGTATTGAATCGCGTCATTGCGCCGGCACGCGCCGGGTCTTTGTAAATGTGACTCGCGGGCGCAACGCACCCATACGTGTGTTTTGATTGCAAAGATCAGATTTAGTAGAGGTTCAAAGTATTTTAGAATTGTAGAAAGAAAGTTCTTTATCAGGACATTCCTATCTTTAATTTTTTTGACTTTAAATTGCAATAAAAAAAAATCAGAGGCCCTACCATGGGTTTGCGCATTGTAGAAACGTAACGTATTCATTTACGTATACGTGAGCAACAACCAATAGGATCCCTTTATTCAATCCTGTTACCAAAAATAAAGCGATCCTATTGGTTGTTGCTCACGTATACGTAAATGAATACGTTACGTTTCTACAATGCGCAAACCCATGGTAGAGCCTCTGGTGGTCGAACCTACGACTCTAGCTTTCGCCGTAAGGCTATAAACCACAGAGCCAACCAGGTGCAAGTTACTGCTCACAAAATTTGTTATTGATTTTTTTACCTTTTTATACCCTCTATGGTGCATTCTTCTAATAACTCTATATTAGAGTGAAGTTAGAAGTCCTAGTTTCTAGTACTAAGTGCCAGAGGAGTGTGTTATTTGTTTTTACTTTTTATCAGTATTTAGATTATTACATTTTATAAATTCAAGATTTTCTAATATTTAAATTTTAAAGATAGAAAGAGTTTAAACACAAAAATAATACGAACAGTTATTTAAAATGATAACACCTGTTAAGATAATAAATGTCTGCTTAGTAATAGAAATGTTAAGTATAAGACTCAAAATTAGAGTATAAGGCTTAAATGATTACATACATAAAATTATAATTATTTTAATAAAGCCAAAAACTGATCCTAATTAGTATTATAAACATTGTGATCATATGCCGGTCTAAATGTAGCTCTCCAATTTCCAACTCAATTTTGTATAGCATAAATTAAACCACACTTATAAAGTCTATAATTACCTAATTAAAGTTCAGAAATTGAATAAATATGGAATTTAACAACTGTCAGTCAAAAGTCACGCAAACTATTTTTACCTATCTTATAGAGTAAAGTTAAATTATTTTACTATTCTTGTACAGAATTGGCCTATGGGATCACTTAGTCCATTGGTCAGTCTGTTATCTGATATCTACCTACAAGGCTCTTGAGGTAGAAAGTAAAAAATAATAATATTCAATTGTATATATTTTTTTTAATATACGTGGTGGTCGAGTTGTTTAGACCTTGGACTTAAAATCACTTAGGTCCCTGGTTCGAATCCCGGTGTGTACCAATGAGTATTTAATTTAAAAAAAAAAAACATTTGTTTGACAACACCACTATAGTGCCTCGGAGAGCACGTTAAGCTGTCGGTCCCGGTTTCACTATACCAAGTTGTGAAACTGATTATAGATGGGTTGTTTTGAATAGACTCACTATTCAAAATATCGCGACGAGCTAGCCACTTGTTCGAGCGCCGTAAGGCACCCGTGAGATATGTATGTATGTAATTAATATCACCGATATAATAATTTCTTTCTAAAAAAATAAAAAAATAAATCGAACTTCTCCCTATTCCCTGTTATTTTTTATAATTTTCTACGGAACCTTTATTAATGCAATAAAAAGTTAAAACTTCTATCATCCCCTTTATAAAAAAAGATTTGTGATCTTTGACAAAAATGCGTACAAAATAGTAGGATCTTTCGTTTTACTATTCGTATCCTTGTTCCGGCATTCGTGTTGGTAAATAGACGGTTTATGGTTGAATAGGATATAGACAAACGATTGTATTCGGCATAGAGCTTTAATAAATATGTTTGTTATTAAACATTACAAGGATTTTAAAAATGCAACTACTTTTTAGAAAATATATTCGTAAAAGACGTGTATTAAAAATACAATCACGTCATTTTTAAAAATATATATCATCACGTGTACCTGACATCGTCAGCGGAGGGGTTTCTTATCCCACCTCGTCGTAGCCGATGGTATGAGTCTACACCGAACAAGTGGCCACTTGTTCGGGGACACAAGAACAAGTAGCTCGTTGCGATATTTGGATAGAATCAATAATGCATCTATAAACAGTTTCACAAGTTGGTATAGTGAAACTGGGACCTACAGATTACCGTGCTCTCCGAGGCACTATTATATAGTAGTGTTGTTAAACAAATGTAGAGTTTAGAATAAAAACTCATTGGTACACACCGGCGCGGCGTTTGAACCAGGGACCTAAATGTTTTTAAGTCTAAGGTCTAACCAACTTGGCCACCACGTATATATTTTTTTATCAGGCTGCATCAGAATCTTTAAAACTAGTCCGATTATTAATGAGTTATAGATTTTGTTAAGCGATATGGTAGAAAAAGATTATTTTTGTTAGACACCAACATTAAAATAATAATAAAATATTTAGCTCTTATAGGAGAAAACGAAAGTAAAATTTTCAAAGATATTATCGGAGATCACGTTCAGCTGACGGCCTAGTTTTTTCTAATCTAACTTAAGTATGACACTGATAATAAGTCTATCCAAACACCACAATTAGCCACTTCTTTGGTGTAGTCAGGATACCATCATAATATGAATACTAATAAAATTTAATATATATTTTTATACAAATTTTTTCATTGCATTTTTATCTTTAAAAATTTAATAATACTAATAAAACTAATTGTGAACCTTCGTGAAACTCTAGCGATTCTATATGAATATATATATATGTATACATATATTTATTTGCGTTTTACGCTAAAAGTATACTATAAATATCGCCATAACTCTAAGGAGCACACGAGAAAATATAAGAAGCCTGGAAGCCTGAAGGTGGCGACATTTGTATAAGGTTAGTATAAAGTAAAAAAAAGAGTTTTTTGTAGTGCTCTTGCAGGGTCTGTGTAATATTAATTTGATAATACTTATTATTATTATTATATTTTGTTAAATGGCGTCTACGCATTACGCGTAATTTTGCCAATGTCAAGTGGGTAGTTTATAACTCAATATATATTATCTGTGAAAGAGGGATAACAGGATGGAAAGGAATAGGAAAAGGTCTAGGGTAGAAAAAGGAATGGCGACATGACCGTATGAAAGCATACGGTATAGTCTTGCCAATATCAAGTGAAGGAGGAAAGCATCAACAGTAAAATGGTACCGCCATTTTACTGAAGATTTTGGGATTGTTTGAGATAGTACAAATACCGAGGTCACTGCGTAAATGTTACACTTCTCACACTTGCACAAACATCACTATACGAATGCTTATTCTAAAAAATTAGTACACTTTTGCACAATAATAGTAAATTTGAAAACTATAATAGAATGATAAAACACGCGTCTACTGTCTTCGGGCTACCCTCAAAGAATCTTGATAATACTTATGTGTATTTTATTTATTTTTATCTTCTTTAAGAAATTATAAAATTTATTAATAAGCCAATTATATAATAACAATATGACAATTCTGTCTCAAGCATAGCATTGTTTCCGACTCAGGTTGTTCTAATGACCATATGCTTCACTTTTCACCGCAAAACCTGACCCACTTTTCTGACGTAGAAAGCTTTCCTTCCCTTTGTACGACCCACTGCAAAGACAATTTCCATTTTTGTCCCGACTTCTTATGCAAAAATAAACATGCCTGGTTTATTTTTCTCTCTATGCACTAAAACGGTGTATTGCATAAAACAGAAGTGGTGTACCTTTGCTTTCATATTTTTAAAGTCAAGATTTTATCCTTTGAAATATTTCTTTTTCGTTTTTATGTCACAGAATATTCCTTCTCTTTGGCTTGTTACTGTAGAACATTTTTTTTCTAAAATAAATGGCCATGCTATTTCGTAATAAGTAAATTAAAAAAAAATATATATAATATTTATTTATTCTACCAAGTTATTTAACCTACGTTTTTCGGTACAGTTTGCGTCTGGGTGTTTATAAAATCTAATATACAGGGTGACTTTGAAAGGATATAACTTTTCCCATGGAACCATGTGTTGCAACTGAAAAAAAAAGGCCTTCTCCATACTAACTAGTACTGTTAAAATTACCAATTTGTATAGGGAAGCCAAAATTTTTTTTCATTTACAACTTATGGTTCCATGGGAAAAGTTGTTCGATTTGATCAGCAGAACCTCATATTAGCCCAAAGTAGATGCGTAATAATATGTCCTAGAAAAAAATAATCTCTAGGTTTCATTTTATTTTTATAAGAGGCAAATCCACCTGATGGAAAGTATAAGGATCAAGAACAAACGCAAACAACAATTACGAACTACGTCACCGTTGCTTGCACCCATTATGCCGGCTTAAGATATTCACGCTTTGCTTAACGGAATCTAGGTATATGAAAGAAATACGCTCGCAGGTAGAGCATTCTACATTTTAATATTGCGACCATATAAGACAATTTTAAGAATCACTATTTTTAGTTCAGGTTGGTATAACTGCAACAGTGTATTTATATTATAATTTAATTTTAACTAACATATTATTTATACTAAAATATAAAACATATTGTCTAGGTCATGCTATCTTATTGAATTCCCTTGAAATAGTAGACCATTTTTAGCATAAATTTTTAAACATAAGAGTAATGTATATGGCCAGTTTTTAATGTTATCATCAGTGATTTGTATATATTTTGCTTTAATGCATGCTTCTATAAATATTATCTTTTAATTTGTTTTTTTTTTTAGATTCTTGTTGCAGGATTCTGCCATTTGCTTTTAGTAATACCTATCAGTGGGAAAATGATTAATTTATTGTATGAATTTATATTGTTCTACCTATATTAAGTTATGTATTGTACTGTTTTTCAATACATGAAAACAAAAATAAAATAAAATAAACCCGTGCGACATTACGGATTTTTTTTTCTCTCATAAAACCTTTAATTTTAAGCAATATTTGTACTAATAAGAATAAACGCACTTGAATTGAATTTTCAAGTATTTTGTTTTTGAAATTTTCATATTTATAATGTCAAGTCCATTGTTTGTTCACTGAAAATATTTTCAGCCACTGCTATATTTTTAGAAGTTACTCGTGTTTCATATATAATTTTAGATTAATACATATATAATTTTAGATTCAATTAATTACGTTTATTATAATTTTGCATTATTAATCTTCTTATTACACAATTTATTTATGATACAGCGTTAATTAAGTATGTGGGCGTTCTATTCATATTTTGAACGTTCACACCTGATAAGCAATCTACATATTGTTTCTATTCATATATTATATTAGCTATATTAATAAACCAACGTCTTCATATAATGCTTAATTAAATTAATATTAGTTTAATTATAATCCGTATTATTAGTTATTGGGGTATTAATTGAATAATTCCAATGTTATTGTTCTAAATTAGGTACTAATCATGGTTTTAATTAAACATTTCACATATAGCGATATCAATTTTCAGTAGAATGTTATACTTTTTTAGTAGTTGATTTGCAATTTACATAGTACTTATAAATTACTACTCTGCGTAACTTTAACTGTTTACACCGCACGCAACGGAAGCTTTCAAAAGGAACAATTTTTTCTCGTTTTCCCATCATTTTTCATAGATGCGTGGCTCCTATTGGTCGTAGTGTGATGATATATAGCCTATAGCCTTCCTCGATAAATGTACTATCCAAGTCTAAAATAATTTTAAAAATCGGTTCAGTAGATCTAGAGATTACCCCCTACAACCTCACAAACTCACAAATTCACAAATTTTAACTCTTTATAATAATAGTATAGATTAACTAGCTTTTCTTGACCTGACTTCGCTCGTCATATTATCTGTATACACTTCCAAATTCTAATAATTTTCAGATATATATAGAACGGTATACTACCCCTAAACCTTTTTATATCCCTCGTTCTGCGTTATCCTAATCCGCTAATTATTAAATTAAAAAAAAATTTTGAACATCTATTTCCCATATTTTTAAAGTAGAATATGTGTAATATCTTAAGCCTGTCTATAGTATTATAAGATGATGCGAGGCGGGTTTAGTGCGTTTAGTCTAAAGGGATTAAAGTTTTCAAAATTTCTCTCGACTTCCCTTTCCTCTGGTGGCCGTGAATGCGGCGGCGCAACTCCGTGAAGATAATCGTGGGGTCCGTTGTCGGCTCGGTCAAACATGCGTTGAGTGAGCCATTCAACAAACACTTCTACAGATTCCATCTTCAGGACGCCGCTGATCGTGGAATTACGCATAAAACTCGGAGCGCCGGACGCCATGCGCAGCGTCTGCAGACATTCTGCAGACGCTGGATCCGTGTCTTACTCGTATATTGGGCCAACAACAGATGATGCCACACTGGGGCTATGTAGGTGAGTCTATGTAGAGGAACCCTTTTACCCGAAGTGGAAGGGATGATCTTAGGACCGGTTATGGCTATATTAGTCAAATGCTCGTCGATCGTCCACGCGAAGGTGCATGAAGTACCCCAGGTACTTCATAGTGTCAGTCCATTTTACCTCCTGTCTCTGAAGTTTCAGCGATGTTGGGCACCGGCGGCGTGTCGTCATAAGAGCGACACCCCGGCGTTGCCGAGGCTAATAATCTACTCCCTAGGGTTATTTCCTCCACGGCCACGTGGAAGTGGCAGTCGCCCAAGAAGTTTAGGATTACCTAAGGAATCTACTGTCTAAATTGTATGTTCCTAGTATAAGTGTTTCGGCTGGGCGATGACGAGTAATTTAGGCAGGACAAGCATTTTAAATTTAAAGAATATAATGACCCTCAAACGGCACCGGTTTGTGGGAGGAAACGTTTATATACCCACTAGTAATTTCTTAATTATACAAGTTCATTAAAAACCCCAAAATTAATTTGCAAATAAAAACAATATTTTCTTGCATAAAATCGAAACCGTGACGGCCCAACCACTTAATAAAGACTCGGCAAGCCGTAAAATTCTTAATTTATCGCCGACAACTTTAGTGTTTATTGTTATAACTTATACAATCCCATGTTATGTTTTTGCGTAGCGTCCTGCAGGGGGCACATGCTCGGCTATAACTTAGAATTAATATTCTGTCAGCAAAAACATTTTTGGCTCTCTGCTTTATGATATCGAAACGATTTGATCTGAAACATCGCTGCATGATTTGGATTCTACACCAAACGATTTATCGTCATTCTTGTTTTGACAGCGACCAAAATCTGGGGTCTCTTTGTTTCGTCCATTTTCATGAATAAAAGCCTTCATTTTTCGCCAGCATTTGTTATTGCTATACGAAACAAGAATTTGGTAATGTTTATTCTGAAACGGAGCAATGTTGTTTGATTTTTTTTTGTAGAAATTGAAAACAAATACTTGACACGATTTTTTTTTGTTTGTTGTAAAATAAATAAAATGTTAAGATTTTTTTTTCTAATTTCTATAATTGTTCGAATAAACAATATACTCTTGTTTCCTGCATGTTTTCAAATATAAATTTCCATTATATTGTATGTCCTATATAAAAAGTAGTAAGACTATACACCGGTAACTCTACAAACTTATTAAACAACCTTTCACTTACTGTACAGTTTAAACTGTAAGGACAAATAGACAACCAATAGAAAAGGATTATTTGTATTGTCGAAAAAAATCAAGCAATACTATTGGCAATATTTGACAGCCTCCGTAGACTACTGGCTGCACCTTTGGCGTTGTATCCGATGGTCGTGGGTTCGATTCCGACCCATGGCAAAAAGTATTAGTACATTTTTTCTGTACAGTTTGTCATGGTCTGGGTGTTTATAAAATATAATATGTATTAAATCGTTGCTTCTGGTACACATAGTACAAGCCTAGAGCTTAGTTTGTGACCTAAGCAATATGTGTAATTTGTCCCACATATTATTATTATTATTATTATTATTGGTGGGTCCCTATAGTTTAAGCTTTACAGTCAGTGAAAGATTGCTTAACAAAAACTCATCAAAGAGACGAGTTACTAAATAAACTTAAATGAAAAAACTCTATAAATATTATGTTGACTTTTGGTAGCTTTCGTGACATTAACTTATGTAACATTATTACGTAACGGACAGACAGAATGACAAACCATACAAATATATATATATATATATAACATAACTCAGGTGAAGGATAAATATAGCTGCAGGCTGAAAACGACGACTTATTATGTGACCATAATGAAAAGTTCATTGAAAGACAGTGCAATTAATGGCCGGTATAACTTATAAGAAGAAATACATGTTAGTCGAGTCGGTTAAACCATGGGCTTAAAAACACTTAGGTCCCTGGTTCAAACCCTATGTACATGTATTTAACAACACCACTATAGTGTCTCGGAGAGCACGTTAAGCTGTCGGTCCCAGTTTCACTATACCAACTTGTTGAACTGTTTATAAATGTGTTAATGAGTATATCCAAACGTCGCGACGAGCTAGCCACTTGTTTGGTGTAGACTCATTCCATCGGCTACCACGAGGTGGGATTAAAAACCCCTCCGCTGGGTACCCTGAGACTGTCTAAGCGATCACCGTATACAAGGTGACGCACCCGTGATATTAATATTTTTATATTTTATTTAGTGAGTTTCATTATATGACCGTGAAACGTCAGCACCATTTCTTTGGTATAAATATCAGTATTTATACGTCAGTATATCAGTATTATTATTAAAAACAGCAGTTAAAACTAACTGGATCTACCTACATAAAAAGTTACATGCCGCGCTCCAACAAAATAAATAAAAGAAAAAAACCTACAATTCCTACAGCATCTCCAACTTTTTAACTATTACCCCAAACAAGCTTCTCATACAAAGAATATGTTATTCAAAAAGTCTAGAAACACCTTAAAGAAGGGGAACAAGCGAAGGCATTATTCAGAATTCTTTCATGGAAATCCGCTAACAAGCGAAAACTTTAACCTAGTGCTTCTAAAAGTTTAGCAGTTTGCTCTATTTTACCGTAAACGAATACTGTTATCTCAACTTCAATAAACAAAGCTGTACTTTAATATCTTGAATTCAGTGAAGTTTATTTTTGTTTTTAAAAGTTAACATAGGAGGTACTTATAAGTGAATTTTAATTATTATTATAATTTATTAACATTCCGACCTCCGTAGACTAGTGGTTGCATTTGGAAGGCGTAGGTTCGATTCCCACCCATGGCACAAAAATATAAGTATATTTTTC
The DNA here is from genome assembly GCA_947458855.1 of Monopis laevigella. Lineage (NCBI taxonomy): Eukaryota > Metazoa > Arthropoda > Insecta > Lepidoptera > Tineidae > Monopis > Monopis laevigella. The sequence continues at coordinate 6,715,498 of OX381586.1, forward strand.
GGTACAGTTTGTCATGGTCTGGATGTTACAAAATATAATATGTATTATATCATTGTAAGGCCGGACCTGGGATGAGTGACCGCTTTACACAATTAGGCTATACCATCATAAACACCGCGACAAGCTCGCCACTTGTTAGTTGTTCCCTCCGGGAATGGGTTAATCCCTCTGCTGGGTACCCTGAGGGCGTTTAAAAAAAACGGTTTTCGGAAGCCAAAAAAAGCACCCGGTATGATGATATTTATAATTATTATATCATTGTTTCTGATACAGATAGTAAAAGTCTAGAGCTTAGTTTCTGGCAATAAAAAAATGTGTATATTGTCCTATATATTATTATTATTATATTTAATGAAATTTTTTTATTAATTGGAGCTCGGCATTGGACATCTTCCTGGTAAGCAGAATTTTGTTCTTTAACAGCATTAATATCTCCCACTATGTTTTCGGGAATTGATATATGAAATTCTTGTCTAGGTAGTAGAGTCATTTTGTAATGCGGTTACAACATGGGCGGCGACAAAGGTGAATTTGCATTACGAGTTTACTTTAATAGCTTCGTGTTACTTTAACGTTAAATTAACTGCCTGTTTCGTAACCAAGAAAAGAGACACCACCTCAACAAGAAATTGATGAATCGACTTAAACCGAAACATGACTAAGTCAGTTCACGGTTTTTGCATCTGTATTTTCGATGATAACGAAACTGGTTGGTCAACGAAGTATTGAGACCTTCCTTCAACCTAAAACACAAAAAACCTAACTTTTATCAAGACAATAATACGCTGGTCAATTGGCAGTACGAAATTAATTTTAATGAACTGCAGAGTTGATTCCATAGAGTTACTAGTTAGTCTATTGAGTTGATTCCATAGAGTTACTAGTTACTTTATTGAGTTGAATCCATAGAGTTACTAGTTACTATATGGAATCAACTTCTACAGGATAAGTATATTCTATAGTTTACATTAACCACCACATAATGTAAGACTTTACACTAATTGATTATGTAGCATGTATTTTCGGTATCAGATAAATAGCTAATAAACAACAAGAGATTTTACTGTGAGAGGCATGAAAGCCTAACCAAACGTCTTTTCATAACTGTCTAAGGTTTATGAAATCAATATTTTGACATTAAATACAATAGCCCCTAGGGCTCTGAACTAAAATAAGTAATGATACAAAAAAAAATACTTCACACCAAGATACTAAGGAAAATCAGAAATTTGCGGCTTGCTATTAAATTATCCCCAACTTGCTGTCAAATATGAGTTTTAACTGTTAAAACGTGACGATATTTAACACTATTTTAAGGCAAAAAAAATATTCCCAAGCATAGCCATGTAGGTAGAAGATAAATCCCTTCATAAAGAAAGGACTCATAACCCGTCATTAATAAAACAAACAGCCTCACACGAGATGTCCCGATAGCGCTCTGCTGAGGTGCTTAAATTATCCGATTTTGTTGCTTTATGAATCCGCAGTATCTGGCTGCAAGATTAAAATTCATTTCAGAACGCAACGCTCGCCGTAAAACCTTTAAACTAATGTGCCGCGATACGAAACCCTGATAGCGTCGCTCCCTGACTTTTGAAGCTAGTGGATCTCCGACCCTTCTTAGAATAATCTTTGCGCGAACGCACCTCAATGCACTGGTTTTTTAGTATTGATTAAAATTCAGAAGGCATACTTAGTTGCTTAGCGTGAGAATATTTTTCATTAGTTTTTTTTTGGCATTACACAGGTATTAAGTATTTTAAGTATTATGTTTTATGTAGTTTACATGTGACATTGTATCAACCTGGTGATAAGCAGAGCTTCAAAGTTCAAAGTTCATGAGTGAAGTCGATCAATACATTGTTGTTGTCCACAACGCGGTTAAGAAATTAGCGAATTTGCATTACGAGTTACTTTTACTTCATCGTCAAATCTATGCCTGTTTCGTAACTGCACCCTGAAAGGAGACTATAACCACGACAAGAAATCGATGCAGTAGTGTCCTGAATACCGGTGAACCCACAGAATAAAACCGAAACATGACTGAGTCACTTATCTAACGACTTTTGCATCTGCAACGAAAAAACCGGTCGACCAGTCTAGCAAAGTTATAGAGACCTAAAAATATAAACACTTAAGCCGTTAACTATTAATACATATATTACTGCTAAATAACATACCTAAAAAGTAATTGCTCCCGTAAATCTTATTGCCGTATATACGTGGCGTAGTCGCCCATAAAGGAAGTAGGCGTTTTGGGCCCTGCCCGAGTTGTAGATCGGCAATGCGATATGTCGACAGCGACAAGGCGAACTGGGTCGTAATTAAAAGCACTGACTTAGCAATAAAACACTAGGTTTTGGCCCCAAGACCTAGATTCGGTTCACAGGCCATTTGGCCCATCGTCTGGAAATGTCCTAGATGCAGAGTTGGCATCGGATACGTTTTTCAATTTGAGTGGTTGAAATTCAATTGATTCTTTTTGAACGATAGAAATGAAACGAGAAATGAAATAATTTTTGAACTGACTTTAAAAATTGAGTAGTTTTTCAATTTGACTCGTTTGTGTATTTTTTTATATTTTTTTGGTGTTGTTACTTTATATCTATGCTAGTTAACCCACGAAACTTCACCTGCGTAATTCTCTTAAAAGGAAAAAAAATCTCAACAATTTCATTGATGGTCTGCTCCTATTGGTCGGGGCGTCATGTAATATAATCTATAGCCAAACAAATTCTTCAGCCTTAACATATTAAGTTGGTCCATAATTAATTAAAAGTAAAATCCGTCTACTGGATTTTACTTTTAACACTGATATTTTTCTTATAAATAACACTGATATTTTTCTTATAAATAACACTGATATTTTTCTTATTATTTTTCACTTTACAGTAATTTTAAAGACGGTTTCATATAAATATATCTTTTTCTTATAAATATAAAATATAAATTTATTGCTAATCCGTATGCTAACATTTATTTATATAATTATAATGCTCTAAACCAGACCTTCGTGACAAAAACAAAAAGTTTTAAATTATTCAAAAAACCTACTAACATTCAAAGGGGACCCTTTGATTCGGTCGATTAATTCTGTGCAATCTAATTTGTTATTAAATGGGTCATTATGTGCCTATCCAGATTAAATATGTTGAAGGGTGGCCTTCGAAATGCCATGAATTTTAACGTTCTGTCTTTGTCCTAAATCTTTGAGCAAGGGCTGAAAGTTGGGAAATATTTTGAAGTAAATATTTAATGAAGGGAAAGATTCAATGCTTAATTATTTAGCATGATTTATTTGCTACAATATTTTAAGCATTTTCGAAACGTTACAAATGTTTACGTTACGAATGTTACGTTAGAAATTGTTTTTTTTTAAATTGTGTTGTCTCAAAATTATTAAAAAAAAATGCATTCGCGTCACTATTATGTCTCGAAGAGCACGTCAAAATTTCGGTCCCAGTTTCACTAGACTGCCTTTTGAAATTGTTTATAGTATAGGTCATGGTATTTGAGACTATATCGAAGTAGTGGATTTTTATATAGACTCATTAACCTATCTATAAACAGTTTCCCAAGTTGTTATAGTAAAACTTGATACCGACTGCTTAATGTGCTCTCTAGGACCAATGTAAATTAAATTAAGAAAAAATAAACTTGTTATATGTAAAAATAAATAACAAATAGCAATAAAATTTCTGTAAATATTTTACTCTTTACTCACAGAAGCTTTCAGACGATGAATATTTTGTTAGCAATATAAAATAGTAATACGGTACGGATGGCGACAATATTTGCTACTTTTTACCCTAAAATAAACCTTATTACAAAGGCATAGGGTCCTTATGTGTTTACAGTTATCTTTACATGTACTTTACAGAATTGATAGTGCTTTAATTAGTAATGAAGTTTAATTTTGTAGTCTTTAATGAAAAAATTCGGGTAGGCATTTTCTGGAATGACTTATTATATGTATATGTATCATCACGGGTCTTACGGCGCCCGAAACCGCCTAGACGGCCCCAGGGTACCCAGCGGAAGGGTTTTAATCCCACCTCGTCGTAGCCGATGGTATGAGTCTACACCGAACAAGTGGCTAGCTCGTTGCAATGTTTTGAATAGACTCAATAACCCATCTATAAACAGTTTCACAAGTTGATATAATGAAACCGGGACCGACAGCTTAACGTGATCTCCGAGGCACTATAGTGGTGTTGTCAAACAAATGTACATATTGTTTTTAATTAAAAACTCATTGGTACACACCATTTCACCAAATATTGTATTATAGATATAGTAATAAGGTACCAGAGGGTAATAAGTGCTAGAGTATAATAAGGCCCATTTGAAGTAGTTCCATTTACGTTGGTGTTATATTATTGATTATTAGAAGAAACAAAATACATGGAAGCCTAAAGCTAAGACCAATCCAGTATAATCCATATCCTTAGTATTTCTTATTACAAAAATAAGTTTAAAAAGCGCAGATAATAAGGCCCACATGCAGCGCATAATAAGGCCCGGTTTTAGTTAAAAGGTAATTTGGCTTAAAATTCTATTCCTACAGATATTATAAACCTAATATAAGTATAAATTGATAAGTGTATACATTTAGATGCACTCAATAAAATATTTAATATCGTTTTATGGTTTTTCGTAAAGATTAAAAAAAGCTATATATAATAAACAACCCGGGCTTTAATAGACTATCTAGTACCACTATTTTGTTTACATTGTTTATTAATTACGGTGTATGCAATATATATATATATATTTTCAGTCTCAAAGAGCAACACTTTCCGGCTTTATAAAAATTTTTCTCTCATCTTATTTTTAATAATAGACCTAAGAAAAGGTATCATTTTTATTTTATTTGTTATAAGTACAATACAACTTAACATACATTAGCAGATATATTTTGTCTAATATCCAAATCTTTATGTTTCAGAGAAGCTACATATATAACTATCATACATACGATCTAAGGCAGATTAAGGTCCGTTGTCTGTAGAATGAATGCATCGTCATGCCCCTTAAGCCAATGAGGTTAACGTGTAGAGGAGCAACTGTCCTTAAAAACGTCCTCATAACTATAGTTTTTAAAATAACATTTAACAATTCAGATTGGTAATATTGGTATATTGTACACATTACTTTAACATTAAAAAATAACAATGCACTAATTTTAATGTTATTAAATTTAAAAATACTTTTGTTAGAGAACATTGTATTAGTCGTTTCCATACACGACTTTGTAGGGCTGCTTAATAACAGAATACAAAACCATTAAGCAATGCATCCAATAAAAATTCAAATATATTTTTTGATTTTTTATTGGATGCATTGCCATTTATTATTATTTTTCGTATTTGTATACAGAAAACTTTCTCATGACATTCAATTTTAATATTAAATATATGTATATAAAGCTTAATTTATACTACATTTTACTGATTATAGGGACTTTCATTAAGTATAATCATACAAATGCATCAACAAACGTTTATGATATCATAAACAATACTATGTTTATGGTTATTATACATAGGTATATGAGGATACCTCATATGTCATTTAGTAGCAGGCTTAATTGTTCATGTCATCATCCGCCGCACGCATAATAATAAGCATTCCATTATATGGAAGCACTTTATAGATATTTTAAAATGCGTCTCTATAGATTAATCTCATTGCCTTAAGCTCTGAGGAATGAACAAAATAAAAACTAGAAACCTTCTTGTTGGCTTATCAGAATAGATTACTATATTTCTTGGTACTTCCAGTCGTAGGGTAGGTTTTACGTTCCTTTTTCTTACTAACAACTGATCGACTTATGAGATTTGGTGAATCATCAATTTTGGGTCCCCCAAGGCTTTGCCAGATTAGGTTCTTAACTTTTTAGTTGGGGAAAAAATTGGTTTCAGTAAATGAAGTTAGCTTTTTTGACAGTTTCTTTTTTTAAATATTGGAGCACGGAATGTGATTTTGTACAACTTATGGTAAGCAGACCTACAAAGTTCATAAATGTGGTCGATCAATAAATTGTTGTTTAGCAATATTGATCGCATGCACTCGCTAAATTTTGCAGTTACGAAATGTGCTGCGACAAAGACCAAATTGCATTACGAGTATATTTTAATATCCTTGATAAAAATAAATATCTTATTAGTTCAGCAAAACAGGTCATAACAGCAGCGCTGAATTTCAGCTGGTGCCTAATAAACCTATATATATAAATAAAAAATCTTTAATTTGTAAGAATATGGTTAAATAGGTGATACATAATGACTTTAAGATATATTAGGTATAATTATACATATACACACTACAGACCGACAGAACAAAACACGTTTAAAATTATAATAAAACGACAATTAATGAATTGGTATTAAAGAAATTGTTCAAAATCACACAATATATATTATATAAATCTATTTGGATTCAATATTTACTACTCATTTTATTTTAGATGTAAATTCCTTAACGCTGTAGTAATTCTTTTCCAATAAGAAGGATACTCTGTATACTATACTCTCTATATAATGAACCTATCAACCAGCCACTCCTATATACCGGACTGTTCACTTGGCTCGCATCATGATAGAGTTCTGCATTTAACCACACCCTTTCTATTCCCTTGATCACACTACTCTTGTCTCCAAATCTTTCTCAGTTGTCGCTGCCAGACTTAGGAATGATTTGCCGGTGGACATTACATGCTTCGAGCAGGAGTCTATTTCAAAGGTATACACATTTCCTAACCTTTTGAATGTTGTCTCTCTTTTTCTATCTCATTAATCATCGAATTCGCAGCTTACGGTGTTATGAATATTTTTATCATTTAGGTATTTTTTATTATAGTGTATTTATGTATGTATTGTTCTGTTTATAGGAATTTATTTGTGTATTACTTTTTGTGTATGAAATGTTTTAGCTTTTTATTCTTTTTTATGTTTATTTGCCCCAAATGTTTAACTGGTAGAGAATGTATAGTGGCATTAAGTCCGCTTTTGTACTCTTTTTGTGCAATAAATAAATTATACAAAAATTACTCAGTCCCATAATACTTTAAGGAACCAGTGATGGTATGTTTGTTTATCTATTCTACACGCGCTACTAGCCTTAAGAGTTGCGTGTGGGCGAGTAAAAATATACCAAGTTAACATTCTGCCTACCGCAGGTGAACAGTCACCGCTTGAATCAAGTGCCATTCACTTAAACTGTACGAAAACACTTCAACTGACCTTGGAATTTTAATAATGTCATAAACAGCCTTATATCAGGCTACTTTTGGAGAAATTACCCATCCATAGGAGTTAGGACGTATCTACCGCTACCTAGACGAACGAGAGATGCAAAAACCGTCATGTGACCTAATCATGTTTCAATTTTAGCCTGTGGGTTCAACGGGAACTATTACATAAATTTATTATCGAGGTAGTAGTCTCCTTTCAAGGTGCATTTACGAAACGGGCAATTGATTTAAAGATAAAATTGCCTAGCTACTTTATCAACTCTATAGGTAGAGCAGTAATGTAAATTCGTCTTTTTCGCCGTCCATTTCGTAACGGCATCATTTAGCCGATATAGTGGGAGCAATCAATGGTGTTAATCAACAGTGTATTGATAGACCCCAGGTAGAACAAAGTTACATAAAAAGTTTTAAAAAAATGATCCTGGTATACCACTGTTCATGTATATAATAATAATAATAATAATAATAATAATAATAATATGACGGACTATTTACACAAATTGCTCTGGTCACAAATTAAGCTCTAGGCTTGTACTATGTGTACCAGAAACAATGATATAATACATATAATATTTTTATAAACACCCAGACCTTAAGTTAAGCTGTCGGTCCATGCAGTTTCCTTATATCATCTTGTGAAACTGTTTATAGATGTTTTATTAAGTATATCGAAACATCGCGATAATCAGAACACTTGTTCGGTATAGACTCAGAATACCATCGGCTACAAGGTGGGAATAAAACCCACCGCTGGGTCTCTGAAGCTATCTTCGGCGTTCTCGGGCGCCGTTAGGCACCCGTGACCATACTTTTTTTTTATAATAAAGTAGAGATACTCGTATATGGACGTCACAATCTACAAGTAATGCATTAAGAACTATATTGGTTTGACAAAATGTAATTACTTAGGACCTATATCTACTGCAAGCACCAGCATTATTTATAACAAAAAATCGAAGCCACAATTCATTAGTTGATCGAATGTAAAACGTTGAACTAAATTGTTTGTATCAATAAAAAAGTCACGCAAATAAAGCTTACTACAAATCTAATCCTAACAAAAATGTACTTTAATCCGTCTTGATATAAAACAAAATTGCTTCAACCACTTTTGATATATTACCTTCTAAAACGAGACATGTTTGTATATGAATATTTGAGCATATGTTCATCAGATGATCGCTTCATTTATAAAACTTTTCCTTTATATCATCCGATAACTCATTAGATTCGCGACGGGAAGCCGGTATTGAGTTTGTGTATAAGTTCCTTCAAAGGAACGCACTAAATTGTTTTAATGATTCCAAATAGTTCCAAGTCATTATGCTTTGTTAAGAAAGAAACATATCATCCGTTTTACACGGTTCTTAACACCGCCATCTGGATCAAAAGATTTTTATCTAAATGATTTATTGGAAATTTCTATTGAATTACTTTAAAATTAGTTTTCGTAGTTGAAATTAACCGGGTGTTATTTTTTGGCTATTATAAAAGGATGAAACTTATTAATATACGTTCGTATAACTTCTTTTAAATTCTTTGGGGTTTTATTCAAACAATAATTAAGTGTCTATTAAACTATTAGTCCTTAAAATATTAATTATTAATTTATAATAAAACAAGAGTGGATAGTCGGTATTTCGATACAAAATTATTCTTTTGCGCAACCAATAATTAACGACAAATATTTATTAAGCGGCTTCCATTAAAATTATTAAAAACTATTTTTAAAACTGTGCAAAAGACAGCAAGCAAAAAATAATAAATTGAAACAATTTCGCAAGTACTTTTTAGGTATTTTCCTTAATGAATCTCATTTATGATTTCTGACCATATGGTCAATCTTCTTACCAATTAAGACTCCATATATGACTCCATATAACTGCAATTTGAATATAGATAAACAAATTGAATTTAAATTTACTCGATTAAGTTTGTTTGTTTTTGCTCGTCTATTTCAATATCTGAATCTGTGAATTGGTAATTAACATTAGCTTCCCAAGACTGCATCTACCGCTGTGTCAATATCTCTGCACCGCAACATATGCTGAAACTGTTTTCATAGTCATTCGACTAACTTCATTTGCATACCAGGTTGGGGAACCTGGTTTGTTTATTGACGCACAAGTCTAGTAATAGCTAATTTGATAGAATATACAGGGTGTATTTTTCAAGTGTGCCTTGTATATTGGTGCCAACATACAAATATACATGTTATATTAATTAAAAATCTTTTACACTGAGGTTAGAATTTGTGACGAAAAGTTTTTTTTAAATCAATTACTACTCGACCGCGTTTTAAACTTCTACTATCATCCTAAATATATCTAAAATAAACGACTATTAAAGTTTATTAAAATAAACAAATTATTTTGGTACAAAACAATTTATTTTCCAAAATGTAGCTTGAAAGAAATTTTTTGTTTGTATTTGTACAAATTGAAGTTTCCCTCCTATATGGCTAAAGCTTCAGGTATTGGATGTACTGGCTCCTTGGACCAGTGGAGAGTGAAATTGGTTCTGACTAGGTAAGCCGTTTTCTTTGATAAACGCGCCGTGCTGCTATCTATTTATATATTATACATATTTATAACTAAATAACTACTAGTTGTGAGTGGATTAACTATGGTTAAATGGATATATAAATATTAAACGTAGAAACAGAACGGAGCTCAAATTATGGTTCCCGTTAGATCTTAGAGTGGTTCTAGTTATAATTATCTATAATAATTAGTAAGCACTAGTTAATCGTATCGGTATTTTTTTTTTACTTACATTTAAAAAAAAAAAAAAAATATGAAGAAATAAACTAATATTGGTATTTAGTTATTGTATTTGTAATCTTGTATGTTGTAAATTTTCTTATAAATTAAATAAATCAATAATCTATACTACAGGCTAACTATTTTTGATTATAATACTTATTATTTTTTGCCTTTATAATACTTAATCTCCAATAGCTCACCTGTAATACGATCTTCGACGGCCTTTCATTGTCTATTATTTTCTAAACATTACATTAAAATTTTAACATCGAATTCTCTTTTTTCAGTTAATTAACCTATAAAGGTCAAATAAAATTAGCGAAAAGTAATTTATTTTCGTCTTTTAAAACTGTACTTTTAAACAGAAAATTCTCATCTAAACTTTCCAATGAAAAATCAAAATTAACAAAAAATACACAAACCGGAATAGAGACTTAAAATAAAACTATAAACTCGGTAACGTCACTTTGTATTTCATTTCGTTCTGTCAACACCCGAAAATCCTGGCCACAGAGGATGTAACAAAGAAGAAGCATGCGGTCTGGCAAAGCTATCGGGAACCGCATTCTGACGTGTGAAAAACAAACAGGAAGAATTGACTACACTGCCTAAATCGTGTAGGAGATTGCAACCGAACCGACTATGAGAATGTAGAGAGATTGCGGTTGGTGTACGGTCACCATAATGTGCTGAGAATTTGGGATAAAAAACACAGTGACCTATGGCAAGTCACGTGTTTGTACCCCTGTGCGTTACCAATGAGTTTCTCTAACACTAGTTATTTGATATTACAATGACAAACTTTAAGAACATGTAAAATTTGTCTCCATACACAGCCATTGCGAACTCCAAATGTTTAAACGTTATTTTAGCATTATTACATACATACATTGATATGTATGTATGTAATAATGCTAAAATAACGTTTAAACGTTGAAAAACTATGAAAAACTGGCAAAGGGATCAAAGCCCTTATTTATTTTATTTTTCCTCTCAACAGCTAGGAGCCACGTCACTCTAGCTAGGTCACTCTCCTGCTGATTGTAATATAAAATACAATAATCCTGTTATTTTTTTTATAAATAGTTGTCACTTTTACACTAGATTCAGTTCCTCTTGTCGTTTTTCGTCGATCACAAATTCGTTCGAATGTAGGACACAGAGAGCATAAAAGGTTTGCCGCTGATGGGCTTTTCAGAACTCTGGTGAATCGATTTTCTCATGTACCTACATAAGTAGATACAATATTAGTTTTTATGTTCTATTTTTAAATTAAATACAAATTAATATTAGAATTTTATAAAAAAAAACACATTATTACTACAACGTATAGCTTATATAAGAAGCGTTCTAAACAAGGCATTACCATGCTTATTAATATGTAAAACTATGGAACCAACTTTTTTTAGTCCGAAACAGTCCGTTGTGTCAAACATTTGCAGTTACTATACTTACTCAATTTATTTCTTCCACTTCAAAGATGGTTCCTATTAAATGAAGTAAGTTTCTTTTTAATTTTTTTTTTTTGTTTCTTTCTTTTTATCTCAGAGCAAAACGCAAATAAAAAATTATAATATTTGTACTTATTATAGACCGCCACATTTTATTTTTTAAATCATAACCTAATTGTTATTTAACCTAATAGGTTTTTAACCTAATAAATATTTAACCTAATAGTTATTTAACCTAATAGTTATTTAAACTAATAGTTAATTACATCAAACTTCTTTTATTACTTTTTTTAATGCTAATAATTCCATAGACTGTACTAATAAGAACATTATACCTACTTAAATTGTTAGTGAATTTATGTGCATTTTTATTTTCGTGTTAAAATATTATTTGTATTCCAAAATTCATTCGTGCATTACATAATAGTCTTAAATCCAGATAGGCAGAAGTCTATATGGAGTTTCAAGCTATAGGTATAAGTTCTCTTGAGTTGTTTTTCAGTAATTACCATTCCAATTGTTCGGTTACAATTAACTGTCCGTTAATACCTAAAGTTCAATATCGAACCTAAACAATGTAGCATTCCTTAGTCAGCTTGTCAACTACAAATCTTGCAACCACACCCAGTCTGGTGCTTTGAATGTGGAACATTCAGAGGGTTGTACTTGGTAAATTTAAATCACTCATTGAGATACTTTTAGAATATTTTATTGTACTGTGGGCTGCAATGAGTATATTTTAATATTTTGAATCTTAATGCAGAAACACAGAGATAAAAGGGTTATTTGCTACTTAATCGTTAATTTTACTTAGCTAATTTTGAATAGACGAAATTTGCTATAGCGCCTCGGAGAGCACGTTAAGCTGTCGGTCCCGGTTTCGCTATATTAACTTGTGAAACTGTTTATAGATGGCTTATTGTTTTAGTAAGGCACCGTTTTTTTTTTATTATGTAATTTTGAATAGAAGCTAAACCTTATTAAAGCTAAATTTATTGCAATTTACTCTTATGTTTTTATTTTATACTAGCTGACCCGCGCAACTTTGTCTGCGCGTTTAAATTTAACCGTTTACGCAGCGTACGCTCTTAAAAGGAATAATTTTTCCCCGTTTTTGCAACATTTTTCTTTGTTACTCCGCTCATATTAGTCGTAGCGTGATGTTATATAGCCTATAGCCTTTCTCGATAAATGGATTATCCAACACGAAAATATTTTTTCAATTTGAATCAGTAGTTCCTGAGATTAGCGCGTTCAAACAAACAAACAAACAAACAAACTCTTCAGCTTTATAATATTAGTATAGAAGTATAGATTTTGAATAGAAGCTAAATCTTATTAAAGCTAAATTTATTGCAATTTACTCTTATGTTTTTATTTTATATTAAGTTTTTGTTACACAGCCAATAAAATTAATATACCAAAACATTTGTAATATACGTAGTGGCCGGGTTAGTGAGACCTCAGACTTAAAAACATACTAATTATATGTTACTGGTTCAAACCCATGTGTGTAGCAATGAATTTTCTGATAAATTCTATATGGATATCTGTTTGACAACACCAGTATAGTGCCTTGGCGAGCACGTTAAGCTATCGGTCCCAGTTTCACTATACCTGTTTGCTATAACTTGTATAACTGTTTATAGATGGATTATTAAATCTACCTAAACATCGCGACTAGCAATCCACTTGTACGGTGTAGACTCGACAAGTGGCTAAGTCATCGCGATGTTGAATAGACTCAATAACCCGTCTATAAACAGTTTTACAAGTTGTTGTAGTGAAACCGGGACCGACAGCTTAACGTTCTCTCCGAGGCACTATAGTGGTGTTGTGAAACAAATGTAATTTTTTTTTTAAATTAAAACCCTATTGGCCCACACACCGGGATTCGAACGGACCTAAGTGTTTTTAAGTCCAAGGTCTAACCAACTCGGCCACCACATATATATTATTTTATTACACTTATAATTAAATCCTTAATTTAATACAAAGGTTTGTAATTAACTACATGAATGTAACACAAAAGCGATCGTAGGAGGTAATAATGGAATGCACTATAAATAGGTTGAATCGATGAGACAATGCCGACCAATCCGCTTCCAACAATGCTATCACGTGCACATGGGACTTATAGAATTAGATATATACCTGACGCTTAATTGATAGTAGGATATATTTAGCCTGAAGGTGCCTAATAGAAATTACTTGTTACCTAAACGTGTCATTTATCATTGTATTTATATTTACTAAACTTATTTTAAAATTTCATTTATATTTTAAACAAAATATTTTATGCTTGTTTATTTTCATATAAATAAAAATTTAAACGGCCTCAGGGTCCCAGCGGAGGGATTAACCTATCCTCATTTCGCCGATGGTATTCGGAGGGAACACCTAACAAGTGGTGAGCTTGTTGCGGTGTTTATGATGAATTATCCTCGTTGTATAAAGCGGTCCCAGGCCGGTCTTGTTGTCATCTGCTTAACCTTGCTATCAGTTGCGCAGTAATTTAACCACTAGGCTGGGGCCGCTTTTTCATATAAATAAAATACTGTTAAATGTTGTATTAAAACTATTACCTACCATAAATGTGGTTTTGTGCTTTTAATTTTTTTATCTAATAAATGTACATTTTTTTTTAATAACAATTTTATTATATGTATAGATAGTGTGAAATTAAACGTAGCACTACAGCAACTCACATATAGTGTTCAGAGTATCTTACAGTTTATATATATACTAGCTGTGCTCGCGACTTCGTCCGCGTGGAATAGTTATTTTTTTATCATATAAATTTTCATCCCCTATTTTATCCCCTTGGGGGTAGAATTTATCAAAATCCTTAGCGGATGCCTACGTCATAACATCTACCTGCATGCCAAATTTCAGCCCGATCCGTCTAGTGGTTTGGGCTGTGCGTTGATAGATCACTATGTCAGTCAGTCACCTTTGAGTTATATATATTTAGATTATTCTTTAATACATATTTTTTGTGTATCTTGAACCGTTTTCACGGCGCACGCAACGGAAGGCTTCAAAGATGAAATAATTTCTCCCGTTTTTTACACATTTACCACTATATCTTTGCTCCTATTGGTCGTAGCGTGATGTTATATAGCCTATAGCCTTCCTCGATAACTGGACTATCCAACACAAAAAGAATTATTCAATTCGAACCAGTAGTTTCGGAGATTAGCGCGTTCAAACAAACAAACAAACAAACAAACAAACAAACAAACTCTTCAGCTTTATAATATTAGTATAGATATATATATATGTAATATACAGGTTGACTTTTAAAGGATGTACCAAAGTACATTAGTTTATTTCAAAGTATATCCTCATATTAGCCCAAAGGCTAATATAAGATTCTGCTGATCAAATCGAACAACTTTTCCCATGGAATCATGCGTCGCAAATGCCCAAAGTACATTATTTCAAATTCACCCTGCATATATCATCATCATAATATATCTAGAAATTCAAAACACATTCCTGCGATTTAAATTCCTATTATGAACTATTCCATTTTTCTACCATTTCCTTGATTAGAGCTAACTATGATAAGTGGCAGACTAATATGACATGCGAAGGTTGGATATGAATAATTGAAGAGCAAATGAGACTGGATAATTTTAAAATCGTGCGCGACACAAAAATTATAGTCTTATATTTCTGAACAGAACAGTGGACAATTTGCTTTAAATGTCACTAACCTACTGTAAATCGATTTCTTGTAAGAATATTAGGTATCATAGTTTTATAGAAACACTAGCCGACCTCCCCAACTTCGTCTGCGTAACTTTAACCATTTACGCAGCCCACGCAACGGAAGCTATCAAAAGGAACAAATTTTCACCCCTTTAAGTTTTTTTCCAATAGATGTTTTGGCGGCCTTGGACCATGGGCCCATGCTCTATAAATTTGGCTATATTTTCGTATTTTTTTGACAGCATTAGTATCTGAAGCAAATCCAGCCATATTACTAGATCCAGAAACATAATGCGCTAGAGTGTCTACATATGCTGCATCCCAAAGAAGGCATTTACCGTTTTCCTATGTGATAAGCGACATAACATCGACGCGTTGTCCGTCATCTCGGTTCCCTCTTGGTTCTAAACAACACGGGATTTCGGCAGCTAATAATGCCGTTATATCTTTTTTTTTATATGTAGGACAAATTACACATATTGCTCTGGTCACAAACTAAGCTCTAGGCTTGTAGTATGTGTACCAAAAGCAACGATATAATACATATTTGATTTTTATTATATTTATAAACACCCAGACCATGACAAATTGAACAGAAAAAAACGTACTAATATTTTTTGCCGTGGGTGGGAATCGAACCCACGACCTCCGGATACAACGCCAAAGGCTAACCACTAGCCTACGGAGGCTGTCTTAGTTTGTTACTGAAATAATAATTTCTTTGGAAAATCTAAATTTACACCTTTTCTCATTTTTTTCTTTTTACTTGCAATTAAATGCTTTTTATGTCGATATAAATTTCCAAACCCAATTATTGTAACTTCAAAAATACTTTGCTCTTTAAACTGTTTAACAAACTACAATAAAGAGGTGTAACTACTAAAGTCAAAGAGTCATAAATTTCAATAAACAAAACGCATTATGCGTTAGCGGAACAAATAATACGTATTTTGATTGATTCAGTTGCAGTTACATAAGTATGTGGGAGGAATAATTTGTAACCCTCAACGTGCTTCTGCAGCCTTCACTCGTCCCTTGAAGATGTTTATGTTCATATGGACACGGACAATGATAAAGGATTTTGAAGGCCGTATGATTTGTAAAATTTTCTCGAAATACCTAAAGGAGAAGATTGGTTGAGATTTGTTATTTAGTTGTGTAAAAAGTTGACGTATCTATATTTTATTGAAAAAAAATATTTTTTTGACTTTTTTTGGGGAAAGTGTTAATTCTTTAAGATAACCACCTTAAAGATCAATTGATAATCTTTAAATCTATCCCATCGCTTCGCTCGCACAGTTCTCGCACAAACGAATATGGAACCTAAAATATAACCATATAGCCTATCACCTGGGCAGATATAATACTATAAACATATAATTTCTAAAATAATTCACAAAAATATTAACACAAGAACGGAGAGGCAGATAACATTAAATGTTATAATACTCGTACCAGTATGTATTGTTATATTACCTAGAAAAATATCTATATATCCTTGTATTTTATATTATATATTGCATTAATTAGGCATAAATCTCCTAGAGGTTAGCTGGTAGATAATGCCTAAGGCATTAAGCTCGCCTATGTACAATAGTATTAAGCTTTTGTTTATTAACTATTTTTTTATTTATTCATTCATACTTTTTTAGTTGTTTGGCTTTTGGAGTTGCATAACATTCCGAATGGAAGTTTGGAGTAGGGGATTTTGGGAATATAAAAATTACTTAGAATTGAAATTCCCAAAATATCCTATGTGGTATTGTATTTTGTGGGAGATTTTGGGATATATAATAGAGAATATTTTACATGTATCTATATATATATTATAGATTATATTAGTATCTGGGTGTGGTTACGAAATAAGAGGTGAAATAATGAGATGAATAACTTTATGTATTTTTTTATCTTATTAACATTATATTTAGATTATTAGTATCAAAATTTTTACTTATTAAAGAACTAATTTATTCTCCTTGAATGTATTTTTTTACAAATAAGTAAAATATACATAATTAACTAATTCCTTAGGTTTTTTGGTTTAATTTCAGTGGCTAGTTTTGGTAACACTGAGTCTGATATTGTGTGATCGATTCATACTTGGGTAACAATAAATGTATTGGGAATAAATTGAAAAGAAAAAAAAGTATAAAAGAAACATCTATAATATTGATATCCTAGAATGTTTAATAGACTGTATAAACATAAGTATCTGGTACCGTCGCCATTACGCCAAGTCATCTCGGGCCTCCGTCTGGTTTTCATTATTCAAATATGGGCGGTCATGGCCGGTATTCATAACAAAGAAATGGTATGTGGAAACATTCAGCATTAGCAAGTGGAACCTGACATAATGCTGCATTTATGGTAATCAAAAACAAAACGTTTTGTTTGAGTCTGTTTTTGATACTTAAAAAAAATGCGGATGTCTTACAGGCGCCTATAGACGTAGCGTAGGTGTTTAGCACCCCATGGTAGCTAATCGTAGGTATTCTGAGTCTACGCCGAACAAGCTCATCGTAATGATTGTATAGACTTATAAATGGTAGACTAGTGGTTGAGCCTTTGGCGTTGTATCCGGAGGTCGTGGGTTCGATTCCCACCCAGGCCAAAAAAAAGTAGGTACGTTTTTTATGTACAGTTTGGCATGGTCTAGGTGTTTATAAAATATAATATGTATTATAACGATATACGATATACGTTGTTTCTGGTACATATAAAACAAGCCTAGAGCTTAGTTTGGAGCAATATTTGTAAACTGTCCTACATATTAATAATAATAATATTAATTAATACTTGTAAATAATACATGTTGGCATACAGAAACTAGGACCGATAGCTTAACGTGCTCTCTGAGGCATTATAGTGGTGTTGTCAAATAAATATAATTTTACATGACACAAGCGCAAATGTGCATTAACTCAGGGGGTGGGTTATTTCATCGGTATATTTTTTTTTTAGTTAATATCATCAATTTTAGTGCTTCAAATTAACTTTCTGTAAAAACAGAGCCTACTTTTTTTTCATTAATGATAAAAAGGCAGTTATTCTCAGTTCCAACTTTTACTCCACCTTTGGGTAACAACATACCACAATAAACTATTCACTTAATACGTCTAAGTAGTTAAGCAACATGTAGGTATTCTCGATACTTCAAGACTATTGGATATCCAAGAAAAGCTTTACTTCCAAAGAGAAATCACTAGACAAAATTAGATGTCGACAGGTAACTTAAAGACTAAGTCTAGACATAAGGAAGACTTTACAAAACTTCAGTTCGAAACACTTCGAAAAGATTTTCGGTTCAGCCAATGCTCGTAAAGAGCTGTCTGCGATGTCTGTGTATTGACTACCTACTATATTTATTTTTGTATATTTTCTAAATAGAAAATTAGCTTAACTTAATAATAAAGTTTTTTTTACCTCTTATTATAATTTTAAACTGTTTTTTTTTTCTTTAGAACCAAAAAGTAAAAAGATATGCTATTTTTGTTTCTCTAAATTCTAACGATTGGTGTATCAAAGATATATTGTTTAGGTTATGACGAAATTAACTATTGGTCCGATTCACTTAAAATTTGGAATGGTGCACCCATTGAACGACATGATAGTGTCAAAATTTAAATTAAAAAAAAAAGAATAAAGATCTCGGCCAGTTTTTTCAGTGCCTTATACTTTTAAGATTTTTTTTTTAATGTTTGTTTTTGATTTCTTGTAAATTAATATTAATGAGTTTTTACATGTTGTTAATAATAACACCATACAAACATCTAAATTTATTTTATAATTATGCTCTAAAAATTACACTATCAAATGTATTTTCAATTCAGAAGTTTCTAATTAGATAAATTTCTGAATTTAAATCGGATTACTGCATTAAAGTGAGGTAATCTTAATAGTTAAACGAACCGATTAAAAAAGCTGCAATAGTTAAGTTTCGAAACCCGACTGGCTCAGCATAAGTTTCGTTTCGAGCTTAAAAGCTGATCTTAATTATTCGATTGGTTTCAAATCTGTACCGGTGCACGTATCCATAGGACTTCAATCTTTATTTTATATAATAAACGCCGAATCTTTTTAAACTAAACACCTTATTGACCAAAATATAATAAACTTGGTCCAAAAAAAATATTTATTTTATTGGTGATTTTTTATTTATGTAACTTTATATAAATCTAATCCATGTCCATGTCATGACATGAACAGTCCATGAATGAAGTTGATTGATACATCTTTTTTCAACAGCAGTTATCAGTCTCGTAATCGCACCTTAAAAGGAGATTCAGGGACCAATTCGACAAGATAGCGATGCAGTATTCTCCTAAAAAACAGTGAATTACGTTTAGGTTAACTTAGATGGTTGGAACCTTTTTGTGAAAAATGTACCTTTATAATTTAATATATTAAATTATAAAGGTACAATTTTTACAAGAAGGTTGTAATCAAAAAATTATATCCAAATTAATTTAAAATCAGGCAGATCTTGAATGCATATGAAAGAGAACCATATCATCAGCACGCTTTGGTTGAGACCTATATTATGCAGTAAATTGCAGCAACTGATATTGATAAGAATGAACTTTAAATAAAAATAAGGGAAATCCATGAAATATAATATGTTTTTAATAGATACAATAAAAACTTCAATGACATAGATAGTGTTTATTTATCAAAATCCGTCTACTACAAACGTCCCACCCAACTGCGTGAAAAGATAAATAGTTTTTTTTTCTTTACACAACCTGTGTATAGAAAAAATAATGTCTGCAGTTTCCAATGATGTTGGTATCATGTTGGTATGAGTTTTTATAAAATTAAATTATAATATGTAATTAATATGAATTGTACATAACAGACTTATCTAACAAATACAGTTTTTTATTTTATTAAATTGGCTTAGGATAACTCGTTTGGTTTCAGCCTTAGATGAAGCGAATATATCGAACTCCTTACAGTTCTACGCAATTTTATTCAGAAAACTGATTGCGTGGGGAATTGATGCACTTCCTATTAATATATATTAGAATCTTTATTTCTTGTAAACATATACAATCCTAAAGCTTAGTGTATGACAAGTGCAATGTGTACAAGTGAAGTTAGATGGGAGGAAGGTCTGTATAAATTCGTTAGGCCGACCGACCTATACAAATACAAAAATTGTTAAGTGACCTAGTAATGTTTCGATTTTAGTCTGTAAGTTCACCTGTTTTCAGGAGATTACAGCATCGATTTCTTACGAGGTCGTAGTCTCCTTTCAGCGGCGTGATTACGCGCACAACGCTAAGCGAAACTTTAATCGATATGATGCATATCTGCCGTAATGCAAACCTTGTGACATTGAAATTTGACAGACAACTGCGTCATTCTGGTTAAAGTTTAGCTTATCGTTATGCGGCGTAATAGGCCTACTAGGCTCGGTTACGAAATTGGTGCTCAAATTGACGATATGGCAGCGAGTATATGTAATGCAATTCGTCTTCGCATCGTCGCCGCCCATTTTGTATTCGCATCATTTAGCCGACATAGTGGGAGCGATCAATGTTGTTTAATAACAATTATTGATTGATGCCATACATGGACTTTGTAGGTCTGCTCACCAGCAAGGGGATAAGTATAAAGTTGCCGAGCTCCTATTAAAAAAAGTCCTATTAAAAATATCCTGGCATAAACACAATAAATTTTTGACTATAATAACGTGCACATTAAGTAGACAATGGAGACGCGCATAATTTGTACAGTGAGAATATCTTAATCCCTCCCAGTCAGCTTATCAGAGGCAGGTAAATTACAATGAACAAAATCGTTGTATTAGCATAATACCATTCCAGCGTATTTTGTACGTCTGTGTTTACACAAGACACAGGTTTTCGTTATCGATACAATAAAATTGAATCGATTCAATCTTAATTATCGAAATAAATTAAAAAGGGAGAATACAATTTTATTGATGATTTGAATAATAATAAAAAAATACATCAGGTATTTTTTTGCTATTCCTTGAAGTTTAGGATTTGACCTTGAAAAAAATACCTGTATAACTTAAATAATATAATTAGACGTTAGATAGAGTAATATTTTGAAATACTACTGTAAAATACTATTTTGAAACACTATTATTTCGAAATAATATATTCATAGTTATATATTTATTGAAAATAATAAACAATCCATTAACCAAAATAATAATGTATACTATGTAAGAACTAATTAAAATCTAGAAACAACATAACTACTGAAATAAAAAACTATCCAATTTATAAAAATAAAAAAAGTAGTCGTACTTACAAAAATGACAATCATGTCATTACTAAACTTAAACCACAATCCAAAAAAGACAAAGAAAAAAAATCACAACATGTTGTTTAATGTATAAGCCGCAAGTGGAAGCCACTATTTACGGGTAGTCTTTTAAATTAAATTGATATTGGAAACATGGAATCCGATAAACCGATGACAGTGTACCTTGCTACCGCAGCATACTAATCGAGATACCGCCAACCGCACGTAAAAAACGTATCGTAAACGAAGCGCAAAAAAACTCGTACGATTGTTTGACTTGCAATCAACTAACATGATTTTTTTGTTGGTATAAATAATTAACAGTTTAATTGCAAAAATACTAACCTTCAATTTTATATGTATTAAAGAGTTTTCCTAAAACTATTCGGTCTATTTATTTAAAAACATGGGAAAGTTCTTTTATATGGCAGCTTGGTGCATACTATAGCCCTGGTCTGAATGTAATGCATTAGGTTTTGTCTAATTTGTTTTGTAAATTTATTAATATCGAAACAGCAATGGACATAACATGCTGATGATGTTTTCCATGATGGGCTTGGTGATGATGATGAGATTCTTATTGATATTCTAAAAATATAAATACAAAACTGTAGGTTAACTGCATTAACTTTTACTAGTGCTAAAAGAAATAAAATTACTTTTTCAAAATTTGTGACAAAGATCTTCAGTCACTGTCACTGATGACGCCTCTCCAAAGAGAGCCTCACTTTATATATTTTACCTAATAAGAAATACATCTAACACACTTATTATTATTTGTTTCAGATAACCTTCAATTTTAGTATTTGTGAGTTGATTGGTCGAAAGCAATCAAAGAAGGTGAGTGATCTTGTAAACATCCATCAATATTTCATATTAATTTAGCCAACAAATAATTTTAAAAATGTTAATTAAACCTAAAGTTTACATTAATTAATTTTACATTAATCAATGTAATTTTGCATAAATTGATTGAAACATCTATGCAGGTTTTAAAATTGTAATTTCATAGTTCATAATGAAACTATAAATTAAAGTTAGATTAGTTACATATTACATATATACTTAACATATAATTAAATATATAATTAAATATTCTATATAACACCATTTAATATCCATTGCTTAATCCTACAGGGTCTGCTATAGAGGCCACGTTCGATTAGGTTGTTATTTTGGCCCAAATTTCCATCAAAGTTTATATTAGATATTGCTTCTTTAATTACCATACCAAAATAGTAAACCAATGGAAAACCGTGTACACGTAAATGTACGACATTAACGTTTTAGGCCAAAAGTAAAACTTAATCGAACACACCCGTTTATAGTATTAAGTTTTAGAAAAAGGTAACAAAAATCAAATAATATGTACTATTTGTAACTCTAGTTCCTTTTAAAAAGATTTCCACAAAAAAATAAAAACTGCAGTAGTCTTCGGAATGGTTTTATAATGACTAGTTGATGAGGGCTGGTAATAAAAATTAGTCAGTCTAGAAGCCTAAATTGACATAACAATGCATAATATAAAATAATTATATCGGAAGCAAAATCATTATACAATGAAATATCACCAAAGCTCATCGACATCTTTGGGGACAATAGAGCTGGCAGCTTTTTCGCTCAAAAATTGAGCATATTAATACAGAGAGGAAATGCTGCCAGCGTATTGGGTACCATGCCATCAATGGACAGTGATTTGATCGATTTTCTAAATTTGTAGTTTTATTCATATTTAAGTTTTTATTGTTAATTTAATTATATTCTGTATGTGTCCTTAAAATCTTGGTGTACCTACGAATTACGAATACATCTTTATATTAAATTTTTAAAGATAAAAATACAATGAAAATTTTTTTTGTGACTGGGACCTGGTTGGCTCAGCGGTTGAGCGCCTTGCCGCGATAGCGAGGTTCGAGGGTTCGAGTCCCACGCACCAGGATTTTTTCATTGCATTTTTATCTTAAAATAATAATATAAGATTATCCTAATAAGGAATTTATAAAAATGCATTAATATAGAATACATCTCTTTAAATGATAAAAAATAATGTCTTTGAGATTTATATTTAGAAAAAAATAGCAGAGAAGTATACACATGCTCCTACCAAACATTAAACACAAAAGTAACCAAGATCTGATAAGTGTCACATAATAGACACAATATAAAGACATCATATAATTCAACGACAATAAATTCCTAAAAGGGCGGTTTAATATAATACTGAACACACAATGGACTGAGGTTTGGGACTAAACCGAGGGTTTTTATAAGCAAAATTTGAGTGATTTTTACTTTTTTCTTTTGTGCAATGTTCTGGGAACAAGAGGAGTGATCAAAACAGTGGAGTAGATGTCTAAACTTTACAATTTATATCTTTCGCTTTTGTGATAGAATGCAATGTATCTCACTCAATTGTGAAAACTTCATTGAGTTTTTAATATTTTTTTTGCAAAAATATACCAACTAATCGAAAATTTGAAATACGGTTATTTGGGTTATTTCGCTCGTGAAGTCGTTACAGTTATATTTAAAGTTAATATTTTTTAATTGTAGGATAAATTTATTCATCATATACTCGTAACTTGTATAGAGAATTTAAAAAAAATACAGAACTTCATACAAGTTAACTGTCGAATAACTTTATCTGACGATTGATAAAACGAAAATTATTTGTTT
The DNA here is from genome assembly GCA_947458855.1 of Monopis laevigella. NCBI lineage: Eukaryota > Metazoa > Arthropoda > Insecta > Lepidoptera > Tineidae > Monopis > Monopis laevigella. The sequence continues at coordinate 6,739,641 of OX381586.1, forward strand.
TATTTTATTAGGAGCATAGCATGTGACCCTGTCACACAATCTACCTGACATTCAGCAGACTTACAATGTCCATGTATATATGCAGACTTACAAAGTCCTATATGTTTACCCAGACACTTAGACAGAAAATATTATCTTGACCCATTAAACAAAAAATGTGGTTATTATATATTATTCTAAGTTTATTATTGAAACATCTGTCTTTGTGATGTTAATAAAATATAATAAGTCTTAATATAAATTTAATTGTTTCTGGTTCACATAATACAAGGTTAGTTTGTGAACAGGAAAATGTATTAAAAATAATAATTATTATTTTATTACTAATTATATAAATTAATATTTTTTCCCGTGGCTGCGCATTAAAAATTTTAGATTAAAACCCAAATTAAATCAAATCTCACTGATTTATGAAGATATATTATATTTTACCCACAGAAAACTTCATCGAAATCAGTGAAGTACTAAAAAATTAGTCAGACACACTCTACTAGCATTTCTAATATATGTATGATATGTATGGATAATAAATATATAAGTTGTCAGCGTATAAAATAAATACAGTATCTTCCTAGAAAAATGTCAAATAAAAAAGAAGACAAGAGGCCACATAAATTTATTTGTGGAGAAACTAAAATATTGTGATGGCATCCTGCGGCGAACCATTTGCCAAAATGGGGGTTTCTTATCAAGATCTATAGAAGCAATGCAGCTGATGTCATTGTTATAGTCAACGCAGATTGTGCATCTGGATCTCTATTAAATCCTTCACATATATCAATGTGGCAAAATTTTAATGGACTGTACGAAGTAGGAGGTCGTATGAAAAATAAAACTAAACTTAAATGCGATAATTCTAACATTTCTTAGATCTGGAAAGTGTTAAGTTCTTACTTCAGCGAACGAACGTGGAAGAATTTCTGCTTTAAGAGTTCGATGTGAAGGTAAAAGATAAAAATCTTTATTTATTACGGCTGTCCTCTGGCACGCAATCTAGACAAATTAAATACGTAACTTGATCAGTAAGAAGTGAGATAATATGTTATGAAGGGACACAATGATGTATTTCATGAAAGATAAGAAGCAATTTCTTTTTTTGTTCCTAACTTTGTCTTTTACTTTAAACAATCGTTTATAGTGAAAGGTTCCTACTTCACTGCGCATACCTCTTATACGGCGAACAGCAAAAACTGCATACACGGTTCGAGCATACTTGAGATACGAGAAAAAAAATACCAGGTGCCTCTCCCCAAACCGCTCATTGTTCCAGTAAACGAGAAAGATTAATAAATCTTTAGAAAGAGGAGACTATCTCTGGCCGATCTCGCGGGCTGCGAGCTTCAGGCCAGGACGCGTTATTGCGAGACCATTCAGACGCCACCGCGCTGGCCAACAGCCCCTTTGTCATGACAAAGGTGTCGTGCAAAGAAAAAGGGTCCCTATCGACGATCTATCTTATCAGATTCAGTTCCCTTCTCAGAGAACTCAATAGTATTGCCGGAGTTTTGAATGCACAGATCTAATTCCATTGGCCACAATAATATGCAGAGATTCCAATTTATTTGGTTCATGAGATGAGCAATAAAAAGATAGCAAACTATTGTAAACATTATGCAAGAATATTCGGTCAATGTGTGGTAATGGCTTTGAGTAAATGTTTTTATGTGTTTAAATTTACGATTCATCATATTTTTTTATACTAAAAGTATAATAATAAGCAAAACTTTAGGCCATTACAAACAATTTCTCATTGATCATCCACGCTTTTAGGCCCTGATAGATTATTTGAAAATGACGAGACGTCGAACTTGATTGATGCTTGTCCTCCAAGCCTACATTCCTGCTAAATGCATCCATACACTCCATGCTTATTAAGTCTAAACATTTCTTTTTTGCTTTCTAAAAATGTTGAATGAACACAATACTAACAATTGGTCCGATCAAACGGAGTATTAAGTCGCCTGTCATTTTAACGACTATCCTCTATTTGCTTCATCAGATATTTTTAGAATTCGGTTGTGAATTTGTATCTTTATTGTTTTAGATAGAGTGTATTTTTGTTTGAAGATTTTTTTGTATAGGAAGCATGGTGGAAGAAAGAGGTTATTGTCAGCCGCATTTTATGGGTTATGATTTATGAGCGATGACTCCCAACGGACTTGCACGATAATCTTATTCAAGCGCACCTCTCTTATGAGCCTAACAATGCTACCTAAATTAGCTATGGGCGTACGTATGTGATGTTTTGGATGTTAGAGGTGACCGACTACAGCGGTGTGTGGCTTCGAGTTATCGTGCCTATTTATAGAAATAGAAATGGAGCTTAAGATAGATTTGACAATATAACTATTTTGATAGACTTTGCTTTCAATCATTTGGGTATCGTTCAACAATATCTTGTACATATCTATGTATTCAATGTAATATAAATATTCCTACAAGTATTATTCGTAACACTGTTTGTCATCTTTTTTATGAAAAACATTGTATAACTCAAGTGATATATAAAAATAATTTATCATCTACCTGTTACATCAAAAAAACGTTTGTGACAATAATTTTTGAAGCTACAAAAGTGTCCAACAAGGTCTTTTATCCAAGAAAAAGCTCAGATCAATCATACGACATAACATTCATCCGTAAAAATGAAATACGAAAAAAAAATGTCCCCCATTATTCACCCCTTCCATCCTATTGTAATATTATCAAAAGGTCTACGCGACACCGTAGATTAGTCTCGTTGAGAGTGGTTTGCCCTGCTATGATAAAACGTGTTTACTTTACACCACCATAACTTATTAATGTTAGCTTTATGGTACTTACTAGAAAAAAACATAATCTACATCATTGTCAAAGATTCCTAAAACAAAAACTGTTTTTAAATTTTCTTTGTTAACCTTACCATCATAGTCCAATCAAATATATTAAATTTAATAATGTAGAATGCTGATGAATCGAATTTTTCTTCATAGATTCCTCACATTTTTTGTATTTTATGTTCTTTATTTACTATAAAACTTTCCATCATCATGTAACAAAATCTATGATCACACCATAGATCACCATCGAGCTAGTGGAGTAGGTTTTGTCTCTTTTTTTTATCAACAAAAATAAATATGCGTGAAAGAGACAAACTCTATTTTAACTAAACTCTAGACTCGATAAGTTTTTATGATTAAGGCCAAACATGTATAATAAAAAAAAAGCGCATACCTATTTAGTTTCATACTAACTAGTCAATTCGTTCCACCGGTCATTAATGTTTTTTTTACTTTAATTACTCACACCGATATTTTTTACTTTAAATTAAATATTAATCTACGATTTGTTTACAAATTTATCATTCTATTATAAGCATTCATACTTACCTACTATAAGAATGAAGATGAAAAGTGTGTGAAAATATTCGTGTGGTTACAAAAATAATTTAATATTGTATTTTAAAAGCAAAAAATATTAACATTTTCAATAAACAAATAATGACATTATTGTATGCAAACGAGTACATAATTAAAAAGTACAATGACTCAATAAAGCATTTCGCCTTAACACGGTATGGGGGATAAAATCTTAACGATGTGGCACAGTACGGTAGGCAGGACCATTCTTCATATCGAGATTTTTATTGATAAGAATATAGGAGTCATCTATAAAAGAAGCTTACCTACGAGATGGTGTAACCGCGCTTAATAATATAACCTGTAATCTAAAAGACCAGATAAATGATTGAAATTTTCTATTAGCATTTTATATTTAAATAATTTCACTTAGGTATTTAATTTTGGTAGTTTTTTATACGTGGTCGTCGAGTCGGTTAGGTATATGTAATATGTACATTTAATACAATAATGTTGAGGTAATATTTACTTTATTGCAAATTCTTCTGCTAGTATTCAAACGACGTCGACATGTTTCGAAGCATCTTCAGGACTGAATTTTATTTATGATGGCCGAAATAAGTTGAGTATAGGTGAATTTGTAACGTTGATTGATTATTGATTAGTCTGTCAAATTTTTAATTATTTGTAATTGTTCCCAAATATTCAAATGTAATCCTTTTTGACATCTATGTAGTATTTGAAAAAATACAAAAATTTGCAATAAATTATATTATATTACATCAGCAATATTATATTAAATAATGGAATTCCGCTATAACGCCTGATTTAATCAATTATATTCATATGTACATTTGTTTGACATCGGCAGTTGGCTACTTGATCGGTTTTGACTTGAAATACCTTTTAATCGGGTTGACGAGATAGGAATAAAACCCCACACCTGGGTACCCTGAGGCCGTCTATGCGATCTGGGATGCCGTCAGGCACCCGTCATATCATAGACTAGCTGATCCACGCAACTTCGTCTGCGTAACTTTAACCGTTTACGCAGCGTACGCTCTCAAAAGGAATATTTTTTTCTCGTTGTTGCAACATTTTTCATGGTTGCCCCGCTTCTATTGGTCGTAGCATGTTATGTGGCCTATAGCCATCATCGATAAATGGCTATCCAACACTAAAATATTTTTTTACATTCGAACCAGTAGTTCCTGGGATTAGCGCGTTCAACCAAAGAAACTCTTCACCTTTGTTATATAAGTATATAATATTTACCATTATTACACATATGATACCGTTATTACAGGTTTAAATTTATTTACTATGTTACCTCACCCCGGACACTTGGCTAAAAATATATGATAGTATAAGCATATTAATTTCACGTTTGCATATTATGTTTATGTAATTAAACTTTTAATAGACAATATACAGGAATAATAATAATAACCCGATTAATTATGTTAAACAAATAGGAGTTTCAAAATTCAATCATTATTATAAAAGCTATTGTTTATGAAAAACACCCAGATTTCTGCTCCATTGCAGGTTCAGTAAAATACCGGTGTTGACTAAAAGTTGATTGTCATTGAGACAATATTTTTTAGAGCATTATTCACGGTAGAGTCTAGCGGATGTCTTAATTTACCATCAAATTTCCTTTGATGCCATGTTTCTATTGTAAACATTTATTTTAGATGCTATGCTTAATTAGTCATTTTGAAAAAATAAATTGATAGGCGATCTATTATGATTAGTGGCCTGTAACCGACTGAGGTTTTCTATAGTTTATTTCAAAATTACTTAATCATCTACTACTTGCTGATTATGTTTTACACTAGCGTAGGTAGGAGCAATCCGATGCTACCGAATTCTTAATCAGTATCGAATAAACCTTGTTAGAATTTATAGAGGAAAATTGATCTCGTAGGAGCTGACACTATAGTGTGTTATTGAATTTGAATCTTCATAAAATAATAATATAATAATAATAATGCCACATTCATAATCATTGGCATCGAATAAACCATTTTAGAATTTATAGAAGCAAATTGAGCGATCAGGAGCTAAGGCTATAGTTTTATATATAATTTGAATTTTGAATTCCTATAATGTGCAAACTATCTAACGTAAGTCTAGAATATTATAATCCTATTGGGTTATCATTTTCGACATCTAACAAACATGAAAGAATTTGTAGAAGAAAATTGAACACGTAGGAGCCGACCCTATAGTGCTATATTGAATTTGAACCATGAATTCCTAAATTAACCAATAACACATCAGTCAAGAAAATAATAATCCAATAATGCCACATTCATTCATTCATTTAGTGCCATCGAATAAACCATATTAGAATTTGTAGAAGCAAATTGAGCACGTATGAACTTGAATCTTGAATTCCTATATTACACAAACTATCTAACGTAAATCTAGAAAATAATAATACCATATTCATAATCATTGGCATCGAATAAACCATGTTAGAATTTGTAGAAGCAAACTGAGCACTAAGGAACTGACACGGTAGTTTGTTTATTGATTTTGAATCTTGAGTCGCGATATTATCCAAACTATCTAACGTAAGTCCCGAAAATAATAATCAAATAATATCAGACTTACAATTATGGACATCGAATGAACCAGTTAGAATTTGTAAAAGAAAATTTAGCCCTTAAAACTTGACTCTTTATTGTTTTATTGAATGTGAATAATGAGTTTCTATATTATCCAAACTATCTAACGTAAGTCTAGAAAATTATAATCCAATAATACCACATTCATAATAATTGGCATCGAATAAACCATGTTAGAATGTGTAGAAGCAAATTGAGCGCGTAGGAGCTGACAATATAGTGGGTTATTGAATTAGAATCTTTAGTTGCTACCTATATTATCCAAATCTTACATCAGTCTAGAAAATTATAATCCAATAATACCACATTCATAATCATTGGCATCGAATAAACCATGTTAGAATTTGTAGAAGCAAATTGAGCGCGTAGGAGCTGACACTATACTGTGTTATTGAACTTGGATCTTGAGCTAAGAGCTAAGGCCGAGCATAACTCTACTTATCTAGCTGCGCCACCGAGAGACAAAGCTACCGGTTTGTCTATTGTACTGTAGTGTGTCTAGTTTACATAAAAATTGTCTTCCTAAAGTGTTTATTACAATATTAAGTGTTCGCAATGTTTACAAAAATATCTTTTACAAACAGTTATTTAATTTGCTTATTTCAATTTTTTATTTTATGTCTTACGATTAAATAAATTAATACATCATTACAATAAATAAAATGTAATAAAAGTTACATTGAAAGTTCTTTTCGAGAGGGAAACTTTATTTATATTTTTATTCCAATAAAAATAATTATAAACAGGCGAATTTAATGATAGATAATTTCTATCAGATAGCTTCTGAGAAAGTAAAAGCTATCTATAGTAAAACTTTTTCATCAAAGCATAATAGTCTCTATTGTTTATAAACCAAGGCTAAACCTCTGTTTCTTAAAATTTAATTAATATGGAACAAAAGTGAATATACACATTTATAACCAGGTTGAATCTAAACCTAGTTGAGCGAAATGTTTACGAATAGAGCAGAAGGATACGAGTATAACACTAAAAGACAATGCAGTTTTAGTCTTTGGTATTATTTTCGTTTATTTTATTTTGGAACATTTTATTGGCATATTTTTTTTACCTATAAATGGATTAATTTTTTCCACATAGCTAAAACTTTTGGTAGAATAATGTAAAATATACCAAAGGGCTTATCATAACTACATCGATATAATTTAACAGTCTAATAAAATGAAGTTCATAAATGAACATTCATAAAAACGATATGTATCGATTTTGTCGATTTATCGATCCTAACGATGCTGTTGTGGTAGGGCCCCAAGTTAAATTAATTTAATTAATAGTTACCTTAGTTCATATATACTAAACGGCCTACAACACTGTAGAACACATGAGTAGTGGTTCCAACGCATCATCTCAGGTTTCTCGCCGCGGCCGGTCCGAGATGCGCGCTAAGATATTGACTTTTTATTTATTGACATTTTCTAATGTACCAAGCCGCTATTCATCATGCCGGCCACCGATACACTCGCCCCTGATAACGCGCCTCATTGTTTGCCATACACATAATGGATTATTGATAAAACATGTGGGTGTCCCTAATCTCTTGGCCGAGAGAAATCTCTAAACGTCAAACCGACCAAAATATATTAAGCTAATGCCTCCGTAATGAATGATCGCGCGAGATATTAAGTGGACACGATTTATCGTTGCTTGGTATTAATGTGGAAGGCCTGATAGTGCCTGTACCGTTGGATGTTGTAATCCACTCGTGTGGCCAGGGAAGAATGCACATAAGGCATTTGTCAGGTGACCTACTGGCTTTATATCTTTAGAAAAAAATAATATTCAAAACGAAGATATTAATTATTCTAATATTCAATTATCTTTTGTTGACGCGGCTTCAAATGTCATATAATTTGTATCCACATCATATTATTTGCATATTATGCATTTGTAAAGGGTTTTTCAACAAGACCTTTTTTCTAAAACAAAATAAAACTGAAACTTTTGTAATTCAATAAAAGTTTTAATCATCTTCATCTAATTTTTTTGTTTTAGAGAACAAAGTTTTTGTTGAAAAACCCTTTATTATGCAATAAAGTTTTATAAAATAAATAAAATCAAACCTTTGCCAGCCTTCTTTTATTAATTTTTTTTATTTTCACGTGACTGCCGAACTATCATTTTTTTTATTTTATTGGGTGCCTATTCGATAAAATTACTATCTAAATTTCTGACTTTTCCGGTGATTATACAAAAAGTGTTACCATATAACCATTGTCCTGATAATTATGAATACAACGAAAAAAAAACAAGTGTTTTCAAGTGATTATCACTCATACGAGTACATGAGGCAAATCAGTCGTTTTCAAATCAATTGATAATTATTTATTTAGCTCAATATTGAAAGCTTTTAAATTAAAGGTCAATTTTATTAATTCAAAAAATCAATCAAATTCTACAGAAATACTGATCGGTCTGCTCTGGAAAATTGAATACAACTGAAGACTTCAAAGATTTCGCCAGAGCAATTATAGAAACAATAAATCCAAATCGTGGAAGCCGTGACGGTTCGCGGTTTGGGATCCCGACTCCAGTCTATCCTTCCAATTGCAATTACGAGACTTCCCGCTTCCGACCTACTTCTCTCAATGGAAATTCATTAAAGGCCATTCAAGAAATAACAATATGACTATTAGAGTTCTATTCAGTTTTTAATTAATCGTGCGACTAAAGAACAAGGCTCCTCAGTAAAAAAGCTGGGATCTGCTGCGGTGCATCGCCCACCAAGTCTATGAATGGAAGCTTTGATGTTTTCCTCGCTTACTAGGAATTGCGGACTATTTATGTCTTATTTTGTAGTAATTTATGTGCGAATGCTGCATGTTGCAGTGGACTCAAAGAGCTGGTGCTGACGTGTGAATAAAACAGTAGGAAACTTAAATCAAGTCCAATATTAAACTTCATTTTCTCTCTACAAGCATTTTTTTTAGTATTCAGATCACTTTTAATATGCACATTCTAAACCTATGGTTTTTTTTATACATACATGCACACCACCACGCTTGTATTCCCGTTAAGGGGTAAGTAAATAGCAATGTTAGCCACTTCTCACGATCTCTACATACTTCTCTAGATTCATCCATATCCATTAACCGATTCATATTTTTATTTTATTTAAAATACTTTATTGCACAAAATTACAAAATAAAATTGTACGTATGCGAACTTAATGCCTTAGGCGTTTTCTACCAGCTAACCTTTGAGAGAGTGGAAGATTATGCATACAGGCCCGCCTGTTTTTTAGACTTCGTATTTGTTTCTTTAAGGACATCTCGAATTTAATCTGTATAAAAGTGCCCTGATCGATCACGTAATAATAGTTTTTTTTTTTTTTGTAGCATCAACCTGTACCGCAACAAGGGGGGGGTGGGTGTTATTTCCCACCTAGTCGTAGCTGATGGTATATGTAAAGCAAGCTCTTCGCAGTATTTGGAAAGACTCAATAGCATAGCCCATATGATTTTTTTGATTTTTTTATTGGAGCACGACATGTAACTTTGTATCTACCTGATAGTGAGCTACCAAAGTCCATGAATGGGGTCAATAATTAATTGTTCATAAACAACATTAATTGCTCCCACTATGCCGGCTAAATGATGCTATTACGAAATGGGCGGCGACAAAGACAAATTGCATTACAAGTATTTTTTTTACTTTATGCGTGTTTCCAGGATGGCGCTAACAGGATCATCAGGATTAATTTGGTTGAGTAGAGAGGGTAGTGAAAACAGTGCATGTGAGAGTTTAAAAGGCCTTTAAACCTACTTCGCGGTCTCAAGTCCGGGAACGCTGCAGTTCATTCCCCTGCCTTTCAACCACGCGATGGACCCGGCACCCGCACGGTGAAGCCATGGTTTGCTAAGAACATTGTCTCTCTCAAAGGTTTATTATTATTATTAGAACGAGGTTTGGGCTAGTGACTAAAAACAACTCTGGTGTTAATGTGGCTGAGTTATATTAAGGCGTATAAAATCATTCTTAATGTTTCATGTTGTTATAAGCTAAGTATCAATGATATCCAATATATTTATAAACACCCAATAAACAGGGTGTGTGTTCTCACACCCACATACACACTAACGCACACCCACATACAGACTAACGCACACCCACTAACAAACTCCAGCATACACACCATACACACATACACGCACATTCATTAAACATACAAATAAATTCACAAACCTTTAATATAACACTTGCTACTTTACCCATTTTTTTTATTATGTTCTTGTTTTCCACCAATCAGTGTATTTGTTTTTTTTTAATGTTTATATAGATTACACCATTTACATAAAGCAAGAACTTTGTATCCACACCTGGGAAGACACTGGCGCATGTAACACAGCTTCGGCTAGCACAGGAGACAGGGTTCTAAAACTGTATGTACCGTTTTTTTTGAGTTAATAAAGTTATTTTTATTTATTTATTAATATTGAACTTAGCCACAAACCATTCACTTATTAACATGTAAATAAACCAGTAGTAAAATAACGAAATTTCCTTGACTTCAGTAACGTAACTTGTATTTCAGCGGCATGTAAGTCGAATTACGTGAACACAAGTCATGTAAATGACTAGGTAAGGTATGTAAAGCGAACACGGAGTTAATGAAATTTCCAATTGCTTCCCAGAGTTATATTTCAATTTAAAACCTTACTGCTCCAGATGTTTCAAGTAAATAACTGGTAGAAATGAACTCTAAATCTTCAACGGATGGCTGAAGTTGTGGAAACGTAATGTTTTCATATATTATTCAGGTAAATAAATACTTATTTATGCTATTCAATATGGAGTTTAATTGAGTGGAAATAAGGTGAATAATAAATTAATTCAACGTGGTGGCCAAGTTGAATAAACTTAAATGACATGGTGTGTATGAGTGAGATTTTCATTTTAATAAATACGTAGGTTGACGATATCATTATAGTGCCCCATAGAGTACGTTAAGCTATCTTATATATAATAATAACACCGTGTTGAGCTCGCCACTTCTTTAATTTAGACTTAGATGAATACCGACAATGGCGAGATGGGAATATAACTCTGTTGGGTACTCTGAGGTCCCTAAACCATTTTTTGTTAAAGATAATATTGCAGCAAGCCTTCTTACGCTGATATCTACAAATGTACTTACTAATAAATTGTTATTTAATAAACAGAATTAGTCACTCCCACTATACCTTTCTCAATAATGACTCTTAATGTTAGTCATATTAAAATGACTACTTTGTGAAGTACGAATTGTGAATTCCTAAAGGAATATTGATGTAGAGATGCGGTTATTAAGAATTGCATGTAGAGAAATGATTGCGGATAGAGTGAAAAATAAAATTGTGCGTGATATGTAGGTTATTTGAAAGAAGATGTAGTGACAAGGATTGAGGAAGGAAAGTTATAATGTTTTGAGGACATTGAAGGTTGAATGAAAAGAGCCAAAAGATATTTATAAATCAGAGGCAAAAGGATTTTAATGCGGGAACGATCCAGAAGAATGTTCCTTGACCAAATTGGGGATATTCTCAATAAACGTAGGATCAGCAGTGCCAAAAACTGTAGGGCTTGTATGAAGAGAGTTGTGGATGTAAGAGAAGCGAAGAACCAGGATCGTCTTAGGTGGCGCTCTTGTCTCTACCTATCACAGTGGAAAAAATATCAATGCCTTATAAATGAGAAAGGCCGTAGGTAAATGCGGTTACAAAATAAGTACGTAATGAGTAAGTCGAATACGAAAAGCTAATATAAGAACGTTTCCATTATTTTACGGAGATGTAATTAATTCCACAAAACTTACTGACAGTTTCACAGGTACACTTTTAATTTAGGTAAAGTAGGTATAGGTAATCGATATAATTTAAAAGTAATACATTCTCCTTATTTAAGTATACAAACATTTGAGGAGAGGTCACAGAATAATAAAGTTGATGCCTGTGCTGAAATATTGACTTGACACAGTACATTAGTACATTATATTTTATTAACACCCAGACAATGACATTCTGCACAGAAAAACGTACTAATATGTTTTTGCCATGGGTGGGAATCGAACCCGCTATTACCGGATACAAAGCCAAAGACGCCACCAATAGTCTACGGAGGCGGTCACTTATTAAGTTTAGCGTGTAGCTTCAATAACAATAATAATATGGGAACATATTTATCTGGTATAATAAGCTAAATAAATACTAAATGTACCAGAAACCTTAAACTGAAAAAAAAATGCCACATTTACCATTATTATTTAGGTGGGAGAAAAGTCTTTATAACTCGCTAGACCGACCGACCGTTACCACCGCTAAAACAGAAGCAAAACCGTCAAGTGACCTAGTCATGCTTCAGTTTTAATCAGTGGGTTTACCAATTTTCAGGAGACTATATATTGCATCGAGTTCTTGTCGAGTTGGTAGTCTCCTTTTAGGGTGTAGTTACGAAAGGGGCTGTTAATTTGATGATGCAAAGTCACATCGCGTGCTCCAGTACAAAAAAAATGCTTTTGTAGTGTACGATACCTAGGTTGCCGTTTAGCTATTGCTGATTTAAATGACTTTTTTAGTTTCTATGAAAGTTCTCTTTTCTATGAAATTTAACAAAGTTTAAAACTTAATTACTTTCCGTAAGCGTTAGTTAAAATCCGCTTGCTAAAGCTCAAGACATGAATTACGTTTTAACTTTGCCTTTACAGCGAATGTTAGAAATATTTAACACAGTTTTAATATACCTAACATATTATTATCTCTGTATATAAATACAGACTTGTAGGTAACAGGTAAATTGATTTATAATATTAAAGCAATTATCTATATTCGAACTTTGAAGTATAAAATAACTTTACTATAAAATAATTTATTAATATTATAAATATTCGTAGATAATATTCTTTCTTGACTATTGATAGACCGAAAAATTTATTCAGTTTGTCAAATTAAATATTTGTCTCTCATGGGAGAATATTTATTATCTCATATGCATTATTACAAAATTGTTAAATTCAAAATAAACCTTACCAACTGAACAAATAAATTTAAAATTATTCAACTGAAAGAATAAATTCCAAAAATAAAATCCCACTAGAGCCGCAGATAAATTGGTTTCACTTGTCCCCAACCAAACTTGTTCATTAGTGTTTAAATAAATTCATTAATAAGCATCAGGACAGACAAGGAGTCAACGGGAAGATCGATAAATCAAATAGCAAAGGGGAGCTAAGACAAAGAGCAAGGAAACTAAAATTTAAGCCGTTAGATTCCCACAAAGATCTCTCATTGCTACAAGTTCTATATAGAATTGTAGCTATAATAAACTTCTCTTTCTATCTTGTTTAATAAGATAAGGACAAAAGAATTAGACTGAACAACTCAATCCTACGAATAAACACTTCGTATGTCAGTTATAGACATTAATCTATGTATTGTAGAACATAAGTTGTGCGTGTACGCCCTCGTATGCTATTGATACATTGACAAACAAAAGGGCATATAGTCATACTCATAAGTTACCGTACTCTTTGGTTGTCACATGTGATTTATGAAGACAGGCTTTTGTATGACTTAATACGAGTACCTCGGTCTTAATCAATGTTTATAATTAAAGCAACAATATATTTAGGAAAATTATTTAGTATGTACTAGCAATTGCCCTCAACTTTGTTTGCGTAAACAATAACAAAAAAAAAACGATTAGAGACGGCACGTGCGCGTGCGTTTTTAGTTATAAGATTTTACATAATGCAACTAATAAAAAAACAGACAACCAAACAAAAGTTACAAAAAAAAATTGTTGTTCTATTACTTGTTCTTGCGTTTTCCATTTTTTTTGTAAAAACTTAAATTAACACTTCTCTGGTGGGCCGGACTCGAACCCACGATCCTCACTATCACAGCAAGATATCCAACTACTGAGTCAACCGGGTACGATTCCCCCCTTAGAAATGTTGTCATCGATTTTTACCTGTTTTTACCATTTGCTCTATTTTTCTTTGCATTCTTCTATTTACTTTATATTAGACTGAAGTTAGAAGTCCTAGATATCAGATACTACATATCAGAGGAGTGTGTTATTTATTTTTGCCTTTTTAATATTTATATTATTATAAAAATAATAAATAAAATATAAAATTAAACTAAACTGTATTTTACTGCACCTATTTTACCTACTTACTGCTTAATTTGTCCCAAAGGTTTGACTGGTAGAGAATGCCTAGCGGCATTAAGCCCGCCTTTGTACTAAATTTGTGCAATAAAGTTTTTAAATAAAAAAATAAAATAAAAAATTAACCCAACAATTTACAACTTGAGAAATAAATAGAAAAATAAATATAAATAGAAATAGATAGTAATTATGGTAGATAGTTCTGTTCGTTAATTTCAGATAATGTTTGTAACGTGCCGAGAACTGAAGCGGCATTATATTATTATTATTTAGTTATTCAAAATTCCTTATCAGGATATTCTTATATTGAATAAAAATGTTCCATGATACAAAGTCACTTGCCGAGGTCCAATAAAAATAAAGCGTATAAATAAATAACAACCACTGTATCTACATAATTATGAAAAAAATACAGTTAGTTAAATAATCAAAAACTTTGCGACATATAATTTACTAGAATAAGTATAGTAACGACATTTATAGTAAATCAGTCCAAATGAGTTAATATTTAATTACCGTTTGGATTAGAGTAGAATTATTTATTCCAATTTAGTTTAACCTTGTCCAAACTATTATTAAGTAATTACAAATTTTATTATTTTACCAAAAGTTTTACTGAAATAAAATCTTATTTTATTAGTTTTCAGTTAGTTTGTTTCGTAGTAAATTAAATGAAATTGTTGAGAAGTAAAAGTGAACAAGTGAAAGTAAATCCAACTTTCGTGTACATACATTTACACCGGTATTCATAAAACCTTAAAGAGACTTAGAAGTCCTTGAAGCTAAACACGCATTACGTTTAGCTTTACGCATATTTATTTTTGTTTTTAAAAAAAAGAGCCAAAACCTTCTATAACAAAAGTATTCTTGAAGGACCCAATAAGTCTTTATAAATAAGGTCATAAGTATTTCAGATTACATATTTTCAGGACAGACTGCATCTATCTCCTTGTAGGTGTGGTTACAAAACATCAAATCAATATACTAATAAAGAAAATTGGTCTTTATCGCTGAGGATTTTTAACCATAACAATTACCATAAAAATGATATATACTGTTGATAAACTACATTGTTCCTATCAATGTATAGTATAGGTATGCTTACTACCATGTTGTAGTCCAATAAAAAACAAAAAATAGTCAGTGCAGTATAAACGCGGTGGCTGAGTTGGGCTTAAAAACACTTAGGTCCCTGGTTTAAAGCCCGGTGTGTACCAATGAGTTTTTAATCAAAAGATGTGTGTACATTTGTTTAAAAAAATCACTATAGTACCTCGGAGAGCACGTTAAGCTGCCGGTCCCAGTTTCACTATACAACTTGTGAAACTGTTTATTGAGTCTATCTATCCCGCCGACCTAGCCACTTGTTCGGTGTATAGACCATCGGCTACAACGAGGTGGGATTAACAACCACTCCGCTGGCCCTAGGCGTTCCCGGGCCCCGTGAGGCACCCGTGATGATATTTTTAAGCCAGTGTCTTAGTGCCTTAGCAGGAATATAAAAACTTAAAGAAATAAGGTCGAATATTATATATAATGGAATATTGTATTTCTGAAATCTTGGAATAAAATTATCTTTTTGTATTAGCAAAAAGAGCATTTTATTCCATTTTATTATCTTTTTATTATAAATACGTATTTAATAATAAAAAATACTGTTTAATAATGTAGTGTAATAGTAAATCGAATTAATTCTGAAATAAAAAATATATAGGCATATATATTTTTTATAAAAAAATATGACACTGTCTTAGGCTTATTAAAAAAAAAGAAAAAAAACGGTTTTATCTTGGGTTTTAATTTTTTCCATAGTCTAAACAACCCTATTTCCAACCACATTAACAACATTTGGATACAGAGAATTTGATCTATAGAAAAAGACAATGATTGGATGAATAGGTACAATTTTTTTTTCTGTCTTAAGGAAAGACATTGCTAATGAGCAGAAAAGAACAAAATACATCATCCACACGTACAAAAGAAGAAAAATCACCTTCACCCTAAACTGATTTCTCCGACATCGTTACGACCACGTTGCGAGCGACAAACCGCGGCTCCGCGCGTCTTCCAAACGATTTATCTCGGTTAGACACCATCTACTCCACGTTAAAGATGACAGCTTCATGTTTTTTCAGGCGATGCTTTCAATATCGACGCTCGTTTACATATTTTTCAATTTACCGCAGCGCGTCTCGAATCGACGCGTATAAATAAAGCGGCTTTGTGTGAACGAAAAGGGATTTGTGAAGCGCGGTTTATAAAACCACATAATTCTTCTAAGGAATATGCTGTCAACGCGACAGAGATTTAGTTGTGAATGTTTTTATTCCTAGAAATGGGTTAAATAAGGCGCAGGAAGATACATGGAAAAAGCATTTCTTTTACTTTTTGTCTATATTTATATTGCTTCGTTTATTTTTACTTATTTTTGGCTCAAACTAACTAGTAATATAATCCATACGTTTACCATTTTGATATATTTTTCAGTTGATTTTTTTTTTTAGGGAACACTTACTACGCTATCATCACAATATCACCTATTATATGGTATCACCTTAGCCACAATATTGATGAAGAAGAAAGAGAAACGCCACCAACGTCACAATTTATAATAGTCCATATGGTTACTCCTTATTAAGAATGTTTAATGAGCAGACAAGTAAACGCTATCATCTTAATTACACCCATTGCATATAATAACTCCTTGACCAAAACAACGTCATACTTTTCGGGGGGGACTTCCAACAACGCCCCCTGCCTACTCCCCGTGCCAAATTTATCTATTTCCATAGATTTCGGGGGGTTTGTACCCCCAAAACCCCCCCCTGGCTACGCCCGTGTTATTATGTAAAACATTCAAATTACTTAATTATAATTTGGGACCAGCCTGTGTCTTTAAGACTAGTCCATAGTACATCGATAGATTGTCGAGAATTCTTCAAGAAAACATTAGTAGAAAACGAAACCTATAATTGATGATTTGATCTACGGCGTCACGACACAAAAATAATAAGTTTTATTAAAGCTCATTCCCTGACTTTAAACTTACGAGTATAATACTATCAAACTATTATCAAAGAATATAAAATTAATATTATCTTAGGCCTTACATAAACTGTCTGGCTTTCTGATCTCGAACAAGACGTCTTTACAGCAATAAGATGATTAAAAGATAATTATAACAATGACAAATATTGTTTATTGTTCATTGTGCTTTTCTTAGTGTCGATGAATCGCACTTTATCCAGAATTATCTATCTTATCTTGTCACTGCTCCGACAAGTAACACTTTTATTCGATCCCATGACAAAGCGTATTTTTAGATACCAGGGATGATACGAGTATCTGTTTATGTAATATATATATTTTGCAAAAGGAACGCGTCGGTGAAAGTTTTGTAGGCATAACATTTGTTGTAATATATCTTTATTTGGAATCTCACAAAAGAACGAATCAATTTGAATTCGGAACTGGAGTTCGATAAACGAAACTGAAAGTCAATGAAGGCTCAGTTATCGCCACGAGATGTTTGAAATTGGAATAACCGCAACCGCCGAGATCACGTTCGGAGTCGCGTGCGCAACAGAGAAAGCTACCGCTGTAACAGTTGCATTTAGTAGTATTAATGTATTTAAATAACAACTTTTGTTATATTTGACTTTTGTTAATTAATATCTGATAGATTTTATTATCCTTTACGCAACATTGTTACAAACATATTTAGTGATTTTATTGTTATTGTATTTTTTTAATAGGAAAACCATAATTGATTTTTAATTTTTCGGACTACCGCATGAATTTTATTGTTGTGTATAACCGAAAGTATTTTTGTTTGTTAAATTAGTTGGCCAAAAATATTGAAAATAATTATTTTTCGCCACCCGTTTTATCAAAATATTAGATTTATTCCAGCATATCCGCGCGAAAGGCTGACAGGTGATGATGATGATGATGAGGTATATCCTGGAATAGGTCCAGCTGGTAGGCGTATTTAAATAACGTTTGTTATCTTTATTCATGAAGTCATATAACTGGCTCCCTGTCAAATCTATTACTAACTTAGATTGTTTTAAATATTATAATATAATATGAAATGATATATCCGTTTCAAGAGGTCAAGAAGAGAGAGAAATAATGTTCTTAGCTATCCATGGATTCTCCGTGCTGGTGCCGGGTCCTTGCGTGGTTGGGGGGACAAGGGAAAACTGCAGTGTTGTCAGACTTGTGGCCGCGAGCAAGGATTGGAGCTTTACCGAATAACTCAACTCTAACCATATAACCATTAAATTTTCAAGAAAAACTGGTTCTCTAGATATTTGATGCATACAGACAGACAATCAACAATAAGGATAATTTTTGGGAACCCTAAAGAGTCACAACAAAATAAAAAAGTCCAAAAAGACAATATAAGATGTTGGATAATTTTGTTTTTATTTTGATTTATAAGAGTGCCGCGCATGCAAAGGCCCTATTGGTGGAAGCAAAGGCCTTCTTGCGCCTCTTTGATTTATTTTGTGAACTAGAAAGAGGTTCCGCCATCCCGTTTAATATCTTTGATTTACGATAGAAACTACGCGCATACAGTTCTAGTTCCCCGGGCGATGATATGTGGCGCGCCTGGTACCAATTTCACTTTTTGTTTTAATAATAATGACATAGGAGAAGTGGTTTAATAAGAGGCTTCAGCTGTTAGTTCAACCGTTCCGATAGTTTGTGATTTTTTTTGTGCATTATTATTATTTGTGGATTGGCTGCACTTAAAAGAGCACTTTTTTTTCTATTGTTAAGTATTACTTATATATAATATAACGGGTGCCTTATGGTGCCTAAATGGATTCAGGGTACTCAGCGGCGCTATTTTACCTATTCTCACCTCGTCGTATCTGATGGTATTCTGAGTCTAATCAGAACAAATGGCCAGCTCGTTTTGTTTACACCGAAAGTTTTAAAAACGAAACTAAAAAGTATTTCTTAGGCACTGGAAAGATCTTACCAATTGCGGAGTTCAGAAAATAATTTACAATGATGAGGAGGATGTAGGTGGGGAGGAAGGCCTGTATTACTTTGTTAGGCCGACCGGACTCGTTACCACCGCCCATAGAGATTCAAAAACCGTGACCAAGTCATGTTTCGGTTTCAGTCTATGGGTTCACCGGTTTTCCGGATACTACCGCATCGATTACTTGTCGAGGTGGTAGTCTCCTTTCTTGGTGTGGTTACGAAACATCCGATTGATTTGACGAAAAAGCAGCGAGGATATTAAAATATACTCGTAATGTATAATCGTATTTATCGTCGCCCATTTCGTAACCGCGCCATTTACCCGGCATAGTGGGAGCGAGAGTGGGAATATTGAGATATTTATAAACAACAATGTATTGATCGACCCCATTTATGGACTTTGTAGGTCTGCTTACCATCCAGTAAAACAAGTAATACTTCTTCGCTGGGTACCCTAAGCCCGTATCGGCGTCACCTTCTTCATACGTGTTTGACTAATCGCCTTCTTGGTAAGTGGATTATAAATCTAGTGTTAGTTTATAGAACCACGGGGACATTACTTAGTCATTATTATTATTATTGGTTCGAATCCCGGTGTGTACCAATGAGTTTTTAATTAAAAAAAATATGTACATTTGCTTGACAACACCACTATAGTGCCTCGGAGAGCACGTTAAGCTGTCGGTCCCGGTTTAACTATACCAACTTGTGAAAGTGTTTTTAGATGGGTTATTGAGTCTATTCAGAACATCACGACGACCTAGCCACTTGTTCGATGTAGATTCATACCATCAGCTACGACGAGGTGGGATTAAAAAAGCCCCTCCGCTGGGTACCCTGGGGCCGTCTAGGCGGTCTCGCCGTAAGGCACCCGTGATGATATATATATATATATATATTATATCATATTATATCAATGGCATCTACGCGTGGGCGTAATTTTGCTAATGTCAAGTTGCGGGTAGATTGATTTTTTTTTAGTATATAGTGAAAGTGGGATATTAGGATCGAAAGGACTAGGTTATAATAGGGAATGGCTACATGACCGTATGCAAACATACGGTATAGTAATGCCAGTGACAGTGGAAAATATCGACAGTAAAATAGGTACCGCCATTTTACTGAAAATAAGGGCATTCGTTGAGATATACAAACACTGAGATCACTGCGTAAATGCTACACAAAATTGGAACATTTTTGCACAATATCCTATAAACTTAACTATGAAAAATATATTAGAAACATACGATTACAGTCTTCGGGCTACCCTCAAAGAATCCTACTTAGTCCTTGTATCTATATAATTTGTTCCACACGTCACATCAGAGCAACATGATCTCTTTCAAACCCTTTTTCATCTGAGACAGAATTCGATACTTCAGTAGGAGTGGTGTAAAGGGTAGTTTCGAAGAAGGACACTTTGGTCCTGAGAATTCCACTAATTAGTTAATTACCATACACCCCGTAACTCTTAACTATAGGGATATTGTATAAAATTTTTTTTTCTTTCATTTAATAACAGTAGGTAGCCCTAGTGTGAGTTTTTTTAACATTTACTTTAGTACTACGTTAACATTTTGACCAATCACACGCTCGCATCTCTAGTTCTCAAAATTTCCGTTTGGAGCGCTGAACTATTTCCCATACAAATTTTTGTTAACTCAAACGCAAAGTAATAGTTAGGAAACTCACACTAGGGGTACTGTTAAAAGTTTTTACGTGTAGTACACTTAACAGTATACTGTGACCCATGTAAAATTAAACTGTAGCTCTGGATATTCCATGCGATTACACAGACAAATAGACCGAACTGCCATACTACTATAATTAGGTGAAACAATAATTAAATATCATCACGGGTGCCTTACAGCGCTCGGGACCGCCTTGACAGCCTCAGGGTATTCAGCGGAGGGGATTTTAATCCTACCTCGTCGTAGTTGATGGTATAAGTCTAAACCGAACAAATGGATAGCTCATCGCGATGTGATAAACACAAATGTACAAAATTTTTTACATTAAAAACTCATTGGTATTTTTAAGTATAAAGTCTAACCAACTAGGCCACCACGTGTATAATATATGCATGTGTAGGTATATAATATAGGTAATGGCAACTAATATTTCAACTACATAACAATAACTTTTAATTTAACTACCAGAAATGTAATTTTACATAAAACCATAAAATACGACGAACACCAGCTTGTTAAAAGTGAATACGCTATTAAAGTGGATACAACATCGTGAATACAGTTGATACATAGTTGAGACACGAAGAATTGTGTTTCTACTGACGACATCGTCATATTTTATACTCTCAACGAACCCCCGAGAGAAAGTCTCCAAGTTATTTCAAAGACAAATAGTTGCGATGTCGTGTTGAGAGGGAACCATCGATTGGAAGGCTTCAATAGATGCTATATGCATGTCTTCTTGTTTGAGATCTTCTTGAGAAATAAACACAAGGAAAACACAGTGTCATATTATTATTGGTGAGTGTCGAAGATGACATTTCAATTCCGAAACGCTACATTGTGTATTTAAGCATTTTCAAGTTTTCTCCAACATCTTAAACCAATAGAGAATTAGCATTAAAAAGTTTATGAATTTATTAATACTAATTTGAATGTTTTGTTATTTGGTAGTGTAGTTACAGTTAAAGTATACAGGGTGAATTTGAAAGGATGTACTTTGGGCTAATATGAGGTTCTGCTGATTAAATCGAACAATTTTTCCCATGGGACCATGTGTCGCAAATAATCAATATTTAGCTTCCCCACACAAATTGGTCATTTTAACATTACTAATTTGTATGGAGAAGGCATTTTTTTTTTCATTTGCGACACATGGTTCCATGGGATTTTTTTTTTATTTGATCAGCAGAACCTCATATTAGCCCTAAGTACATCCTTTCAGAGTCACCTGTATAGTGGGTGATATTTTCACGCCTGTCGAAAATGAAAATGCTCTTAGGCATTTAGTGTCACTTACAAAAACTAATTTAAAAAAAACTAAAAAAGTCACACAATAAACCCTTTTTTAAGCTCAAAACATAAATGGGAGTTTATTCAGATTTTCAATTAATTAATATAATTAAAAGCTTCAATAATAAAATGCGAAAAAAAGAAGTAGTGGTATTTATTACATCATCTTTAAATTTGTGGAGTATATTAAAGAAATGAACTTGATGGTATTTTAATATTATTATAATAATAGCACACCTTATTATTATTTGGCATGGATACCAAAATCACTCGGTTTAATTAAGTCGAGTGTCTGATGAGGCTCTTTGATGCTCATGCTGATTCAACTGCAAAGTATTACCTCTCCCCGCGCATGACGGTGAGTCAGTAACCCTTCCATACATTTATGTAAACCTTCCCCCCGACCCTTAATAAGAGAAAGAGCACGTATGAGATTATACCTACAATTTAGGCAGCAAAACGACTTTCGGGCCAAAACTGTTTTATGGGGGTAGAAAACTTTAATGGATTTAAAAAAAAATGGTCTCATTTTATTAGAGAGAAAATAAACAATGACTGTACGTTTTCCTTTTTTAATTTTCTGCCTTGTTATTTTATAGGAATTATTTTAATGCGAGGGATTTTTTTCGAATTTCAGGTGTTGATATTATTTTTTCTATACCAAACTTTAAAAATAGGAAAACGTACGAGCCTAGATATAGGTCTTATTTATTACGCCTCCAAAACTCATAAAAATCTATGAATGTTTAGTGGGGGGTAACAGTCCAAAAGGTCGTGAATGTATGGGAAATGTTTGATCAGACTCCGCTCTTAATTACAACTTTTATTAATATTGTAGGTTTATCATAATAATACAGTTATTATTTTCGTTAGAATATTATTCTAAAGAACTTTTATATATTATTCTTTAACTTTGACATACACACATTACATGAACCACTGGCAAAGAACTCGGCTTTGTATTTTTTTTTCTCAAAATCTTTCTCACTTTATGGCAATCATATTATTTTTAATTGGATATCAAAATATTATTGTCTCCTTTAATTGAGATGTATATGAAAAGTAATATAATATGAAAGACGATGCCGAAATTAAGGATTGTAATAAGTGGTATTTTTAATTAATATCTAATAAATTATATTAATAAAAAAAAATAAGTTTATCTTCTATAGATGTACTTACTCAACAAAACCTAAATTTCACAACTTTGCCTTACATCCTTTTGGGTTTATCAACCATTCCAAATTTCAAATTAAATTAACTAGTAGTAATTAATGTAATGCGAACAGATAGACAGGCAGAGGAATACCTAAGTATCCTTATCCCATAAGTTTCCTTTAAGAATATTTTTTTCGGAACTCTAAAAATGTGCCAGTCAATGCTATAATTAGGTAGGTACTTTTATTCTTGGATCCTTAATATTTTTTACTAGGATATTTCTGAATATATATCTTTTAATCTTATACATTGAAGAAAAGTTTAAAACTTCGATTGTTCTAATGTTATTTTAGTCCTAAATACGGCATTGAAAAGGGTTAAAATGACACTGAGTGAGCCTGTAAAAATAATTTACTAAATTAAATCATCCATAATAAATACAGCATAGCAAACGACCATTTAGTTCAACACTGCGGATGTGCAGCTAAAAAAACATTCACTTATGTAATCCTTTTGTCACTTTAGTGATGCCTGTCAGTGTTGCCAATTGTTTAGTTCCTATTCTAATAATGTAAGCTTAAATGACATTTCTTTGTTGGTGTTGTTAGTTCAAAATAAACATCATAAATTCTTCACTTAGGCTATTGTCTATGACTATGCCACACAAATAGTCGTTTTGTTGGTCTGCAAAAGCTGCGTCTTATAACGCGTTTATTTTCAATACCTTTGGTAATTGAAAAGATTATGAATAAAGCTTTTATAATTATTTTGTTATTACTTTCTTGTTGTAACTAAAAGTGAAAATAAATATTTTTTGAGATGATAAAAAATGAGCTAGTTACTTGAAAATAAACTTGCTAAAGCTTTATAAATCACTTTAATTTAAAACGTGTAGCTACTTATATTTTTATAAAAACTTAATTTGATTTGTATAAAATATATATCCTCAGAATAATAATAATAATATGTAGGACAAATTACACATATTGCTTTGTCACAAACTAAGCTCTAGGCTTGTACTATGTGTACCAGAAGCAACGATATAATACATATTATATTTTATAAACACCCAGACCATGACAAACTGTACAGAAAAAAACGTACTAATATTTTTTGCCATGGATGAATCGAACCCACGACCTCCGGATACAACGCCAAAGGCGCAACCACTAGTCTACGGAGGCTGTCATACACTAGGAGGAATACCCGGCGCGCGGTGAGATCGCGCAAAATCTCTCCGTGTTGTCTTTTGAATCTACACCGAACTACATTGACTAGGTAAAATAAATTATATGTAATATAAAATAAATATACCCAGTTAAACATAAAATAAAACTAAAATATGTAGGGAATAAGCTTGCACGCTTGCGCTTTATTTGAATTTATAATTGTAGTAATAACGAAAATAAAACGATTCGTTAACCCTACCTAAAGTAGACCTATTTGTAATCTATATTACATTAAACGTTATCAATAATTCAGATACTTGAAATAGAATTGTAAATAGGCATCACTTAGGGATCTATCAAGTCTAGACCCAAAGCTTTTAGTGGTCTGCTTACCTGAGATATTTTCTTCAAGGCGCAAGTCTCACGTGGTCGAAGGCTATACCCGAAGGCTTTCTCGACGGTAGGAATGAGTAATGGCGGTAATCCGCTTGTGGTGAGCCTTAAGCGAAGGGTTAGGGCTCCCAGTCGCCATAACTTTTATATTTATTACGGCTAACGCGTTTTGGTCCTCTTAAATCCACCACTTGGAAAGATGAAAAATATAATAAAATATCTTGGTCTATTTAAAGTGGGTTAAGATTTCCTACTTTTACAGGATTAGATATTTAAATCCTCGTCATAAACAGTATACTAGTAAATTATTTGTATACTGTACCTTGTTACTTTTTCTTAATATATTTTCTTAATATAAATACAACATACTAAGTAATTTTAAACGAATCGGCCAATCTTAGCCAAATTAATACGGTGACCGAAATGCCTCGCCAGTATTAGCCAAAATAAATATAAATAACAAACCAAATTTCTCGCCAATCCGTCAGTGTTAGGTAAAATAAATAAAACAAATCAAATAGGTATCTCGCCAATCCGTAGGTGATAGCCAAAATTTATACTGTTCCTGAAATAAATCAACCATAGAATATCTTAGGACGGCTAATGATCTCAAAATTATTTTTCCAACAAAAAACGTAAAGAATACAAAATAGAACCCAAACAAATTGGAATGATCACTCTTTTAATTCATCATTATTTACCGCTGACAAAAAATGTCCAACAAAATGGACCGGACGACGTAAAAAAATTAAACATCCCCTCAAAGAAACATGGCCGAGAAAACTTTGCTAACCAAAATCGGAGGGCACATACCAACAATTTGTTAGAAAAGGCAGTGATTAATACAACGTCTTTCGTTATTCCAATCGAGTTAATTTTACTCGGAACGTGGACTATAAATAAAGTCTGGTGCGCGACATTTGTCATTTTGAAAGATTGCGATCTGATTCTGTAGTTCCGGAGTTAGGTGATCCTCAATTGTATTAAGTAGCAGGGGTCCCTGTAAGACTTATAGATCTTATTATTTGAAATCAAAGTAAAACTTACTCTAACTGGGCTACTTGTCTATAATATTATTATAACAAAAAAATCTGAGAGTGCAAATTCTGTTGCGCACTTACGGTTCAAACAACAGATGAAATAAAGGGAAGCAGAAAAAAAAAAGAAGAATATATTACTTTATACTCGTCGGTTTTGGAACTCTCTTTTTGGAACTCTCTTTTTAAGTGTAAAACACTTGTATTAAGGGAGTCCCGCTCTTCCTACCGTTTAACACATTGTAACACTCAAAGAGAATATATAAAAAAATACTTGCTATAATATAGGTACATACATATATAATTATGTAAGTGTGTATGTGTATATATACATACACACATACAGACTTACAACATAGGGCGGAAATGTTTAATTGCATTATGTACTTTATTCAATTACGCACTTACGAATCATCTTAAATTTGGATTTTAGGAAGACATTATAGACCAGGACTTAACGTACAACTATGACATATTTAACCTAACTATGTAAATCACACGCATGCATGCCACACATACAAACACACATATGCAATCTCATACTTATTATTATATAAATATAATGTCAAACGACTAAAACGCCTATGGCGAAATATGTCGTTTTTGATTTTTTATACATACATACATATCATCACGCGTGCCCAGCCGAGGAGTTTTTAATCCCACTTTGTCGTAGCCGATGGTATGAGTCTACACCGAACAAGTGGCTACCTCGTCGCGATGTTTTGAATAGACTCAATACCCCATCTATAAACAGTTTCCACAATTTTGGTGTAGTAAAACCGGGGCCGACAGCTTAACGTGCTCTCCGAGGCACTATAGTAGTGTAGTCAAACAAATGTACATATTTAAAAAAAAAAAAAAACTCATTGGTACAAACCGGGATTCGAACCAGGGACCTAAGTGTTTTTAAGTCCAAGGTCTAACCAACTTGGCCACCACGTATATTTAGGCCCCGACGAGATACGAACTCGTGATCTCCTGTTTACCATACAGGATTTTTTTTATAAAGTATTTTATTTCAATTAATACCTGTTTCAAATACATAAATATAAAAAAAATATAAACTAACAAAAAATCTAACTTTATAACTTGAAAACATTCTAAATAAACATAAATATGGCTCAATATTATTCATTCTGCGCATTTCCTGAACTGATAAGAAGACGCGACGTGAATCCGATGGGCCTCTTAAACAATGCGGATACGCACTCATTCCCCTAAATCAGATCCACACGATGACATCTATAAATTCCCAGTCTAATTATTTTAGAATGCTATGCCGACAAATAAAATAAGTTTGCCTCGAGCGGTAGGGAATTAGGTCGTTTTGACCGCACGATATACAAAATGCGTTATCAAAGCGTTGTCTCGGCCTAACGCTTTATGAGACTATCCCAAATGTCTTTGTTAATGTTGTATTTTATTGCTTTATTATCAGAAAGTTGTGCTTTATTTTTGGATTAGTAGATAGTATAAGTATAAATTTATTTGTGATTATTTTTTAATTAAAAATAAATAAACAATGATGAATCCTCGCAGGATACGGTTTTTCCTCAGGCATTTTGCCCAAAACGTTTAATTTCTGATTCATTGTATCTGTGAACGACCGAAATTAATTACCGTTTACTTATTTTTTAATTAAAATTAGATTTAATGGAACGGCCGTCGTCGTAATCCGTAATATTTCATAAAAGATGGAAATTTTAGTGGCGCCATATTGTGAGAAAAGGCATTTCATTTCGGCAATATTTTGCATCTTAAGTGAATTTATACCGTTTTAAATTTGACCTAATTTGTTATAAACGAAGCAGTTTTAAGTCCGATAAATTCTTACATATTAAACTTACCTTTATAGGTTGGTGTTTATATAATATTATATAGTTATTTTTTTTTTAATAAAAATATTTTTGGAATTGCTAATTATATAACCTATTCTAATTCGTGTATATATTTACACCAAAAGAATGTAAATTTAATAAAATTAAAATAAGGCAGTTGTTCCTGAAGTGAAGAGAGAAGTTGCCCATACAATACTTCGAATACGAGGGACTTTATAAAATCAAGAGGTGTACAGTTTCCAAATAAAAATATTTTATTGATATTCTGTGCAAAAAAATAAATACCTATTCAGATTCTAAACACAAACACACCTAAACCCAATCACTTAGTACGTAATATCGATATTCTCGAAGCAACAAAATTAACATATTTACCCTTATCATCAAATATGGAGGTCCTTTTGACCCGGGCTTATCAACCCGTTTTAACCAAAAATATACAAAAGAAACAAGTGGAGGGTGAATGGAAGATTGGGACATTCTCCACCATCCCGACTAATACGAAGACGCCCACAAACGACAAGATTACGGCATGTTTGGAAATAAATCTTGTGAGACAGTTACCGTACATTTTGAAGCTAGCCGCAAATAAATGTAGTTGTCGGCGCTCCCCTCTAGAGTGGTTGGTGGTACAAATGCCACTCCTGTACTCTTGTATAATGCACCAATGTCATTAATAACCAAACTGTTGTTATTTCACTTAAATACCACTATCGAGTTTACTCAGAAACTTAGTATATCAAAGGGCAATTGTTAGTGAGTTTATATCGCTCCAAAACAAAGTATAATTCCGCGAATGAATAATTTATGATAGCCTACTAAAATGTGGTCTTTGTATAAAACAATTCTGCGAAATTAAGTTATAATTTTTATCGCTTTTTAGGGTTCATAAAACATTATTTATAAAATTTTAGTCTTTTTATAATAGTAAAATATTTGAGAGTCCTTATTTGGGAAACGGAAATTAAGGATTGTAGGTTTACTCCACTACCCATTTAAGAATCTAACCCTAAAAAGATTAACTAAAAGCTTATGAGAGAAAAAAATACAAAATAAGAACCCTCCGCGACTAAGTTTTCTTTCTTGTCGGGATTTTTAAACATATAAATTTTAAACCTACAAACGACTAAGTATGTAAAATGATTACAAGTCTTATCAAAAGAACCTCGACCTTTTTTGGGAAAAAAGTATGATTTATTTCTTCCTTATCTGCATTAATAAAAACATATGTTAAAATCTAGTTAACACTATTGTCAACACTTCCAATACAAACAAAACGATATACAATTGACACAATATTTTAACGACGAAGCTTATCTAGCTTTTCGATCCCCTAAAAGAAGCTCGTTACGGCAAAGGCAATAACGACTCCGCCCTTTGCCCGCAGACTCTAACCACCAAAATAGAATTATCAATGAATACTGACTATATCAATAATTTTAGTGCAACAAATGCAATTATGGCTTGGCTTTAGACACCCCAAAATCTCATTGGCGATGATTGCGACCAATTGTCTCCGCATGCGGGTGGCGACAGCTTGTTGGGTGAAGTAATAAATAATACATTACAATTGCTTTATAAAGTTACTTTTATTTTAATAAAATAATATTTTAACGTCGGTAATAAAAATAAAACAACCAAAAATAATAAATATAATTCTAAGAGGATTAATGCTAAAAATGTCCTCATCGGCTTATCAAATGATAGAGCTCGTCGGTTCCAAATGAAATGCCAGGCTTAATGTTCTTCTTCGTCTCTTTTTAACGAACGGCTTGAAAGGTGTTGAAAAGAGATAGAAAAATAATTGAGCCAAAACATAATATCGGGTTAGGAGCTAACTCAATTCGTGTCACCCTCACAGGTAGATCAATAAAACTGGCCGTTTCATTAACTTTATGTCAGATAGCACTTATAAAGACATTAAGAATCAAACCTGGCTTAGAATAGCCGTTAATGTATATCAGCGATACTATATCAATCCGTAGTTTTCTTTTTTTTGTCCAAATATTTTTTTCAACCCAACCACAACGTCTTCGGTAGACAAGAATTAACTTTTTTTTTAAATGCTTTATTGCTGAAGTGTCGTTGTCTTCTAGTAGTAAGAATTAGAAAAACATAAACAAGTAGGTTTGTTAGGTAGTAGGATTTTTTAGGTTACCCAAACGGTAGTAAAGAAATTCTTATTGGACAACTTCCGTGGAATTTTCAATTTGGAATAGCTAGATTTTTTTAGTTTATATATTTATTTTATAATCTATAGTTAATTGGCGGGTCTTTGATGATAACTATGGGTTCGATTCCCACGCATGATAAATAAATATTAGTACGTTTTTCTGTACAGTTTGTTATAGTCTGGGTGGCTATAAAATATGTATTATATCGTTGTTTCTGGTGGTACACATAGTAAAAACTTAGAGCTTAGTTTGTGACTAGAGCAATTTATGTAAATTCTCCTAAATATAAAAAAAAACAATGTTGTTTTGTAGTACTTCCAGCTGATGCTGATAATGTTAAAACTAATATAAAGTAAGACATAAATTCCAAAAAAAAATGTTGAACTCAGAATTTTTACCACCTCACCAATATTTAACGAGATAAATAAACAATGGAACAAAGAGATGGAAGTATGAGGAAGTCGTATATTGCATAGATAAACGGTGTACTAAGCACTCATAAACTGGAAGCTCCTAGGTTCTTGAGGTTCAGATTGACTCCGCGGTTTGCGTGCTCGGGCCGCGTTATCCCCGTAATTGGCATGCCGTTGTATCGCCGTACACGCTGTCACTTCGAACCTTGATCTATTGTTGAACTCGTGCCTTTGTTTTCAGACAATAAACTTGCTTTGTTGCTGAAGAGGTATCTGCTTCTCGTAAAGTCGAGTCTCGTTGGTTCCATCGTTTAGTGAGTGAATGATGAATGGCATGAGCGTCGAGAGTTCTTATGCTTATTTACTGAGTGTTGCCGCTTTTGTTTTGTGATGACGAAGTTTATGGTGGGGTCATATCGAGATGTCAATGTCATTCTAGCCTTGAAACGTACTTTACATTTTTTCAAGTTACTTATAATTCTAATTGGATAAAGATTTTATCTTAGTATATATTTTTATTGAAATTAATACGTAACATTTCCTCTCCAGTTTTCCACCAAATCATACCCTGAGATATTCTGAGTCTAAACCGAACAAGTGGCCAGCTTTTTGCAGTGTTTTGGATAGACTCAATAAATTATTAAAAATTCAGACCGAATCACTCAGACTCATGTTGTCAAATAAATGTACATTATTATTAACATTAAAGGTTAAATATATACCGGAGTTTGAAACCGTAGCCTAAAACTGTAGTGTTTTTAAGTCAAAAAATATTGTATATACAGATTTTATTTTTTTAAATACACCAGATAGAGAATATATGAAGCAATGTCTGGTAAATAAAAATTACGTAAAACTGCATTAAAATATTTTTGAATTTAAATTTACTTTTTGAGTATTTTTTTTTTGTAAAAAAATGACATTTAATGATCTATCGAAATCTGCTGGTTGTATTATTTTTATGCTAAATTATCTGTAAAAAAATATATATTATTAAGATTATCTGTAGTATTTTATAACACATTGAATTTCTGATATTCAAAACCGTCCAAAAACAAAATACCTTAAGTTCCACGTAAGTAAAGAAGCGAGTCCACAAAGAGGTTCTGACAAGTCCTGGGACATATAAAAAGTTAACCACCCACCTTTTGGTTCCAAAGTACGGACCTCACGGGACAGTATTATTTTAACTTATTCGCGTCAGATACCAGCGTAATAAATCAGACAGGATATCGAGTAACGCAATTGAGAAGCGTCCCAGAATAGTCATAAATTGTTGTTTTTGTGCGTTTTTACTAAATCATTTTGTTATATTAAGTTTCAAGTTAATGTGTCCTTTGAGCTGTTTCATTGTAAACTTTGTGATTATTTAATTACAATTAAGTGTAAAATACAAAGTACGAGTAGGTATGTCTTACTAATGCGTCTAAACCTTTTTATTCTACCTATATGTATTATTATTATATTATCCCACAAACTTTAAAATAATTTCAATCCGAATAAAATAGTTTTCCTACATAATATATCATTTGATGTTTTTTTTTACAAAAAAAATAAAACTGCGTGTTACTTCCTTGTGCTTATAATACTGTCATCATTGAATAGATGTAAAACAATCAAAATAAAACTCCTTCTAGGATGCGGTTACAAAAGAGGTAGTTGATTCGACACACAATTCGTCTTTGTCGCTGCCAATTTCATAACAGTATAATTTACCCAACTTTCACTGTGGGAGCGACCACTCCTGTTTAACAACACTGTCTTGATCAACCCTGTTTATAGACTTTGTAGGTCCTACCATCAGGTAGATACAAAGTCACATACCATGCTCTAATAAAACATATCTACAGTAAATAATGATGGTCAAAAGCAGCAGCGCCCTCTGGCTTTAGTTTTATAATACGCGCTATAGCGTTGTTTTTTTAATCAAAATTTGACCCTGATCTTCTATTATTCGTCACATCACAAACACTAGTTCACCGGACATTTTGATTGGCCTTTAACAGTTGGTTAATAAATAAATTGGGCCATTACATCCAATGGCGGATTCAGTAAATTATCTAACGCCATGTGTTTGACGCCTTCCAGTTGTCCTGTAATATGTCTTTGATGAATAGCTTCTTCCCAAGCTACTAATCCACAGTCTAATGTGGTCATTCACGCTCTTAGCATATGGTTAATGTTATGTTATGATACTGTAGGTACTTAAGATTGACAAGGCGTAATCTTGGTTTGTTCTATTTTTAAATCGTTAGCTGTTCTTAGTTTATTTAAAAATAGATAGGTAAAACTACCTACTTCTATCTTTTTTAAATGCGAGTTCTGTTCGATTTGTATTGATGATTCTACTAGTACGTAAGTTAGTAGAATCGGGACCTAATATACGTAGCACTGTTTTTTTTTATTTTTTTTATTATTGTATCTGGACATGTGAGTTTGTATGGTGGTGAGCAGACCTACAAAGTCCATGAATGGGGTCAATCAATGATTATTTTTAAACAATATTGATCGCTCCCACTATGCCGGCTAAATGATGCGATTACGAATTGGGGGGCGACAATTACGAATTGCATTACGAGTATATTTTAATCCTTATCGTCAAATCAACTAACCCGTTTCATACCCGCAACCTGAAAGGAGACTACCACCTCGACAAGAAATCGATGCAGTAGGTAGTCTTTTGAAAACCGGTGAACCCACAGACTAAAACCGAAACACGACTTGGTCACTTTGCATCTGTATGGGCGGTGGTAACGGGACCGGTCGGTCGGCCTAACGAAATTATAGAGACCTTCCTCCCACCTAAAAGTATTCTTCAAGACAGTGATATTTTTATACTTATCTAAATGTTAATGTCATAATATTTGATTTGAAACTTTATAATTTCTTTATTATATTGGGTTTATAAAAAGTCGACTTATGGAACTGATTAAAACTTCCGGAAAAACATCCTAACAAATGTTAATTTAATGTAAGGAGTCGTAGTGACTTGTGTAGAATTTCTATTTTTTTCTTCAATGGTATGATCTTTGCGACACATGGTTCCATGGGATAAGAAATTCGATTTTATCAGTAGTGCCTCATATTAACCTAAAGTACATCCTTTCAAAGTCACCCTGTATATACCTATATATATATATATATATTAATTTACAGCCCATTGGATTATAAGCTTATATACGTGGTGGCCGAGTTGGTTAGACCTTGGACTTAAAAACACTTAGGTCCCTGGTTCGAATCCCGGTGTGTACCAATGAGTTTTTAATTAAAAAAAATATGTACATTTGTTTGTTCACCACTATAGTGCCTCGGAGAGCACGTTAAGCTGTCGGTCCCGGTTTCAATATACCAACTTGTGAAACTGTTTATAGATGGGTTATTGAGTCTATCCAAAACATCGCGACGAGCTAGCCACTTGTTCGGTGTAGACTCATACCATCGGCTACGACGAGGTGGGATTAAAACCCCTCCGCTGGGTACCCTGGGGCCGTCTAGGCGGTCTCGGGCGTCGTAAGGCACCCGTAAAGATATATATATCTAAATGTTTGATAGTAATAAGAATAATGTAACAAATTACACACATATTGTCCTGGTCACAAACTAAGCTCTAGTCTTGTAATATGTGTACCAGACACAACGATACTAATACATATTACATTTTATAAACACCAGACCATGACAAACTCTGCAGAAAAACGTACGAATTTTGTTTTGCTATGAGTGGGAAGAGAACCCACGACTTCCGAATACAACGCCAAGGGCGTGTCCACTCAACTTCGGAGGCGGCCTAGATAAACAAGTTTATGAAAATAGTCATCGACATTTTCATTTGTACTACGAAAAACGATCGAAAGTTATATTTAGAACGTACCCTACCGGGGTGGTGTCAGCGAAATTTATTAATTTACTAATTAATATCAATAAAAAAAAACAATAAAAAAAATACAAAAAAAAAATCTTTCCGATACCGGGAATCGAACCCGAGCCTCCTGGGTGAGAGCCAGGTATCCTAGCCACTAGACCATATCGGATATACAGATGTTGACGAAATTCGGTTTCAATTTATAACACCGCACCGGGAGGGTGTGGAGCGGGAGAACGTTCTATAAATAACTTTCGTTCGGTTGTTACACAAATAAAAATGCGACTTATGACATGTTACTTAGAGTTAATTTTACATTAAATATGAAATATTGGTAAAGTACTGATAAAATTTTAGTCATTTGTTCTTCAAGGTTTTAAAGAATTGAAATAAAAATAATGACGGCGATATGAAGGAAATATATTATTTATAAGGTTTTTTTTAATTTATTTTTTATAGGTTCTTTGTTATATAGGGTTTTTTTTAATTATTATTTTATTTATAAGTTAGTTTATTTTAACGTTGTTTTAGTTTTCTTGTTAATAAAATGCACCCTTAAAAAAATCTTAAACAAAATAAAATTTATATTTTGGATAATATTTTAATATAAGAAGTAAAATAAAAAATATAGTAAATGTAAGTATTTTATTTTTATTATTTATATAAATACTATACTATGTAGATATTATAATGATTTTTTACCATCACGGTTGCCTTATGGCGACCGAAGCCGCCTAGACACCCAGCCGTTAAACTCTAGACTCTGGACAAGTGGCCAGCTCGTGCCGGCAGTCAAGTGGACTCCATAACGCATCTGTAAACAGTTTCCCAAATAGATATAGTGAAACTGGAAACGACAGCTTACCGTGCTCTCCGTGACGTGTGGTGCAGTTGGTTTTTAAATACTATGTAGATATATATTATCATAATAAATCTAGGTTCACCGGTTTCCAGGTGCATCTTTTCTTTTCTTCTTTCAAGGTGCGGTTGTGAAATAGGCCGTTGACTTCTCGATACAGCAGCGAGGATAAAAAAGTAGAATCGTAATGCAAATTATTCTTTAATATTCCGTTTCTTAACGCTATCACTTAGTCGGCATAGTGGGATCGATCAATGCTGTTAAATAATAGTGTATTAGTACCTCATCCATGTAGGTAGGTACTTTGTAGATCTGCTTACCATCAGGTAGATATCGTGCTTCAATAAAATATAGTAAATATTAATTAGGTATCTTATATTTATAATAAGTAGTAAGTAGGCACTAACTAATGCCTATTTTAAATACAATTCTATTACTATAGAAGGATACATAGTAAGGTTATCTTCTCATTAGAATTATGTTTCGATTGTTATGCGCGTGCGCACCGACCCGACCACCCACGATACGTACTACTGTTCACAATCATCAACATACATATTATATTACTAGAAAAATGTTATCGGAATGTAACTCTGTAATTATCTGTAGATAAGCAGAACTAATAAATGTAAACTTCGGGTTGCTATGCTATATTTATCGGTGGTAGGAAACTGTTCGGTCCATTAGGTAGTTTTATGGGTACCGAAATTTATATTATTTCGAATCCCGGTGTGGACCAATGAGTTTTTAATTAAAAAAATATGTACATTTGTTTGACAACACCACTGTAGTGCCTCGGAGAGCACGTTAAGCTGTCGGTCCCGGTTTCACTATACCAACTTGTAAAACTGTTTATAGATGGATTATTGAGTTTATCCAAAACATCGCGACGAGCGGCCACTTATGCGGTGTAGACTCATACCATCGGCTACGACGAGGTGGGATTAAAACCCCTCCGCTGGGTACCGTGGGGCCGTCTAGGCGGTCTCGGGCGCTGTAAGGCACCTGTGAAGATATATATATATATATATATATATATATATAATTTATAAGTCCGTACATATATTTCGAGAACTACTGATTTTGGAATAGTTTAATTCTTGCTGACCAGCAGGTTTATATTTTTTCTTTAGTTATTAATAAAACCATGCTAATGTACTTCCAATATTACAACTTGACTGTTAGTCGAAGTTCAATTATTATTCTTAAATTGATAATTGAACGCAAAAATCTTTCTGTTGTGGATAATTAATATTTTCCTAAGTTTTTTTTCTGATTTCGAAAAAAATATAAAAATCCAATATTAATAAATACAATGACGGACAAAAATATTATTTTAATTCTGTCTCAAACAGTAATGGAAGTGCGAAAGCCCATTTTGTATGGAGAACGCAGAGTTCGCGATTACGAATGCCATATTTTTGGAGTGGTTATTTCGAAAAAATATGGGTTAGATGTATATACTGAAATATAGATCGAAGATTATAATGAAAGTAAAAAAAAAAATGCGTGGGAGAGCTTTCGAACTTGTTTATTAGTATGTATATGAAAAACGAACTGTTACTTCAATAGTAGGTAGATTATAGGAACTAAGAAGATTACTAAACCGGTTATATATGCCATTACGAAATAACATTACAAATCTAGCTAACTTACTAAACATTTATTTTATAACCGCATCCTATTCCTAAGTTCTATTTCTACAAAATATTTATGCATGCAGGCCTTTTAAGTTATTATTATAACAATCATTATTGCTGATATTATTTGGTAATATTCTCATCATAATAAACAATGCCGTGGAAAAAATTACTAGCCAATTCAGTAAGAACTAAATAAATAACACAAGAAATAGAAAGAGAACGAATCGATGTGTAATGGTGACTCATCAAATTTTAAAAAAAGAACACAATAAAGAGCTTATTTTTATTTAAAAAAAGAACACTTTCAACCTGTTTAAAATCCGGAAGTATTAACAGATGACGTCAAGACGACTTAAAGTTTAAACACGTGTTTAAGACCATCTCTTGTACAGTCTTTGACTCTGGCCCATTAAGCTCTTAAGCGCAAAAAAATAGACCGGACATACAACACTTTTGGACTATACTAAATACCAGTGGTTTATCTGTCTCGCCTGGCGCCGTGTTGATTCGGCCTATAAAATATTCTGAAGCTTTTGTCTGTCGTAAATATCTTTAGGACCCGAATGCATTATGCTAATAACCATTTCCTGCTAACGTCTAGACCAGGTACCAACGAATTCCATGCATGCGATGGTATCTTTTTAAAAACAAAAAGAATTAATGTAGAAATCTCGCTTTGGAGAAACTCTATTCTTCTTGGTGAACCAAATAAAATAGCGTGTTAAAATTTGCATGAGAAATTTATTGCTGTCGATTAGCTATGGAATATTTTAGGTTCTCATGTCAAAATATAATTTAGATCGGGTCTTGTTGTGGAGACATTATTAACATTTAGTTTGTTTCCTAGAATTGTTTTAACTGATGTTAAATCAAATTATCATATTAGAAAACGGTCAAGGGCAAATAAATTCTGTTTCAATACTTCTTCTATACAATTTGGATATTTTTCGGATTCAATAGGCTTAGTTTTACACTTAATTAGGTAGGTACCTACTAAAAACTTTTTTTATACATAACTCAATAACTCCTACTTAAATCTAAAATTGGGTGAATTATCGCACTTGAAAACAAAAAGTAATAGAAAAAGCCAGAAAAAAAAATCTCATTTCTTTTTAATGCGGAGATTAAAATTTATACTTAAGAATTACTAAAAAAATAATTATTTTCAATCAATAATTTAATATTATACCAACTTTGTTTCAAAATGATATGACTTTGGCCTGACACTTAGGTACAATTGCAAAAATCAGTTTTTTACCGCAATCGGTTTTAGAAAAATTGTTCTGGACAGACAGACTGATAAAGTGATCCCATAAGGGTTCCGGTTTTTCTTTATTGCCTACCGAACCCTAAAAACATTCAGAGTTAATACTATTGGCATTTTATTTTATTTTATTGGAACACAGCACGTGACTTTGTATCTACCTGATGGTAATTAGATATACAATCTCTCCCACTATGCCGGCTAAATGATGCGGTTACGAATTGAGCGGCAACAAAGACTAATTTGCATTACGAGTCTATTTTAATATCCTCGCTGCTTTATCGTCAAATCAATTGCCCGTTTTGTAATCGCACTATAAAAGGAGACTACCACCTCGGGAAAAAAATGTATGCCGTAGTCTCCGGCAAACCGGTGAATCCTCATACTAAAACCGAAACGTGACTAGGTCACTTGATGGTTTTTGCATCTGTATGGGCGGTTTTCTAAAAATTGTTTTCTCTTGTCCAGTTAAGTAACTACTAAGTAAATAAATATTTTATATATTTATTATTTTGTTTAACATTATAATGTCTATATACTTACTGTACATTTTAGTTTTTTGTTTCCTATGTTTTTTATTCCTATGTCTGTGATGATGACTTACTACTGATGGTTTATATAATTATTAGCCGTAAATTGCCTCAATAAAATGTATTCAATATAATTTTAAATAGTCAAGTTAGAACTTATAAGAACAGAACGCTTATGTAGTTATGTCAATTTTATTTTGAACCAGTCGTACCTACTATTTAAGTCCTGTTTGGTTTTTATCAATAAATTAATTTTCTATTTGGCTAAAAAATTACTTTCTGCCATATTAAAAATTTCTTAGTGTAAGTTTATATGAAAAATATTATGTGCCTACTTAAAATATCATTGCCAGCAATAAATAGAAAAAAAAGAATCCCACTGATATAATATTATCTGCTATGGTAACCAAACCAAGTCCATGAATGTGATCAATCCATACATTGTTGTTTAACAGCAATGGCGAATTTGTGTATGCTTTATCGTCAAATCATCTACTCATTTCGTAACCGCAATCTAAAAGTTCCACCCTTCCACCTCGAAAATAAATCGATGCAGTAGTCTTCTGAAAACTGGTGAACCCACAAACTAAAACCCAAATAAATGACTAGGTCACAAAATTTGCATAGTTATTACTTAATAACCTGTTAAGTACTTTATATCCCGCTAAATCTCTTCCCTTAGAATTACCGGGTATAAATATAACCAGTTCATGTACAATTACTATAAATCAAATCCACTAAGCTAGTAAAAAAAAAAATATATAATTACAAATATTATTAATATCACAAAATCCCACTTACTTAATACCTGATAGTCGTTTTCCAAACTATCACTCTCTGACCGTATAATCCAGATCATGCTAGAGAGCGTGTCTGAAGGCAAAGCTTTATCATTTTCTGCACGCATTTCCTCCAGCAGACCTGTTTCACCTAGATCAACATCTCTCTTGCATAAATCTGATGTTTATATTACGTGTACAGACACATAAAGCTAAGCAACTTCTTATTTATATGTCGTATTAAGATGTTCGTGGTGTTAGAATCGTGTGAAACCTTAGCTTTCGACGTAACGTGTTAAATTATTAGTTTGTTCATTTAAATCACAATGGAAGAAGTATATATCTGTTTAGAAAGTTAAGATATATAATCTTTATTTATTTTTACAGTAATCTAATTTGAAGTCTTGATTTGTAGGATTAACGTCTCATATGTTATCATTGTTATAACCAAATTCCAAAAAATAAGCATCAAATGTTTTTCTATTTAGTATTTCATTACAACAACATGACAAGTAAAATAACCTAATAACCTTGAATGGGTATTATAAGTTAATATTACTAACATAAGCTTTTAATAATGGATCTCTGAATGTAACCCAAAATTACCATTAAAAACCTAGTTATACCTAGTTGTTTTGAAAGAAATTTATTTTTTGTAGACATTTATGGCAAATAATAATCCTTTTTACATAACCACTTTAATCCATGTAAAATATTTCGCGAGTTAGAATTCACGGCACAAGCCATTCTAACAATGAAGCACCTACAATTACAGTAAATAATTTTAAGACATTGTCCAAACAAAATACTGTGAAACTAACATTCTTTAAAATCCGAATTTCCAATTTGTTCAATCTTTAAGTATAATGAAGCAAAGAATCGCTTCCCAAAAGCATTCAATCTTCTCGCCACGTGGCCTATTCATCTTTGTATTCGACTATGTCCATTTTTCGTAACAAAAACAGTGACACTAAACATTCCCATTATTACTCCTAAAATAGACAAAGCAACTCTGTCCGAGACAATAGCTCGAAATAAAAGGTTGTCGCCGTTAATTTTTACACTTTTGACATTTGTAACGGTGAAGCCTTTGTAACGACTGTTTAGGAACTTAACCCCGTGGAGGCGAAAATTATCGCGCAGCATGTGAGTTGTCGGTATTTTATTAAAAGTGATGTAACAAAGAAACTTTACGCTGTTTTTCCGTTAATTGACATTTCCCTTTCTGTATACATTTTTTGTTGAAATGAAGTCACGATTAGTAACGCCGCAGTGTCACCTGAGCCGAAAGAGTCGGCCGCACACATTTACAAAGACTCGTATTTTGGTGCCCAACAATTCATTCAACTACCTATAATGAAATACGTTTGTTCGCTTCGACCCCACGGGAACTTATGAGACCCACCCGAATGTTTTTTTTTTCATCGTTTAATTTGTTATGTACCTTATATTTTATAAATATTTATGGCTTTGACATTTGGAGACCCACATAACTTTATGGAATGGGAATGTGGATTGTTTTTTTTTTATTTAATTTGAATATACTTATTTCATAATCTATGGGTTTGCCTGTAGCTTCGCACGCATTATTGAGTCTTTAAATTATTTAGATATTAAGCTTACGTCTTTTCAAAATATAATACTAAATTTTTACTATTTATGTTTGGCCCAACTTTCATCAAAATCGGTTCATTAGATTAAAAGTTAAGCTTCCATACTAATAGATTGACATACTTTCCCATTTATAATATTATCATGGACATCTATATATTATTAGTATTATTTGAGTACTAAATAGTTCTGAAATACTTCTAATATAAGATAAGATTGAGAATTTACATTTTGCGTATAATTTAGATAATCTTATTTGTTATTTATACTGTTACTATAACTTCATTAAAACAAAACGTAAAATAACTGTGGTTACAAAACAATTGTGGTTGCGCCTTTGACGTTGTATCCGAAAATCATAGAGAGAAGCCATAAGATTACTATCCGGGTTCGATTCCCACTACCTTCAGATGGTACAAGCCTAGAGCTTAGTTAGTGACCAGGGCAATATGTGTGTAATGTCCTTCGATGTTATTATTATCGTCGAATAAATTAGAAAAACGGTTAGTAATCTTCACAAACCGTTAATCCCCGATTAACTTTTCTATTCGAATTCCAGTACGACTCTTACATAACTGATTTACTATCAAAATATTCTACGGTAGCACATAAAGTAGATTCGGGCGGTAATCTCGAAGCGGGCGTAATGGATCCAACAGTTTACGAGGTGCTAACCCTGCACTCTGGTGTAGATGAAGAACTTTCATAACACTCAAAGTGTGCCAGGGACCCTAATACTATGTAACGATTTCATTTTTGTAGCATACCCTACTCGCATTCCTATTTACTTCCTCATCATATATAGCTGCTGTATATTTTAATATTAAAATAAGATTAGCACTAACTCTTTTGTTTGTACAAAAATCTCGAAGAGCCATTGCTAAAACTCCTGTTCTCAATAAAGAATTTTATCTAATAACGGATATTTATATACAAGAAAGATTATTATAAGAAAAATTTCTAAGTTCAGGACAAAAAAGTAAATCATCACAAATCGCTCCTGCTTCATTTTTACATCCCACTGGGGTCGTTTAAGAAAGGCAAAGTCAGTACAAGACACACACACGCCCAATACAAAGCCAAAGAAACGCGAACGCACACATTTTGAGGATCAAAGAACGCGCAATCTGTGTGAAAAAAATAACGTTTTGGTCCCAAAAGGGCGGACCCGTTTACGCGACCCAATTCACGCGAACAGTTTGGACTGAAGAAATTGAATTGAAGTCAGCCCGAACAACAAATTCAAACGCGTATCGAATTGTTTTACATTTGACGAATTCGCTTTTCGAAAATTTTAAATCGCAACAATAGGACATAATGATGCTGACCAATTTCTTTGTCCGCGCCATAGAATTTAAAGAATTTGAGGCATTGAATATTAGTGTTCGGTTGAATCTTAACATCGATTCTGATCGTGTGGAGATAGCGGGCTTGTTTTTGCAGTGCGTATCAAACAATCACAATGAAATAAAAAGTAGAATTAATGTGTCTCCAGTAGCCGCCTGATTTGAGTTCGTGTGTATTTTGTTATCTCGCTAATAAAATTTATTCCAAAATAAATTAAAGAAATCCTTTTTCTTTTCTTTGGCAACATTATTGAATTTAAAACACTTTTAAGAAGGTATATACCAAATATTTACCGCAATCAGAACTCAAACATAATTTTTGTTAATAAAAATCATTTTGCACTTTGCATTTTGTTTTATTTAACAATACCTACGTTAATTTTTTTGTTTTAAATGTGGGGTAATTCAAACTTATTGTCTAACTAAGATTTAGTATTTTACCATGTGTACTAGATATAACGTTACTAATACGTATGTACTATATTTTATAAACACTTACACCTTGACAAGCTGTACATACAATTTGCCATGGAGTTGTATAATTTAATTAAAGATATTCTTATAAAAATACAAATAGTCTTCGAAAACCATACCGATGCATGGGTTTGATGGAGGAAAAAGTGTAAATATCCTACAAAATGGCGCAGGTACTTTATTTTCTGCCTACCCTTTATAAGAGATGACAGAGATGAAGGTATGCATATAATATTAAATATGTAGATCTAAACTAAAACTACTTTTGGCTATATAATGACATAAAAATGATAACATTAAAAGATGATTTAATGTTTTTTATATACTTATTGTTTATTCAAGAAATTGCTAAGGATATCATCTGGTACAAGATGTAATTTTAATTTGGTTCTAATATCACCTCTTTATATTTTTACATATCATTATTTATTTATCTTCACACCAGCGGCCATATTCTGTTTCTTATAACGTGATCGTTAGATTGTCAAAATAACGATTTCCGCTATTAGCGCACTCTTCTCCAATCAGAGTAGTTTTTTAACCTTCGCTGATTGGAAGAGAGTGCGTTAATAACGAAAATCGTTAATTTGTCAATCTAACGCTCACGTTATAAGAAACAGAATGTGGCCGCAGGTCCTTTACGGGGTAGGCAGAGACATCCGAGCGCCACTTGTCCATATCTCTACATACTCCTTTCGCCTCTATGAGAAGAGCTATGACTGTGGAGTCATAGCTCTTCTCATACATGCACGCCGATTTCGGAGACTTTTAATAGCACCGTCTTTTAAAACCTTTTCAATTTGGTCATGGTACGTATGTCTTGGTCTCCCTCGGCCACGTTTACCCTTCACCTCGCTTTTATATATCTGGTTCGTCAGTCTTTCATCACTCATTCTTTCTATATGCCAAAACCAGCGGAGCATACCTATATTAACATTATTTATATCTAAGTATATTACCATTTATTATATCTAGTTTCCAAAATCACATCTGCCAAATTTTATTAGTAAAGTTTTGGACAAAGATAGAGTTGATGGAAGCGCGTATCAAATCGTACGATTCAGCGCGCTCCTTAGCGCAGCTGCCTCGGGCGAAACGAATTATTTTGTTTATTGTTCACATCTTATACGTTATTTATGAAAATCCGAAGTCATTTGACGTTTAGCCACGGTACCCAAACTGCGCGGCCTAACTTACTGAAAGTATGTCACCTTGCCTAAGATTCGATATGCGTTCCCAGCTGATTCATCTATCAAATTTGACTTCTTGGTAGACCGCCAACAAAGTTTTATTCGTTATCATCTTAAGTTAAAGGTGTCTATGTACATTGTTTCAGTCTATATAATAGAAAAGCACATCCTTAGTTATAGGTACACTTAAGTTTATTATTTCTTTATTCTATTCCTTTCCACTTTGTTACTTCTTCTTTCTCATTTTGTAGTTGGTAGTATTGTGTATATTTAGTTTATGTATTTATATATAACTAGCGACCCGCCCCGGCTTCGCACGGGTGCAATGCTGATACTAAATACACTACAGAAAAACTGTGAACGTTGTATATAAAAACATAGCGGCCCGCTCCGGCTTCGCGCTCTATTTATAGGCACGCTCTTGCCGCACCGGGCGGCCGGCC
Organism: Monopis laevigella; assembly: GCA_947458855.1. Classification (NCBI taxonomy): domain Eukaryota; kingdom Metazoa; phylum Arthropoda; class Insecta; order Lepidoptera; family Tineidae; genus Monopis; species Monopis laevigella. Next base: position 6,783,949 of record OX381586.1, read on the forward strand.
GGTACCGCCGCAAACGCTACGTCGCGCAATTTTTAAATCTGTAATATCTTCGAAAATATTCACTTAAATCATACGGTGTAAAGGGCCATATAGATCTATATTAAATGAACAATGTATTCAAGGTATTTAATCGGTTAAGGATTAATGCTGTATTGGTTAAAATCGCTTCGAAAATTAGCCATTATTTGTCGTAAAAAGTAAATGACAAAAAAAAGTTATTGTGGGTTATCCATAAGAGATAGACATATACCATCACGGACTTTTCTGTAGACCTTTTCAATGTGTACAATACTTAGTACATTATTTTGTAGGGTTCAGCCTGCGTTTGCAATGTAAGCGGAAAAAATTTAATTATTTACGACATCACATTAGAAACCTCAAAAATAACAGTACTTCTCCACTATTTAATGGATGTTATTATACATATAAACCTTCCTCTTGAATCACTCTATCTATTAAAAAAGCTGCATCATAATCCGTTGCGTAGTTTCAAAGATTTAAGCATACAAAGGGACATAGGGACAGAGAAAGCGACATATAATTAAGTAGTGTATATTAGATTGTAAGTATTTTGTATAATATTCACTGCATTATATACTCTGTTACTGTATTAACTGCTTTGATTATCCCAAAGATTTGACTGGTAGAGAATGCCTAGCGGCATTAGGTCCGCCTTTGTATTTTGTATGCAATAAAGATTTAAATAAATAAATAAGTACAATATAATATAAAATATTTAAAAAAAGCGGCCTAGTGGTCAAGTCACTGCGCAATTACTGATAACAAGGTTAAGCAGATGTCAACAAGGCTGGATCTGGGATGGGTGACCGCTTTATACAACGAGGCTATTTCATCATAAACACCGCAAAAAGCTCCCCACTTGTTAAGTGTTGCTAACGAATACCATTGGCGAAATGATGCTATATAATGGTCTGTAATATTTTGATTAGTGTTCAGATTAAGCAATTTTTCGCCAAATAGAGGCATGTCGAGTGAAAGCTTGGATAGCAAGCGGAACAATCCGCTTCGTCGGCTACCTTATTACGCCGGCCGTTACGCCGACCGCTGGCCCCTGTTTTTTGCTGCACGGAAGCTGCACCGATTTGATTGCTCTGGTTTTTGCTCTCCTTTTCAAATAAAGCAAAGTAATTGTTTGTTTTAAGCGCTGAGGGCTCTCCTTTTCCGTTCAGATTTATTACTGTTGAGTTTCCGGGTAAAATTAAACGCAGAACGTTTTTTTTTACTTTCCAATTGAACCCCAATTTCTTTACCGTTAATCTGACGATTTTTCTTGTTTTATTTTTTGCCTATTCTTCGATTATAATTCTCATACTTATTTTAGTCCCTTGGTCATCTCATGTTTTGCATTTTCTTAAATATTGAGAAAAATACAAATATAGAAATTAGATGACTGTTAGAGCCTACTTTTTCCAACACATAGGGGCTGGACATTAAAAAAGGCAATGCGGCTGCTGTTCTCTATGAATTGTTTTCATTGATTTTTTATTTATTTATTATTACTTAATTAGGTATATACCTAAATTAGGCTTACCTAATTTAGGTTAAGACCTTAGACTTAAAAACACTTAGGTCCCTGGTTAAAACCCCGGTGTACACACCAATAATTTTTTAATTAAAAAAAATATGTGCATTTGTTTACAACACCACTATTATTATAGTGCCTCGGAGAGAACGTTAAGCTGTCGGTCCCAGTTTCACTATACCAACTTGTGAAACTGTTTATAGATGGGTTATTAAGTCTATCCAAACATCGCGACGAGCTAGCCACTTGTTCGGTGTAGACTCATCAAACCATCGGCTACGACGAGGTGGAATTAAAAACCCCTCCGCTAGGTACCCTGAGGCAGTCTAGGCGGTCTCGGGCGCCGTAAGGCAGACGTGATATTTTTTATTTTTACTTAATTAGGTATTTTTTTAGGCGTGGTTGCAATTTGTTACTTCGTTTTTTTAATTACGCGAAAAGAAATATACCATATAATACAGTACGAGTAGGTATACCTAAATTCGAGTATAAATCATACAAACCAAGCTAGTATTAAAATAAACTCGCAAAGCTCTCATTTCCCTTAATTAGAAACCTAGTAGTGTTGTAATTTCCTTCTTAACAACAAACGGGAAAATTTACTTTGATATGAAATGTGAAATTAATTCTAAAATTACTAAGGAGGTCTAGTTTTTGCTCCATGAGGCAGGTAACAGGAAACGGGTTGTCTAACGTTAATCCCGCTGGAGGCTGTGTGTGTGTAGATAGATGTTCTCATTCTTTATTAAACCCACATAGCTTTGCTCGGTTTTTATGCGCAAGAACATTGATATAGTTGATATCGTCCCCACATCCTTCTCAAGGCTTACCCACGTCCCAGCCGTTAATGAAAGCTCTAGGTTTTGCATTCATTTTCTTACTTTTGCCTCGAAGCAATAATTTTACCTACGAGTAGGTACTGCTTGTATTTCTATTTACGTTTTAATAATTGGTTTCTTTCTTTACCTACAGCACTGTTGATTATTAATGCTATGGTAAGTTTTATTTTACTTAGTATTCAGTGGAGGTATTTTATATTTATTTATAAAGCGTTATTGCATAATACAAAGATGGACTTAATGCCTTAATTATAATGAGTATTACTAACTGACTTTGTCTTTATACTTTTGTAATCATTATTAAAAAGCGGCCCCAGCCTAGTGGTTAAGTCACTGCGCAACTGATAACAAGGTTAAGCAGATGACAACAAAGCCGACCTGGGATAGGTGACCGCTTTATACAACGAGGCTATTTCATCATAAACACCGCAACAAGCTCGCCACTTGTTAGGTGTTGCCTCCGAATACCACCGGCGAAATACTGAAGGGTTAATCCCTCCGCTGGGACCCTGAGGCCGTGTAAACGGTTCCCGGGAGCCAAATAGGCACCCGTGATGGTATTTATTTATTTTATTATTTTAATCATTATTATCTTATTTCATTGGCCTCTCTAAATGCTTGCTATTCTGTTTGTTTTTTTTATTTTGATTGTCAAACTACAGGATACATACTTTTAGTAGAAGAATGCCCTACTCTTAGAGCTCAGCAATTGTTATTAATTTTATAGCAATTTCCATTATTCACTAACAATTTAAATGGGTAAAATTAAGCTTTATGCTTAACTAGTCTACGAAGGTGTCAAGACTAGTGGTTGCGCCTTTGGCGTTGTATCCGGAGGTCGTGGGTTCGATTCCCACCCATGGCAAAAAATATTAGTACGTTTTTTCTGTACAGTTTGTCATGGTCTGGGTGTTTATAAAATATAATAAGTATTATATCGTTGCTTCTGGTACACATAGTACAAGCCTAGAGCTTAGTTTGTGACCAGAGCAATATGTGTAATTTTAAACAAAAAAAAAATAAAAAAATTGTAGAATAATATGTCGAAGTCGATGCACATATTGTCTTATATTATGAATTAATATCCTCCCCTGTGGTTGAGTTGGTTAGACCTTACACTTAAAAACACTACTGTTTAGGTCACATCATCACATATTTTTACATCAATGGCATATAATTTACGGTAAGTTCATCGAGGTCTCTCGGGTGAGTGATGCCTGCCAGGGTACGATTAAATTCAGAAGCTCGTGGTATTTAATCCTTGCTTAATATCACCTAGAACATATATAAACGTTAATATATTAGTAAATATATACATATAATAAAATAGTACTTGCCGTGTCTGTACATTAAACCCATGGCAAAAAAGATTAGTACGTTTTTTCTGTACAGTTTGTCATGGTCTGGTTGTTTATAAAATATAATATGTATTATATCGTTGCTTCTGGTATACATAGTACAAGCCTAGAGCTTAGTTTGTGACCAGAGTAATATGTGTAATTTGTCCTACATAGTATAAAAAAAATATATAAAAAAAAACAAAAAAAAAAGATTTTAGCATAAAAATACGCAGAAATAAGTAATAGAAACTGTTAATATGTCACAAAAATAAGTTAATATGTCACAAAAAAATAACAAATAGTACTGAAAATTAATAAAAAACAAGTTGCTTTCAATAAATATAAATACAAGAATAAGGTGAAAAATATTTATAATGCAATCAATAATAATTAACCAGAAAAATAGCATTTAGCAAACCATATTTTAGATAAAAGCCATCACTGGGACATATTTTTTTACACCAATAAAAATAACGGTTTGGATTTAAACATATTAGAACAAATGTAAATAATTGAAAATTCCTCTCCAACATTACTTAATGACCAAATTAATATTTCCCTATACTAAATTTATTCAAGCCAAATCAACATAACGTTTCCACCCAATCAAATTTCGTTCTGAAGATGCCTCGTTGAAAGGTGTCTACAAAATTATTCGTTTGTTGGTGATTTTTCTTTGTGTAGTTACATGTAACATAATTAGTACACCAACATATGACAGCCTCCGTAGACTAGTGGTTTCGCCTTTGGCGTTAAATCCGGAGGTCGTGGGTTCGATTCCCATCCATGGCAAATAAATATTAGTGCGTTTTTCTGTACAGTTTGTCATGGTGGGTGTTTATAAAATATAATATGTATTATATCATTGTTTCTGGTACACATAGTACAAGCGTAGAGCTTAGTTTGTGACCAGAGCAATATGTGTAAATTGTAAAAAAGAAAAAAAAAACATAAGCTAATAATTGCAAAGTAATATTATAATTTTACTATCATTTGAAACATTAACTTCCTCAAAATAACGTCTGATTCAATTAAATAGTACTTATTTTTAGTATACCTATATATAAGAGATATTATTTAGTATACCTATATATAAGAGGCCTCAGGATCAGTAATTTCTAACTAAATTTAAACTTTAACTTTCTAAAACTTTAAATATACGTGGTGGCCGAGTTGGTTAGACCTTGGACTTAAAAACACTAAGGTCCCTGGTTCGAATCCCGGTGTGTACCGATGAGTTTTTAATTTAAAAAATTATGTACATTTATTTGACAACACCACTATAGTGCCTCGGAGAGCACGTTAAGCCGCCGGTTTCACTATACCAACTTGTGAAACTGTTTATAGATGGGTTATTGAGTCTATCCAAAATATCGCGACGAGCTAGTTACTTGTTCAGTGTAGACTCATACCATCGGCTACGACGAGGTGGGATTAAAACCCCTCCGCTGGGTACCATGGGGCCGTCTAGGCGGTCTCGGGCGTCGTAAGATATATATATATATGTAAATAATATATATGAGATCATCTAAACGGCCTCAGGATCAGAAATTTCTAACTAAATGTAAACTTTAACTTTCTAACCTTGACATAATAATTTAAATAACACTACTTAGCTAATTCTAGAATTAAGTAGTTTAAAAACTTATAAAAATAAAGTTGAGCGGTTAATTGCAAAATAACACTATTAATATGATAAATGTATGTAAAAGTAAAATATAAATGCAAAAATATGCGACATTAAAAAGGTTTAATAAAAATACTATAATCCCACAGACATTTCTTAACTACACAATTAATTTACAATAGAAAAATACCTCAAAATAACACAAAACAAACTTAAATGTCAACTCGAACCCTTTGTGTATGCAAAAATATGTGAGAGCCAGTTCATAAAAAGTAGATACATATTTCATAGGGATTAAGCGTGTTGAATTATTATTGCTATAAATTATGTTAATCTCTTACCTAGTGAATAGTTGGCAAAAGTCTTTGGGATAATAATTTATGTTGAATTTAAATATCTTTGTACCCATATTTATTAAAATACCAAATGTGTAAAATGATGTTACAAATTTAATATAATTTTAGGTGGAAGGAAGGCTTGTACAACTCGACCGACCGGACTCGTTACCACCGCCTATACAGATGCAAAAACCATCAAGTGACCTGGTCTGTGGGTTCACCGGTTTTCGGGAAACTACTGCATCGATTTCTTGTCGAGGGGGAAGTCTTCTTACATGGCACGGTTATGAAACGGGTGAATGATTTGACGATAAAGCAGTGGGGTTATTAAAATAGACTCGTAATATGCAATACGACAATCTCGCCACCATAATTGTAACAGCACAATTTAGCCGGCATAGTGGGAGCAATCAATATTTTTAAACAACAATGTATTGATCCAGCCTATTCAAGGACTTTGTAGGTCTAATTAACATCAGGTAGATACAAAGACACAAGCCGCATGCATGCTCCATAAATATATATATATATATATATAGCAGAAGTTTCTACGGTAAATTTATTTATTCTGCAACGGTATAAACGAATATCATTGAAGAAACGAATATCCGCTGTATATTGCACATACGCAATTCCCACTGTAAAATGTAGATTGTATGTTTATCTTTTTGTGTTAAAAATAAAGTAAACTTTTTTTTTACTCTTCAGGCTACATTGAATCTTACTTAATCACAATAATATTATAAAAAACAAAAGATAGATAGAGATACTTAAAATATCATTGCTTAATCATAAATTCTACCACAACCGTGGTCTAGTGGTCATTGGTGTTGTATAAGGAGATCGTGTATTCCATTACCACTTATGGCAGTTTAAAAAAAAATGCATTAGTATCGTCGTTACTGGTACAAGTACAAGCCTAGAGCTTAGTTTATGTCCAGGGCAATATGTCTAAAATTTCCTACACATAAGCTTTTATATTAATGTATTAATAATATCTACAAAGTAAATTAATAAGTATGACTAGTATAATGTTACTATGAAACATTTTGCAAATTTCTCCACTAAGCTTTATTTTGGACGTTCTTATTTTTCTCTTCATTAATACATTGACTCCGTAGACTAGTGGTTGCGCCTTTGGCGTTGTATCCGGGGGTCGTGGGTTCGATTCCCACCCGTGGCAAAAAATATTAGTACGTTTTTCTGTACAGTTTGTCATGGTCTGGTTGTTTATAAAAAATAATATGTATTATATCGTTGCTTCTGGTACACATAGTACAACTTAGTTTAGTTTGTGACCAGAGCAATATGTGTAATTTGTCCATATTATTATTATTATTATTACATTTCCTTTGCTCAAACTTGTATTGTAGGTATAAATAAAATGAAACCTTTCAACCAAACCCGTTCAAGCCGATGCCACCCAATACATCTGTACTTTAAATTACATCAATCTAAGTGACAAGAATCTGGCTGGTCCCAACACTTATTACGGATTCCTAACGAATTCCTCGCAGTACCCTTCCAAAAACTGACTCTAACGACATAATGACAGTGAGCTCGGGCCATAAAACGCGATTTCTACCCCGAATAGTCCCGAATTAATGTCGATTTAATTAAACCAGTATAATTTTGATCCCGTCTCACGAGAGCACGTTTATCTAGGGACTGGAAATTATAAAAGTATGGACAAGGCTTTTAACATAGACATGCTAAGAAGACATTAAAGTTGTGAAGTTAATACTTAAAACGATTTTGACCAAATTAAATGTTTTTCTGTTGTTCCACAAAAGAGTTTTGTTTTAGAACAAGAAAAAAATGTATATTTATATATAGATACTAATATTTTTATATTTTATTAAGTAGTTCAAATAATACTAATTATATTTAACCTATAACTTAGTACTATTGTTATTATCGCAAAAAGCTTTACACGTAAATTTCAAGAAAACAGACAGTTAAATTTATTTCTATTACTGTTATTATTACCTATATAAATCAATTCTAAAATTAGACATTTTTAAATTTTGATTTTAAAATTAATTTTAACATAGGATTATAATCAGTCAAAAGGATTAGTGTCACGATAATGAATACCACATCCTCTAGCTCCAACTTATTCTTTCTCAATTTAAACCTAGAAGAAGGCTGCGTGGGTTCATCCTCAAAGAAAAGGCCCGTGTCGTAGGCGGGCCGACTTTATCAAATTACAACCTGTGCCGTTTTGTTACCGACAAAGGGACCGATACCTTCTTTGAGCATGGGGCATCTTTTGATGCTGTGTCTATTATAGGTTTATAATCATTAGATATGTCTTTATAAACTTAAATACAACTTTTTATTCCAGAAAAAATATTACAATTAAATAAATATAAACTATAAACTTAAAATAACAAATAAAAATATAACTAAATAGAAACAAATATTTATTACCTAAAAATAAACAAGTGCCTAATTTAGCAAAAAAGAAAAAATACCTAAACAAAAAAAAAGATATTATATAAAACAAAAAAAATCTTACCTACCTATATTTACAAAACGAATACATCGTCTAGGTCACACCCATGCGGCACGGTGCCCAAAACACTGGCAGCGTTCCCTATTTGTATTGCAATACTAAGTTTTTAGGCAACGTAATTGCCAGCACTTGGGTCACCTGAGACGAGAACCAGTCTTTTCCCGAGGTCTTTAATAAATAATTTTATAATATTTATATGCTAAATATTTAAAGGTGTGAATATTTCTCTAACTAGATATTATTTTATTGTTTTACCAATTACATAATTATTTTTTTAAGGGCACTGCATTCGTAATCGCGCTCCGCGTTCTCTAGACAAAATTTGCTTTCTCACTTCCAATATTACTAGATTACTATTTGTCGCAGAATAAAATAATATTTTGTCGGTCATTGTATTTATTAATCTTACTGGTCATTATGTTTATTTTTTTCGAAATCAGAAAAAAAAGAACTTTTTTAATATTTAATACAAAATAAAAATACCCACAACAGAAAGATTTTTGCGTACAAATACGATCATAAAAAAATATATTGAACTTCGACCAACAGCCAAGTTGTAATATTGGAAGTACGTTTGTATGGGCGTCAAGTATTCAAACCCCTTAATTAGAAGTACTTCTGATATCACTTTGTTTCATAAATATGATGATTTAACTGAAACTTATTGATTCTTTTTTACTTTATGAATTTATATCTAACTAGCGGCCCGTCCCGGCTTCGCACAGGTTTGTATAACTTTAACTATATGCTCAGCGCACGCCACGGAAGGCCTCAGAAACGATACTTTTCCCCCGTTTTTAAAACATTTTTGGTTACTGCTCCACAACTATAGGACCTAGCGTGATATTATATAGCCTATGTTACTTCTGAATAATGCAGCTTTCTAATGGTGAAAAAATTATTGCAATCGGTCCAGTAGTTTTTGAGTTTATTCATTACAAACATACAAAAATACAAATCTTTCCTCTTTATTATATTAGTAAGTAAGTAAGTATAGATGGGTTCAATTTAAATTACAAGAATTTTAAACAACCTTTTTTATTGTATAATAATAGTGTTTATTTCCTTTAAATATAACAAATAGTATGCGATAATTAATAACACCAAGTTTCCTAACTAATCTTTGTGTTCAATAGTCACATAATTCGTTTGTTTGCTTCATTATTTCATTTATTTTATTTTAACTGCTTTGCCTTTTTTTTATATAAATGCATGACGCTTTTTGCAACGCCGACGAACGCACCTCAATCCGAACTGCTGCACGAACGCAGCCGTGAGCTGTCACTGCTTACTAAAACTTTTGAAACAAAACGAACAGCTGAGCTGATTTTCAAGTTCACCAAAGTTTTTACGTATTTCCGAAAAGAATTAACAATATAAACAAAGTCACGGATCAGCACCAGCTCCAAGAGCATCGAGGGGCCCCTACGTCTTCGACGGTGAGGCAGTTTTCGAAAGGTTAGTGAAAGTTGATTGCATTTCTCATTTATCATCTCATTTTCATTATCATACCCATTCTTTGCACCTAACATATTGATCTTCGAACCGAATTATGCTGACTTTGATTTGTTGTTGATTAATTCTCCAACTTTTGGTAAAAATTACACGAATTCCTTTACATTTCTTACTTACCCTCTTCGAGGTACTATTTTACATTTTCCATATATTCCTTGCTTTATACATATATATTAGGCAGTGGACATACTTACGTTGGACCTTACTATATTATTTAATAACATAATATTTTAGATTTAAAAAAATATATATATTTTTTTTTTAATACATACTTACTTTTTTTCAATTAATTATTTTTGTATCGAATTTTAAAAATGGATATAGAACAGTGTCTATTTGAAAGAAACATCATATTAAATGATTTACAGAAAATGGCAGATTGTTCCCGAAATGATTCCGTTCAATTTAAGTATAGGTTAGGAGACTTGAATCAAAATAAGAAAGAATTTTTCAAGATTCAAATAAAAATTGAACGGCTATATGCTAAAGCTGGTACCTTTGACCATGACAAACAAAAGGAACAGTTTAATATTAGAGAAACTTATGATACTAATTATTATGAAATTCAAGCTGCTGCAGATGCTCTTAAACAAAACTTAAGAAAAAATAGCTCGTTTATAACTACACAAAATAATAATAAATTGCATTCAAAAGTAAAATTACCACCCTTAACATTACCTGAATTTCGCGGGCAACTCACAGAGTGGAACGCATTTTATGATCTGTTTAGGTCGCTTATACATGATAATGATACATTGTCTGAAATTGAAAAGTTTAGGTATTTGTTATTGTCTCTTAAGGATGAACCTTACAATTTAATTAAATCTTTACCTATTACTTCCCAAAATTATATGTGTGCATTCGACATTCTAATTCATCGCTATGATAATTCCAGAATGATAGCAACCAAGCACTTAGATAAAATTTTGGATTTAGAGTGTGTTAATGATAGGTACCAAGAGCGTTCGCTTAGAATATTTATTAATAATTTTACAGAAAATATTACTGCATTAAAAATGCTAGGTCAACCTATTGATAGTTGGAGCTTTATTTTGCTTAACATATTACTACGTAAGGTAACTCCAAGTATCAGGAAAAGGTTTGAACTTTCTCTTTCTTCTTCTACTGAGATACCAAGTGTGGATGTACTTATTTCATTTCTGGAAAAGGAGCTATCAGCTGTTGGGGTCATGAATAGTGCGTACCCACGCACATCCACAGATTCTGTTCCTCGTTACCTTCCTCCACGACCAACTGCACCTGGACCTCGTTTCACCAATAATACTCGGCCTGCTACCAGCAGCTCACGACCAATGTCTATAACACGTCCATCCACTTCTAGTATGCATGCATCTATTGATCACAAGAATGAGTCACAAAAGAAAATTAAATGCCCGTATTGCAAGTCACATCTTCATGTTATTAGACAATGCGATGCATTTTCGAATTTACCTCTTACAGAGCGTAAACAATATATTAGTTTGAACAAAATTTGCCCAAACTGTTTAAGTGTAGGTCATAAAGTGGATACTTGCATTTCAAAATATTCTTGCCAACATTGTTCACTCCGTCATCACACTACTTTACATGAACCTAGTGAAGTTGTTAACACACATGAGTCCCTCATTTGTGTTGAACAACCTAGAACTTCAGCAGCTAGCAATGAACATTGTCTGACATCTACAATATCTACAGAGTCTTTCACGGTCCTTCTTAGCACGGCGCTAGTAGAGTTACATCCTTCTAGCACTGAACCATCTACTCCAGTACGAGCATTGATTGACCAAGGTTCACAGTCAACTTTTATTAGTGAAACATGTGTTCAAAGACTTGGTCTACACCGCTATTGCTTAAAAAATAATATCTCCATAACTGGCATTGCTAATCAAACTCAAACTACTCGTGGTATGGTGTCATTTACAATATCACCACATAATAAAGTGGTACCAAACATTTTTATTGAGGCTTATATTCTTCCAAAAATTACCAATTATTTACCAAATGTATCAAACTCAATCGGGACATTACATCATTTGCGAGACCTACCACTTGCGGACCCAGAACTACGTTCTGCACGTCCCATTGAATTTTGTTAGGCTCCGATTATACAGATTCCATACTTTTGCATGACAATGTCATTGGCCCTACGGGCACCCCGGTTGCCATTAACAGCATTTTTGGTTACCTCTTGAATGGAAGGCTTTCAAAAACTTTAAACCAACACCATCGCATTAATACATTACATGTTGACATGCAGTTGGAAAAGTTTTGGGATTTGGAATCAGTTCCAGATGCAAGGCCGCTTACAGCGGAAGAAATTCTGTGTGAGAATATTTTTATAGACACTCATACTAGAGATAGTAATGGTCAATATACTGTATCGCTACCTTTCAAACCTGATGCACCATTACTTGGTGAGTCACGTGATATAGCTCTTTCACGTTTTTATAAACTCGAGAAGCGTCTTGAACGTGATCCTGCTCTACGAGAGGATTACAACAAGTGTCTTAACGAGTACATTACCCTTGGCCATATGGAGTTAGTTACTGAGGCATCATCTGAAAAAAATATTCCTTACTACATTCCTCACCATTGCGTGGTGAAGTCTAGTAGTACCACTACCAAACTTAGGTGTGTATTCGACGCATCTTGTAAGACAAGTAGTGGTCGTTCCTTGAATGATAATCTTTTAACTGGTCAGAAATTACATCAAGATATTTTTCAAGTTTTGCTTAAATTCAGAATGCATAAAGTAGTCTTCACCGCTGACATTAAAATGATGTACCGTATTATTCAGGTCCGTACAGAAGACCGAGATTATCAGCGGATTTTGTGGCGTTCCCACCCAACAGAGCCTGTACGCGAGTATCGCTTGTGTACCGTCACTTTCGGTGTTAGCTCTGCCCCATTTTTGGCATTACGCACATTACGCCAACTTGCCCTTGACGAGGCTGGTCAGTTTCCTCGTGCCTCTCAAGTACTTCTTCACGATGTATTTGTGGATGATGTGGTTACGGGAGAAAATTCAATTGAGGAAGCCCTTTCATTACAACGCGAGCTTATCGCTATATGCAAATCAGCTACTTTCGAATTACGAAAGTGGACAAGTAACCATCCAGCTCTTCTACAATCAGTATTGTCTGATCAGTCTTCATCTAATACTGATGGGTTGGTCATGTCAAGTCTCGACGGGGACGTTTCAGTAAAGGTGTTGGGTTTAAAGTGGAACCCGATGAAAGATAATTTTTCGTATGATGTTCATCATTCACCTCGTGAATGCACCAAACGTAACATGCTTGGTGATATAGCCCGGATCTATGATCCATTAGGATTTCTCTCCCCCATTACATTGTTTGCAAAACATCTATTACAATTACTGTGGCTCTCAGAGGTTGGCTGGGACGAAAGGCCATCCCAATCTATTCAAGATTCTTGGAATAAATTTGTTTCAGAACTTACAATTCTAAAATCTATAAACTTACCAAGACTTGTTATATGGGACCACAAGTCCATACAACTGCATGGTTTCTCTGATGCTTCTGAGAAAGCCTACGCAGCTTGTGTCTACCTTCGAATTCATCATAACGATGGTAGTGTTTCTACAAATTTACTGGCAGCAAAAACTAAAGTTGCACCATTAAAAAGAATATCGCTGCCTAGGCTGGAGTTGTGTGGTGCACTCTTACTAGCTAAACTAATCGAAAAGGTATCTGCAGTTTATAATGCATTTCTTTCGAATGACAATGTTTACGCCTGGTCAGATTCTTCTATAGTCTTGGCCTGGCTACGTTCATGTTCGCATGAGTGGCGTGTTTTTGTCTCTAATCGTATTACAGAGATTACAAATAGAGTGTCGGCCGATAGATGGCGACACGTTCGTTCGGCAGATAACCCAGCTGATCCAGCTTCCAGAGGGTCATTACCTTCAGAACTGGACCTAAGACTTTGGTTTAATGGCCCTTCGTGGCTACAGACATGCGAGATCGACTGGCCTATTTCGTCCATAGATTTTGTTACTGATGAAGAGAGACGAGTCCATACGATGACCGTATCTAAAAGTGAACCTTATGACTTGGGCTTTATTTCGAAGTTTTCTACATTGTACAAGTTATTAAGGGTGTCATCGTATGTTCTCAGATTTATAAATGTATGCCGTAAACGTAATCAACGATTAGAAAAGTACATTACTGTTTCCGAATTAAAGTACACAGAAGGTTTATTAATTCGTTTAATTCAACATAATGAGTTTTCAGATGATATTCTAAATATAAAGCTATCACGTAACTGTTCTAATCGTCTTCAAAGGTTGCGTCCTTTTATTGATGAATCTGGTTATCTCAGGGTCGGCGGCAGGACTCAAAATTCAAACTTACATTTTGATGCTAAACATCAAATAATACTTCCAAAGAGTCATCACTTCACCAACCTTATAATTGAGCATAATCACATTGTGCATCTTCATGTAGGTCCCCAAACTTTGCAATATATTATTTTGCAACGGTATTGGATTATTTCCGCTCGCCACGTTATTCGTTCGCGTATTCATGGTTGCGTTCGATGTTTCCGGACGCGTCCTAGTGCACCTCAACCTTCGATGGCTCCTCTTCCAGCGGTTCGCGTTCGTTCCTTGCGACCCTTTCTTCACGTCGGGGTTGATTTTACTGGTAGTATACAAACACGTGTTACCAAATTGCGTAATTCTAAAATTACAAAAGCTTACGTTTGTATTTTCGTGTGCATGTCTACTAAGGCAGTTCATCTAGAATTAGTTCCAGACTTATCCACGCAATCTTTTCTTAATTCCTTACAACGTCTAATTTCTCGGCGTGGATTGTGTTCGGATATTTACTCTGATTGTGGACGTAATTTCGTGGGGTGTAACAAGTACCTTCAAGAAATTCAAACTTTTCTTAATGATGAGGCTACTAAAAGTCAGATTAATAACTTTTGCTCCACTTCGGGAATAATCTGGCATTTTAACCCTCCATATGCTAGCCATTTTGGAGGCATTTGGGAAGCGGGCGTCAAAAGTTTCAAAACTCACTTTCTTCGCGTCGTTGGTGTACAAATATTGTCTTATGACGAACTTAATACTTTGCTTACTCGTATAGAAGCCGTTTTGAACTCTAGACCGCTTTGCATATTAAGTAATGATTCTAGAGATCCATTACCTCTTACGCCTTCTCATTTCTTAATCGGTGCACCATTAACAGCTCTTCCTGAGGCTGATCTAACGGATACGCCTCCAAATCGTTTGGAAAGATGGTACCTGCTACAACAAGCAGTACAACATTTTTGGAAACGTTGGAGTAATGAATACCTCAACCAGCTCCAACAACGCGGCAAATGGCACCGCGATTCAAAACCATATAACATTTCCGAGGGGACGGTGGTAGTCATTAAGGACGATAATTTACCACCTCTTCAATGGCGTTTTGGTCGTATACATGCTTTGCATCCTGGTGCTGACGGAATCTTACGTGTAGTAACAGTCCAGATAGGCAATAGCTTTTCAAAACGACCCATCATTAAGGTGTGTCCACTACCTATTCAATAATCTTGCATTTTATTTATTATTATAATTTCTTCATCCTTCCTTTCCTTTCCTTGTCTTATTACATTTGCTTTAGTTTTATATCGTTTCTTAATATCCTTAAAATAATCAAGTTATTTTAGGTCGGCGGCATGTTCAATAGTCACATAATTCGTTTGTTTGCTTCATTATTTCATTTATTTTATTTTAACTGCTTTGCCTTTTTTTTATATAAATGCATGACGCTTTTTGCAACGCCGACGAACGCACCTCAATCCGAACTGCTGCACGAACGCAGCCGTGAGCTGTCACTGCTTACTAAAACTTTTGAAACAAAACGAACAGCTGAGCTGATTTTCAAGTTCACCAAAGTTTTTACGTATTTCCGAAAAGAATTAACAATATAAACAAAGTCACGGATCAGCACCAGCTCCAAGAGCATCGAGGGGCCCCTACGTCTTCGACGGTGAGGCAGTTTTCGAAAGGTTAGTGAAAGTTGATTGCATTTCTCATTTATCATCTCATTTTCATTATCATACCCATTCTTTGCACCTAACATATTTTTCATAAATAAAATAGTTTATTGTCATTTTTAACTAAGACACAATTTATGTATACACCCTATCCCCTTTCTTATTTCTATAACATTTATCATATTAATTGAAGGTCAAAATTACCTAACAAATCACAATTGCCTTTGTAACCAATTTTGATCAGATATTAAGTTGGTTAACGTTGGTTCTAGTTATTGGAAATATATCTACTGTATTTATTACTCTCTGGTCTCCAATATCAAAGTGAAGTTCTGGACGAACGTTTGCAAGATCCTTTAGAAAAGACTTTCCGTAAACATCACCCACAAAAGATGTCGTGAGAATTTAGTGAACCCCCTTTGTTGTACAAGCGGCTATTAGCCTTTAACGACACTTGTTTCGATCTTTACATGTTTAAGATCGACCGTAGTCTTAAAACTATTTCTTGATAAATGCTCTTAATTTATATCGTTCATAAATAATCCTGTGATATTTTTTCTAGAACGACCCCCTTTGCTGTTCAAGCGTCTATTTAGTGTCTTCAAGTGTTAGGAATTTCTTTAACGACACTTTCGATAGTTTTAACATCCACTATCTATTTAAAATTATTTATTGATAAATGCTCATAATTTATATCGTTCGTAAAAATATCGTGCGATAATTTCTCTACAAGATTATTCTCCGAAACGGCTAATTAGAAGGCCAATAATTACCCATCGAGCAATTTACCAAATTTAAAAGGACACAAAAAAGCAAAACCCATATTAAATTGACGTCCGACTGAGAGAACACACACAAATTTAATACAAACAAATTTTGGAGCTATTAATAAAACAAGAAAAAGCCTTGGCACCCAATTTGGCCTGTTATTAGGGCGTTAAAGAACGCGTAAATTTCTTATTAAAACAGCCTTAGATAAAAAGTCGTATACCTGATACGCTGACCTGAGCATTCTAAATTCACATTTCCTGTGAAATATTAAATTTTCTGTTGGCACAAGGTTTATAGATGTGCTCTCTTCAAACATCAAGGAACAAGAGTGGTAATATGGTAGACTCATAAATGAGAAATTCTTTCATTCAATGGTTCATATCCTGATTCAAATATAAGGTCTTTGTTTTAAGAATTCCATTCTGCATTAGGAATTATTGACTGTTAAAAAGATATTATGGCTTTATAAAATAAAATGTTAATAGCATTTTAATGTGTGGTGTTTATTTTTTCATTGTTAGCTATTAGGTATTTTTTTTACTTAAAAACCTTCATTAAATCGATTGATAGTAAAATTATAGTTTTAATTATCGTTTTAATAACAAGTTTCGATTACAAGGTCACATTACTATTAAATATCTGTTTTAATTTCCCATTTTATATTATTAGTAGTCAGAATATCATCGGCTACGACGAGGTGCGTTAAAACCCCACCACTGGTTAACCTGAGACAGTATATACGGTTTCGGGCAAGTAAGGCATCCGTGTTGGTATATATATATATATATCTTCACGGGTGCCTTACGGCGCCCGAGACCGCCTAGACGGCCCCAGGGTACCCAGCGGAGAGGTTTTAATCCCACCTCGTCGTAGCTGATAGTATGAGTCTACACCAAACAAGTGGCTAGCTCGCCGCGATGTTTTGGATAGACTCAATAACCCATCTATAAACAGTTTCACAAGCTGGTATCGTGTTGGTATGTATGTATTGTCTTAATTTGTTTTACCTACTTATTAGTTTTTAAGTTGATGTTTTTTTTGTATATTGTAAGCTTATATCTATATAATACATATTTTTATAATAAACTAGTTACCCGCAACTTCGTGTGCATGTTATTTTGTATTAAAGGGCCGTCTAGACGGTTTCCGTGTTGTTACAGATATGGTTAGGTTAAAATATTACTCAGAAACTCCGTCATTGTTACATTATCTTTTAGATTTTGTAACAATAGTTATATCTTTGTGTTTTAGAGCTCGTCCAATTGTTGAAAAGGATCAAGTAGTTACCTATCTATAGTAAAATCATAAAAGATGAAGCATGATTATGATTACACAATCTAACAAGGTGGCCTAGTTGGTTAGACCTTGGACTTAAAAACACTTAGGGCCCTGGTTGGAATCCCAGTGTGTACCAATGAGTTTTTAATTAAAATAAATATGTACATTTGTTTGACAACACCACTATAGTGCCTCGGAGAGCATGTTATGCTGTCGGTCCCGGTTTCCCTATACCAACTTATGAAACTGTTTATAGATGGGTCATTGAGTCTATTCAAAACATCGCGACGAGCTAGCCACTTTTTCGGTGTAGACTCATACCATTGGCTACGACGAGGTGGGATTAAAAACCCCTCCGCTGGGTACCCTGGGGCCGTCTAGGCGGTCTCGGACGCATTAAGGCACCCGTGATGATATGTATGTAGACGATGATACGATGTACCTAGACGGCCCCAGGGTACCCAGCGGAGGGGTTTTTAATCCCACCTCGTCGTAGTTTTGATTAGACTCAATTACCCATCTATAAACAGTTTCACAAGTTGGTATAGCGAAACCCGGACCGACAGCTTAACGTGCTCTCCGAGGCACTATAATATTGTTATCGAACAAATCTACATACATTATCTTGAGTAAAGGAACTATAACATAATTTATGACAAAATAAAACCCAATCGTTATAAGTGTCTGGCCACCCCGAGGTAAGTCAAAACACGGCATAATTGTAATAAGTTTTTGTTTCTTTTTCAAGTCCGTTGATCATCATTTTAAGAGCAACAACAACAGAACAATCAACTTTCATTATGTCTTATCTGACATCCCACATGATACGGTATTAATTAAACACACCGTCTCTGCCTCATGAATTATCATGAGGTTAATAGTCACCAATGAGCTTGGAGTAATTATGTAGATGAAGGTCTCGAGGAGCCGAGGAGTGGGGACTGCGCGGACGCAATATCTCGGCATTAAGTTTTTTTGTTTGTGTTTATACGATGTTTATTTTTGTTACAGATGTTAAATTAGGTATAAATGTTTGAGATACAAGATGAATTGGACCTCAATATATATTTTTTTGATATAGAGATTAAATATATTAATCGCATCTTTTAGCCGGCATAGTGGGAGCGATCAATATTGTTTAAGAACAAAATTATTGATTGACCCCATTCATGTTCTTTGTAGGTATGCTTACCACCAGGTAGATACAAGGTCACATGTCGTGCTCCAATAAAAAAAAAGACAATATTCTTAGCTATCCATGGCTTCTTAGCGTGGCTTGGCATGGCATGGCATGGCGGGTGTGAACTGCAGTATTCTAGATATATCAACGCTAACCTTACCTGTGTTCAATACTCTCTCTACCAATTCACATGCTGATGATGGTCGAATATGCGGACAAAAAGACACTTTAATACCATGTACTTAATTTATAACCATATTCTGTGAATAAAGATTTCATTTCATTTCATATCGATCTTGGAAAGCCAAAATCCGTCAAAGAACGATAAGACTATGCTGGTTTTCCTCTCGCACTGACTTATACTTCACATAGTTAATTTTAAAACCGTTTCTAGCAATTTAATTATTGAGATCAAAGTATTTAATGAAATTAATGTGAAAAAGGTATTTTTAAATATTTTTCTTGGCAACAAAAATTTAAACCCTTATAAAACAATAGGTTATAGATAAAAGATCTATTCTCTTGAAACATTTAATGTCATTACAAATTTTAATATTTGAAAGGCTGTTAAACATTTAATAATGGATCTTTTATAAACTCGGCTTTATTAATATTATAAATAGATAGAGCTATTCAATGTATTTTGAGCGAAAAAAATGCCTTTAATTCTCTTTTCAAAGTAACATTTCTATGTCTTCTAAGTTCAAATATTTGCACTGAACCTTTAACCTTGGCCTTAAGACTACCTGTCTATTAACAAATAGCAATATTATATATATGGTCATTTGCGCTAGAGGCGGGTTCGGTAGACTATGGTTCGAGCGCTTCATACGTTGCTAAATCGAGCCACCCAAGAGTTCTACTTTCTCGGTATGATTAATATTTTGATTGACCAAATGTAAATGTGATAAAAACTGAAATGTTACTCAAATCCTTTTATTAGCAAAGAAAAAATGCCTTTAATTCTCTTTTCAAAGTAACATTTCTATGTCTTCTAAGTTCAAATATTTGCACTGCTTAACCTTTAACCTTGGCCTTAAGACTACCTGTCTATTAACAAATAGCAATATTATATATATGGTCATTTGCGCTAGAGGCGGGTTCGGTAGACGATGGTTCGAGCGCTTCATACGTTGCTAAATCGAGCCACCCAAGAGTTCTACTTTCTCGGTATGATTAATATTTTGATTGACCAAATGTAAATGTGATAAAAATTGAAATGTTACTCAAATCCTTTTATTAGCAGAGAAAAAATGCCTTTAATTCTCTTTTCAATGTAACATTTATATGACTTTTAAGTTCAAATATAAGCATTGTTTAACCTTTAACCTTGACCTATGACTACCTGTCTATAAACAAATAGTAATGTAATATATATCGTCATTTGCGCTAGAGGCGGGTTCGGTAGACGATGGTTCGAGCGCTTTATTCGTTGCTAAATCGAGCCACTCAAGAGTTCTGCTATCTCGGTTTTATTAAGATTATGATTGACCAAAATATGTACCCTGATTTAGTTACAATTGGATAGAAACATAAATATTAAAATGATTTTTTTTTCATATATAAACAATTAAACATTATAGTAACGTAAATACCGATGCCCATACAAATGCAAAAATGTCAAGTGACCTAGTCATGTTTCGGGTTTAGTCCATGCGATCACCAGTTTTCAGGAGACTATTGCATCGATTCTTATTATTTGCGATTACGAAACGGGCAGTTAATTTGACGATAAAGCGACGAGGATATTACAGAAAACTCGTAATGCAATTTAGTTTTTGTCGCCGCCCATTTCGTACCGCATCATTTAGCCGGCATAGTGGAAACGATTAAAATAATATTGAACAACAATGTTAAATTGGTCGATCCTATTCATGGGTTTTGTAGGTTTGCTTAAAAATACTCTTAATAAAAAGGGATGGACAATCACATGATATCGCTAAGAATGCAGTTGATATAATACATATTTATTCGGTGGATTAGTAATTTATTAATTGAATTTTAAAGTACTTTAAGCAGTCGCAAAGCGCGAATACCGAAAAAAAATATTTAGTGGAATTCCAGCTCATTACTTATCTTTGTCACTTGAAATGAATAGAGTAGAATCAACAAAAGAAATTATTTATTTTCCGTGTATGTACATTATAATAACAATACTGACAAAAATATATTCAGCATTTTAAATGTTTTTTTTTTCACTCTTCCAGTGTTTAGTTAAGGCGATATATATTTTAAAAAAAACTATATCTTTTTAAGGGCACTGCATACGTAATCGCGAACTCCGCGTTCTCCATACAAAATTAGCTTTCGCACTTCAAATAAGATTACTGTTTGTCGCAGAATTAAAAAAATATTTTTATCGGTCATTGTATTTATTAATCTTCCTGTGTTGGGTTAATATTTCTATTTAACAAAAAAAAAAAAAAAAAAATATTACCCACAACAGAAATATTTATCCGTACAATTACAAACATAAAAATATATATATTGAACTTCGGCCAACAGCCATGTTGTAATATTGGAAGTACGTTTGTATGGGCGTCTAGTCGACACCAGCGGCCGCATTTTCTTATGACGTGATCGTTAGGTTGTCAAAATAACGATTTTCGCTATTATCGCGCTCTCCTCCAATCAGAGAAGTTTCTAAACCTTCGCTGATTGGAACAGAGCGCGCTAATAACGGAATTCGTTGTTTTGACAATCTAACGCTCACGTTATAAGGAACAGAATGTGGCCGCAGGTCCCTTAATTGATAATAATATAAATATTAAAATTGCCATGTTTATTTAATCAAAATGATATTTTCAACAATAAATTTATACATAAAGTGCAGATCAGTGCATGAGTAAACATTCACTTGAGTTGTTACGTCAAAATTTGCCAACATTAAACACCTGGGAGATACATTTGCCATTAATAATCAATTTCAAATGCATTAACTGTAACGAATAGTTATATATTTACTTAGGTGGTTAGTTAGTAAGTGCAAAATAATATGTAGGAAATTTTACATAGATTGTCTGGCAAAAAGCTCTAGGCTTGTACTATGTGTACTAGAAACAACGATTCTTATAGATAATCTATACATATAATAAAATAGTAAATTAAAAAATCTGTACATTGATCTGATTTAAAAAAAATGCGAGATGGACTTTAAATAAGCTAATAATCTGTTATTTTCAGAATTAGTATTTGTCCGTATTTTTGTTTGCCGGGGCATCACTTAAAAACTACTGGATCGATTTATATGCGGTCTTTTTTATTGAATAGCTATTAACTCTGTCGGTAAAATAAGATATATTATATTTTGATATACATAAAGGGAGTTCAGATATATAAGGTGTTTATGTTTTAAGAGTACCTTAGGAAGCGTTTTATATTCACCCGATAGATATAAAAGTTTTATGAAGCAAAGTTGGATATATTTTAATGACATAAAATAGCAATAAATTATTATCGATTTTTTTTTCTTATAAAGTTGACATAACACCCAGACTAAGACAAACTATAAAAAAAACCTACTAGGTAATATTATTTGTCATGAGTGGGAATCGAACTTACGACCTCCGGAAACAACACTAACATCGTAATCACCAAACTGTGAAGGTGGTAGTTAGAAGTCTGCGTTCTCCATACAAAATAAGCTTACGAAAGTGCGTCCATACAAAATAAGCTTACGAAAGTAAGTAATATTCGACTACTGTTTGTCGCAGAATTAAAATAATATTTTTGTCGGTCATTGTATTAATTTTATTCATCTTTCTGTATTGAGTTTTTTTTTTATTATTACAAAAATAGTCATTACCCATAATAGAAAAAAAATTACGTACAATTAGAACATAAAAATAATAATAGAACTACGACCAACAGCCAAGTTGTAATATTGGAAGTTGTATGGGCGTCAACGCAACTGCAGAGCCCTTAACAAGACCACACAAGTTATTTCTTAAAACCTTAGAATGATAATGAATAGGTATTCCAATATAATGTTACAGGTAATCCAACTTATAAATGGCACGAACTAAATCAGTATTCAGGTACAAAGAAACAAGTAACATAATATCTTAACCGCTATAAAGATTGCATACTTTTTATAATGGTTCCATGTATAGTTACTATGTGTAAAAAAAATCATCACGGGTTCCTTACGGCGCCCGAGACCGCCTAGACGATCACCCAGCGTAGGAGTTTTAATCCCCCCCCGTAGCTGTTTATATGAGCCTACATACATATACCGGGTGAATTTGAAAGGATGTACTTTGGGCTAATATGAGGTTCTGCTGATGAAATCGAACAACTTTTCCCATGGAACCATGTGTCGCAAATGAAAAAAAAATTTGGGTTCCCCATACAAATTGGTCGTTTCTATGGAGAAGGCATTTTTTTTTCATTTGCGGCACATGGTTCCATGGGAAAAGTTGTTCGTATTAATCAGGAGAACCTCAGATTAGCCCAAAGTACATCCTTTCAAAGTCACCATGTATACACCGAAAAAATGGCTAGCTCATCGCCATGATTGGGTAGACTATTTTCCCATCTAAATATACAGTTATACAAATTGGTATAGTAAAACTGGGACCAATAGCTTAAGGAGCTCTCTGAGGCGCTATAATAGTGTTGTGTAAATGTAAATAAATTATTTTAATTAAAAATACATTGGTACACACCGTTTAAACCAGGGATCTAATGACTCTTTTTAAGTTAGATGTCTAACCAACTCTGCCATTACATATATATTACCATGTGTTCTTTACCAGATATAACTAAACTGTAAGGAAAGCGCTTGGTGATCACCTTTCAGGGTGAGGTTACGAAACGGGCAATTGATTTGACTGTAAAGCAGCGAGGATATTAAAATAGACTCGCAATGCAAAATCGCCTCTGTCGCCAATTTAGCCAGCATATTGGGGGCGATCAATACAGATGCGAAAACCGTCAAGTGACCTAGTCATCGGTAGTACGAAACCAGTTGGTCAGTCTAGCGAAGTTATAGAAATCTCCCACAAACCTAAAAATAATTTACTCTTATTTTTATTTTTCGAAGAATATTTATGTACAATTTCTAGTAAACTGGTCCCTGGTTCAAACTCCGGTGTGTACTAATAAGTTTTTAATCTAAATAATTAAGTACATTTGTTTAACAACCACTCTCTCTGCCTCGGAGAGCACGCTAAGCTGTCGGTCCCATTTTTGAAACTGTACATAGATGGATTATTGAGTATATCCAAACATCGCGACGAGCTAGCCACTTGTTCGGTGAAGACTCATATCATCGGCTACGACGAGGTGTGATTAAAAACCCTTTCGCTTGGTGCCCTGAGGCTGTCTATGCGGTCGCGGGCGCTGCAAAGCACCCGTGATGATATATTTTTTTTATTTTTATTATATAGTATGAGGTAGGTATTCATATTGTTTTATACGAACAGTTTATTTATAACCGGTGTGGTGCATGCCAGGCCCCACATAAACCTACTAAAATTAGACGAGTGCAACAACAATGATATTCTTAGAAAGTGTAGGTATATGATTTGTGCATACTGTACCGTTACCACTGCTTACTGGACGCAAATGTATACCGACACAATGTATTGCCACAATATACAAGCGATAGCGATTTTAATTCATCGCGTTTTTTCGTTGTCTAGTTTTTATATCTGTCATCTATTTATTGTTTTATTTAAAAACTTTATTGCACTAAATTGTACAAAGGCGGACTTAATACCGCTAAGTCAACCTTCGGGATAAATGATGAAAAGTGTGAGAGTGCATGATTAAATGATAAAATACTACTTATAGTCAAATTATTGATGACAGCCTCCGTAGACTAGTGATTGGCGTTGTATCCGGAGGTCGTGGGTCCAATTCCCACCCATGGCAAAAAAATATTAGTAGGTTTTTTCTGTACAGTTTGTCATGGTCTGGGTGTTTATAAAATATAATATGTATTATATTATTTATCGTTGCTTCCGGTACACATAGTAAGCCTAGAGCTTGTACTATGTGATATTTGATGTGTAATTAGTCCTACATATTAGTTAATAAAATACATATACTTACTTGAATGAGATTAAACATATTTTTATATATGAAATACATATACAATATGATTATATTTTGATCTCACAAATGAAATTGCTAGAAGCGGTTTTAAAACTCAACTTTATGCAGTGGTGTAAGAGCAATTCCAGCAAAGTCTTTGCATCGTCTATTGTAGTATATAGACCTTCCGAGTTCAGGTGTCGGAACTTTTATGGAGCGTGTTTTCAAGATGGCGCTAACAGGATCATATAGTATTGATTGAGTACAGAGGGTAGTGAACACAGTGCAGGTGAGAATTAAAAGACCTTAAAGGTACTTAAGCTCACTTCGCAGTCTCAAGTCCGGGAATGCTGCTCTGTTCATTCCCGTGCCTTCCAATCACGCGATGGACCTGGCACCCGTTTTTAATCTGTAAGTTCTTCGATTTTTAGTAGGCTACTGAATTGATTTTTTGTCGGTTTCGTAGTCTCTTTTCATTATGTGGTTACGTAACAGGCAGTTGATGATAAAGATACGAGAATATTAAAGTACACATGTAATCCAAATTTCTCTTTGTAACTGCATCATAAAGCCGGTATAAGCTAGGTATTTGTTTTATATGGCTATGTAGTAAAATTGAGATGCCCTACCAGAGTTCTTGTACACCGAAATCTATTCCCAATAATAATTATATTGTAATATGTGTATATGAAATGTAAATAAATGAAATACGAAATAGTGGTAGCGACCAATGCTGTTAAAACGTGCTGTTAATGTTTTTAACTCACGTGTTTAATAAACCCCGGTCTGTACCAATGAGTTTTTAATATAAAAAAACCTTACATTAGTTTGACAACACAATCAGAGAGCAGATAACAACACGTTTAAAACCTAATTTTAAATTGCATTGCTATTTTAGCCACACCTAATTACTAATGAAATAAAAAAACAAAAGCATAAACGCTTAAACCAATGAATTACACTACAGCGTACAAACATGTGTTTGAAAATTGCATAGCCTACATCATAACGGATTAAGCACAATAAGCGGGTAGCTAGAAGCGACACTCTGATACGGAACTCTTTGTGAAGGCTCTATAGTGTAGGCTGACCACTTACAAGCAATGAGGCTTTAAAATTAGCAGCACTATTCCTTGTGAGAATATTATAGCGAAATTACACGCTCCTTTGTCGCCCTAAGTAGTTTCCCATTAGCTTTATTTTAAAATAGCGGGTTTCATTTTTTTTTATAGGTGCTTACTTTAATTGTTTGATCACAGACTACTCCTTGTCCTGTCTTGCTGTGATAAAAATTATATATTCTTATGTTTCATCAACTGGCATTTTTTACCGGAGCAATTGCATGTGACTGCCTTGGTAAATAGATGTACAAAGTGCAAAAGCTGTCTTGGAAGACTAAAACAATTATTTAAAAAAAAATGAATAGAATAGAGTATGTATTTATTTATTTTAAAAAAATATATAGAAAAATAATTAAGAAGCCAGGAAATGGATTCACGAACTCGAAAGTCTAAACGTTGCTTTCGGCAATCAGTAATATTATAGATGTTTTTTGAAAAATCTACTACTACTACTTCTTTTTTCGTCCTATTTATAAAAAAATCCATTATCTTTAAAAAGACTGCTAAAGTACTATTTTTGATTAAAAATCTTAACTTAGTTGTCTTCATCAACACCAACAAGTTTTTTATTTCATTTAACTTTAATATCACTGAAAACAACGTTTAGATATTATTTGACGTTCGAGTTCGCAGATACATTTCCTTACTACAACTAACTTAATACTAATTGTAAAACTAAATTAATTACAATGCTAATAAAAACTACACAATATTATTGAAATGGTTCATCCTCCAATTCATCCTCTGCTTGTGCGTGGCGCTTGCGCTGATTTTCAGGATGAACCACAATTTATTAACATATATATATATATATATATATATCACGGGTGCCTTACAGGGCCCGAGACCGCCTAGACGGCCCCAGCGGAGGGGTTTTAATCCCACCTCGTCGTAGCCGATGGTATGAGTCTACACCGAACAAGTGGCTAGCTCGTCGCGATGTTTTGAATAGACTCAATAACCCATCTATAAACAGTTTCACAAGTTGGTATAGTGAAACCGGGACCGACAGCTTAACGTGCTCTCCGAGGCACTATAGTGGTGTTGTCAAACAAATGTACATACATTTTTAAATTAAAAACTCATTGGTACACACCGGGATTCGATCCAGGGACCTAAGTGTTTTTAAGTCCAAGGTCTAACCAACTCGGCCACCACGTATATATGTATTATTAACATATGAGGTTTTTAAAGTTAAAGTAAGTTATATAAGTTTAGAATTTAGATAAATGACATTTTAATATTAAAGGATATTATGATATCCTTACCTTATGTATATATTATTATTTAAAATTCTCCACCACATCTATTTTAATGTATTAAACTTAATTTTAAACATATAATTTAAAATCAGAATTAATTTATAATAACAATATGGTGAACAATTTATATGCTCTGGTCACAAACTATAATATTAGATTGTACTTAAATGTGTACCTACCAGAAACAACGATACATATAAAAAAAAAAAACCCGGAACCACGACCTTTGGATTTAACACAACAATTTTGTTTTAAAAATACGTTTGTTGAAACTACATATTTAAACAACTTTTTGTATTTAAAACGAATTTAAATCGATACTGACAGTAGTAAATAACATAATATTATATATTGTCCTGAGTACACTAACACGAGGCGAGTAGCAAGAGTTTATTATAAATTAAGCCCATTTGGCAGCGTTCTCGTAAGTTGAGATGTTCGTACAGCATACTATAGTGGACAATAAGCTTTCAAAGTTACTGTAGCTTTAATAGTTGATGCGCTTTTATGAAAGTTGTGTTAAAATATTTTTGTATTTCGAATAGAATAGAAAGGCCTTTTAAATATAGCTTTAGGATTAGTTTTAATTTATTATAAGTATATTTTGTTTCTTTCAAAAAAAAAAAAAAAAAAAAAAAAAAAAAAAAAAAAAAAAAAAAAAAAAAAAAAAAAAATTAATTAATTAATAATAAATAATATTAGTTTGTAAAAAAAAATAGAACATTGTTTAAAAATAAAATATAATGATTCTTATGTATGTCGCACGATAAAAAAGTGGAATGCCTGCGTGCGGTTTCCCTTCTTCCTTTAAGAGAGGCGTGAATAAGTTTCTCATGCAAACATAGTGGAATCAACCAATTGAAGCAAGTATCATTACTACTATTGGTTGATAACATTCATGGACGTTACATTGCCACTTACCATCAGGTAGATGTATGGTAACATGTCCTGCTCTATTAAAAAGATAAAAAAAGAGATTTATATAATTTCTTATGCTAAAAATAGCATTTTTTTAATTGGTTACACCCTCGGCTTGTTTACTTTGCACAAGTTATATATTAAAATAATATTTAAGTTATATATAATATATGTCTGGGTCAGTTAATTTGACAATAAAGACATATTAAAGTAGATCAGTACTGCAATTTCATTTCGTAACCGCATCATTTAGCCGGCCTCATTCATGGACTAGACGTTTTTTTTTACCTAAGTTATGAATCTTTTTTAGCTTATATCCCTATTGTTCTTGTATTGCCAGTGATGACTTACGGATCAGAGACGTGGTCGCTTACTATGGGCCTCATGAAAAAGCTCACAGTCACACAAAGGGCGATGGAGCTCTCTATGCTCGGCGTTTCCTTGCGGGATCGTATTCGAAACGATGAGATCCGCAAAAGGACCAAAGTAACCGACATAGCCTCCAGAATCCTTAAACTTAAGTGGCAGTGGGCAGGCCACATAGCTCGCAGAACGGACGGCCGTTGGGGCATTAAGGTTCTCGAGTGGCGACCGCGTGCTGAAGGACGCAGCAGAGGCAGGCCCCCCACAAGATGGACCGACGACCTGAAAAAGGTCGCGGGAAGCCGATGGATACAGGCAGCGCAGAACCGGTCGTTGTGGCGATCCTTGGGGAGGCCTATGTCCAGCAGTGGACTCGCGAAAGGCTGGCATGATGATCCCTATTGTATATATGTTGATCAACAAAATACATAAACAATATTTCAAGCAAATCATACCGGTAGTTTTTGAGATATTTGATACGGACAGACCGACAGAAGGATTTTTCGAAACCCTAAAGATAAACAGTATAGTAAAAGATTTACGTATAAGGTTGTTTAATCACTCAAGTATTATAAAAAGAAGGTGGTTTAAATAACCAATATTCGACTTTTACCGTGTATTAATTTATTTTACACCGCTGTTAAAACTTCCATTATTCATATAAAAAAACTTTAACCGCGTAAATTTAACGTCAGTTATGTACCTAACCGAAGCTAAGTTAAACAAACATAGTGCACTCCAACCTAGTAAGTAAATATAATTAATAACGACCTACACATAACTCATCTCCCACATTTACACTAACAAAACCATCATTATTCAACCTCTTAGTCCTAAGGTATGCGATCAGAGGAGCCGCTCCATGTTGGATCACCAATTAACGACTCGTGCGCATATCCTTACAAGAAGCCGGTATTGTTACCAGTGTACGAACAACAATGAGGTTATTGATCGGAGAGAGGAAGAAGCCTGGCGACTTCAACGAATATCTTAGAAAACTAACTCATAGGGATAGTACTACGGGAGAGCTCAGAATAGAGAGCATCAAACCTGGCGGCTTTTTAAAATCATAGTGATTGTCTTTCGAGCGAACTCTGGTGCTTATAATATAGGCGCTGGAGGGGCACTAAAGTTTAATGTAATGTCTAGGGGTGATTACGTGCATCAAGTTGTTCAAACGCCAATAGTTAATTATGTCAAATCAAGTCCTGTGACTTAAAAATCTTGAAAACTACATCATATCGATTGAACTTGTGTTAGTTTACATAAAATCTGCGCACCAAAACTTCGCTCGCAGCAAATGAGTTTCAGCAAATTTTGTAATAAATTTAAATGGTATCAGGCTTCTTTGACCTGCGTTAAAAAAATGTACCAAATAGGGATTGTTTATATCTATGGTACACGTAATTTTCCTGCTCAAGGCTCAACAGATATATGATCTATTAAAAAAAAAAAACAATTTTATTTATTTCTTTGTGCAGTAGTCTTCTGAAAACCCTACTGAAGTGAGCTACCGTCATTCCCATTCATGCCCATGAAGATACAAGTTTTCAACAGCACTGATATTGAAAACATCTTCATGGGCTCTGATTATTAAAACTACGATGGAATTAACTTACTTAAATTTAGTGGCAATGACAATTTATGTCATAATGACACAATTTCATTTATGGGCATCATCTATTGAAGTAAATTTACATGATATCAGCAGAAGCAATCTAAATATTTTAATGTACTAAGTTACGACTCTTTATTAAATTAATCTCAATGTTAAGTAGTCAGTCTTGTATGTTTACGTGCTCTTTGACGTATGGCCATTGTACTAATAAAGTAGCGAATCAATAAACGCATGTAGTTTGGAATTTTATTGACGCAATGACTTTTACATATTGTCTGAATTCAGCCATCCGACACGCAATGTTTGGAGCGGTATCAATAAAATTTGATAGTACTTTAAAAATACTGAAGCGTATCTATATACATACAGGCCGAATTTGAAAGGTTGTACTTTGGGTTAATATGAGGCACTGCAGGGTTATTACGCGTCTTAAGTTCGCTCGCACGCCAATCGTTATGACGTCATTCTGACGTAGATCAAAATTGGCTTCTTAACAATGGCTTCAAAAAATCTTAGAAAATTACGTCATAACGATTGGCGTGCGAGCGAACTTAAGACGCGTAATCACCATGCTGATCAAATTAAAAGAAAAATGGCTTCCCGATACAAATTGGTCTATTATACACATATATAGTTCCATGGGAAAATTTGTTCGATTTGATCAGTGAACCTCATATTAGCCAAAAAAAAGTACAACCTTTAAAATTCGCCCTGCAAAAATATTATATAAATACTAGTGACCTGCCCTGGCTTCGCTCGGGTGCAATGTAGCTCTGATACCGCAGACATCTTTATAAAATTCAGAATTCTGTTGCAGTATTTTTTTTTATATGTAGAACAATTTACGAATATTGTGCTTGTGCTATGTGTACCAGAAACAACGATATAATACATATTCTATTTTATAAACAGCCAGACCATGAAACTCTGTACAGAAAAAAGTACCAATATTTTTTTGACATGGGTGAGAATTAAAATTTACAAGAAATAAAATCATAATATTAATATTTATTATTATATTATATAAGTTATATTAACAGCCTTCAAATGCAAAAGACTACTTGGCTAAATAATTAAGTTTAATTACATATAAGTTACGACCCGCAAAATGATTCTGTACTTAAAAGTATAAGGAACTTAAAGATTTCTATTAAGTTTCAAATTCAGTGCTAAAATAAAGAAACTAGGACTTCAAACTTCACTCTAATATAGAGTAGTTGTTAGAAAGTACATAGAGGGCATCTGTGTATAAGTAGATAACAAGCAATGACTTTCGTGAGGGGTGACTGAAATCTGGTAGGCGAAAGCGAGGATCTTGGGTTCGAGTCCCGCCCACCAAGATTTTTTAATTCCATTTTATCTTTAAAAAACCAATGCTAAATAAAGCAAATAATTACTCGTATATAATACCTGGTGGTCGAGTTGCTTAGACCGTAGGTAGGCTTAAAGTATTTAGGACACTGTGTGTAGGACACAACGTTGATTTTTAAATTATGTAAATTTATTTGCTTGAAAATCACTACTATACACATGTGCCTGAGAGATAACATGGAGATGTCGGTACTAGTACCGAGATCTTGTTGAGTTGGTATAGTGAAACTAGTTTCACTATACCAACTTATGAAATTGTTTATAATTCTATACAAGAACTGCTATGAACTGGCCAAATTAGCAATAAGCTACGACTCGGGAATAAAACTTCTACTAATAAACCTTTAGTAGGTCTCAAGCGCTATAAAGCATTCATGATGGTAAGAAAAATAACTATACCAATAAGACAGTTTGACTAATTCAATCCAAACACAAATTTCATAGGATTTTCATCTGACCTATTATAAAATTCTCAGGCCAATACACCTACGTGATACCGTCTACCCCCAATAGATTATCTTCACTAATGCATACCAATTTTAATTCTATTCTATTTTAGACTTAATCTTTAAGACACAGCGCAGTTCGTAACGCCGGCGGCATCAGAACCCAACCCGTTTTGAGAGAGCCCATACGTCATTGGACAGGCTTAAAATTATTCCTTCGTTATATCATAAATCATAGTAAGCCAGTAATTAAGTCAGAACCTCTGAATAAAAAGAGTTGTATAATTTTTTCACATTAAATGACCATTTCGGTGTTCGGAACGTCTAAACGATCTCCGATGGAACCTTTTTTATGACCATACAAGCTACAATTGACACGACTCTGATGTATGATGGAAATAACTTTTATTTATATTATATTAGCTTAATAACTTTGATTAAATATCTATAATGTATCTGCATAGACACGACTGTATTGACTTCCAAGATCGACCGTCGGAACTTTTAAGTATCGTATTTCTAAGACGGTGCTGATCGTAGATAGGGTAGAGGGTACTGAACACAGTGCAAGTATTGATATGTACAAAGTCTACTTCTCGGTCATAAGTCCGGTAAGAACCTACCTGAATAGATGGATCCGGCGCCCGCATAGAGAAACCATAGATAGATAAATATTTAGTTTCTCTTACATCTAGTTTCTAGAATATGACTCAAATTATTTAATTAAAATTACAAAAAAATTAACTCATAATTGGTGAACTACTTTGATCGTGGAATTTTTTTGATCACCGTTCTAGAACTGGGCTGTATAGGATTGTCAAAAGAAATTGCCAAAATCAAACAAAAAAACTATTTGAAAAGACTGTTAAAAAACTTTTAAAACTATCATACCTAAACAACTTTTGTAGCAGCCAACATTTCACATAAGTCACAGTCAATCAATATCATTAACTTTGGAATTTTTCCAGTAAAACAAATTACACATTCAACAAAATTTTCCTATCAAAAAAGTTACTTTTAATAAACATCGATTACAATTCGTTGTCTTTAATATTTAATTAAATTACTTAAGTTCCATAATTTTATTAAAAACAAAGATTCACTAGTGTAATTTACATTTACTTATTTTAAATTTAGTATTTTTTAAAGCCTTCATATTTTAAAATGATGTTAATTGAAGTAGCGATCGTAAACATCGAAGCACAATACTAGAAGCTCTCATTAATTTCACAGGTAGCTTCAAAACCAGCTTCTGAGCTAAGAACGCCTACCGACTCATCAGCCTAACATATTACAGGCGTTATTGATCGTTCCACGGACCATTTTCGAAGGCAATTTGCGTTAATAACCTTTAAAACTCATTACGTTCAAAGATATTGGGACCTTTACCGTCCAAGAAAGTGTTTGTAAGACGTCGCTCTGACCAATCATTAGAACGCTATTTAAATACCAAAAAAACTTTTAGCTTATTTACGTAACTAGGTCAATAAACTGTTCAACTATTTGGGATGTATAAATGACTATAAAAATAAAAACGAAATTATCTTTAGCTAATACATACAAAAGCCACATTTCGGTTCGATTGATTATTTATTCATGAAATCGATAGAATTGATAGACAATTTGACAGTGCCGTTTACAAGTTAAGCAAAGTTGAAGACTTGTAATACAAAAAAAAACGTAAATGGGACAACCATTAGAAAGTTCCAAGGCTGTGACCGTTCGGATCCTGAATAAATTAGCTTTTGGAACGGACAAGCCAATAAAAGTTTTAAACAAAAGAATCATAAAACGACCGATTCTAAGTTCGGTAGCAAGCAACAGGGTTCTTCAATGATTTACGACAAAACTGGGACACAATTGCTTTTCAAACTTTTCAAATAAAACATCTAACTATAAATAGATACAAAATTTAAAAAACACATGCTCGTCGGCAACTTTTGGTAATGTTTGTTAAATGAGGGGTGTTTATAAATGTTTAAGGATAGTAGGAAAAAAAAGACAATAGACAAATTAAATTTTATTAGACGGGAGCTACTGGCTGGGTATATGGAGGGTGTTGTGCGTAAACAGGACGTCACGACTAGGCTTCTGCGTAATAAAGCGCGGCCGATAGCGAACAAACTCGGCTCAAGTCTGCCGGTTGTGAATACATAATGCATTCATGGCTTCTGCAAAGAAATAAAACAACTCGTTGATATACTTGGTTCTTAATAGAGTTTTCTATGTGTGTTTATGTCTTTATCTTTACTTGAATGCGAACAATAACAGTCATTTATTGAAAAAAAAATTTTTTTTTTAACTTTATTGCACAAAAGTATAAAGGCAAACTTAATGCCTCTAAGCATTCTCTACTAGTTAAACCCTCGGGATAATTTGATTAATATGTAAAACCAGTTTACTTGTATTTTTTTCTAAATAAAGAATTTATAAGCTTAGTTTAATCTAATATAGATATATATATAGATAATCGCATAATTATCTAATATTAAATAATTATATGATTTTTACTTAGTACTTTTTTATTTATTTCTTAAGTTTTAATAGTGGAAAAAGAACCAACTAAGTTAAAGTTATTTACAAAGACTTGATAAATCGATTTTTCGTGAAACATATTTTTTGCTTGGGAATATAACTTTTTTTTATAACTAAAAATTGTAATATTGTTATTGCGTATCTATAATAAGTCTATTAAAAAAAATGCTTTAGATTTTTTTCGCAAATTGCTATTTTAGCAAAGCAATATAAAGTTGTCAACATCCCAGCACAGTAGCCTTGTCAATAGACAATAGTTCTATTACCAAAACACACCGAATGAATAATGAACATCCTCTCCCAGATGTGGAACAATGTAGTAATAAAGTAACAAACGCACTTTACAGAAACCGACATAATTCTACGTCTGACGGTAGCTCCACGACTTTTGTCTTTGCATCCGACGGCGCACGTTTATGGGCCATTTCGCCTTATTCTTTCACAGGGTGAACTATTTTATTTTTTGTCCTATCTTAAATAAGACATAATGTTCTTAGAAACGGCACATTAGAATGGTTCTAAAGCTTTCTCTTTTTGTTAGAGACACGTCCGATGGATTTTATGGTCAATTGTTTTATGTAGTCGTTGATGTGGCAAAAAGACGAATGAGGTAACTTAGGTATGTCGTGTTTGATTTAGATTCACGTTGTTGGTTAAACGGATTGAAAATGAAACGTGTTTTATGCTCTAATGAATGTTGTGTGCTGAACGAGAAGGCTTTTGAGGAGATTCAACATTTATTTTATGTAAAATCCCGAATATGTTTGCATTAAAATGTAGCGGTACCCTTTACTTTTCTATGCTGAAAGGAATAAAATTATTATATTTGACCGGTTTATTTTTTTAGGAAATTAAAGAATTACGAGATTTTGCTTTATTTTTCATGTTTCTCATTATTATATTTCTGAGTAGGCGTAGGATTTATTAGGATTATACAACTGAAAAATAAATTATACATCTAAAAAGCTTATTATATATATTTTTTCAATGGAAGTATTGATTATCGTATTGATTATATAATTGTTTAGAGAGATGCGTTTGATATTTATTACCTAATACATATCGAGATATTAACGCTACGCCGAACATTATCGTTAGGTACCTATTTAGTCACGGGTATGTACCAGCAAAAGTATAACCTGGTATACTTTTGCTGGTACATACCCTTTCTCATTATTATATTACTGAGTAGGCGTAGGATTTATTAGGATTATACAACTGAAAAATAAATTATACAGCTAAAAAGCTTATTATATATTTTTTTTCAATGGAAGTATTGATTATATAATTGTTTAGAGAGATGCGTTTGATATTTAGTACCTAATACATATCGAGATATTAACGCTACGCCGAACATTATCGTTAGGTACCTATTTAGTCACGGGTATGTACCAGCAAAAGTATAACCTGGTATACTTTTGCTGGTACATACCCTTTCTCATTATTATATTTCTGAGTAGGCGTAGGTATTATTAGGATTATACAACTGAAAAATAAATTATACATGTAAAAAGCTTATTATATATTTTTTTTCAATGGAAGTATTGATTATCGTATTGATTATATAATTGTTTAGAGAGATGCGTTTGATATTTAGTACCTAATACATATCGAGATATTAACGCTACGCCGAACATTATCGTTAGGTACCTATTTAGTCACGGGTATGTACCAACAAAATAACCTGGTAACCGTGAATTTTCACTTTTAGAGAATAGTGAAAGTGCCATTAATCCAAAACCGTCACATGCTGAATCACTTGTAGTCAACCGTAACTTAAATGACAGTTTAACAGATGTAGAAAGAAGCCTCTAAGTTACACGTTACTCTAACCGCATAGAGAAAGGTATTTAAGTTGGAAAGTTAATGTTATTAACGGTTTATTTATATCATTATTATAATACCACTATTTAATTTTCATTTGCAAAATGTTAGAATTTAATGACAGTATTTTCTAATAATAGCTAGGTATAGAAATTGTTCTGGTTAATGATAGGGTTGATAATATCTTCCTAATGACTTAATAGCATTTTAAATAAAGTTAAAAAAGCGGCCCTAGCCTAGTGGTTAAGTCACTGCGCAACTGATAACAAGGTTAAGCAGATGATAACAAGGCCGGCCTGGGATGGGTGACCGCTTTATACAACGAGACTATTTCATCATAAACACCGCAACAAGCTCGCCACTTATTAGGTGTTGCTTCCAAATACCATCGGCGGGATAATCCCTCCGCTGGGTACCCTGAGGCCGTTTAAAAATGGTTCTCGGGAGCCAAATAGGCACCCGTGATGGTATTTATTATTTATTTATTTTATAAATAAAGTTATATTTTTTAAATATTTGTTAATCTATATTTATTGTTTTAATATAGAAATTAATACTTTATGATTTAAAAGGTTAGAAAAGTTATATGCAAAATATTATCAACAAGTTAGATATTATTAATTACAGTTCTTAAGACTGATAAAGAATAACTTAACTATAAATATATGTTTGCTTAAATTTCAGATTCAATTGGGACGCAAGATGGCCGGAAGACATATTATTCTAATATCTACAAATGCACCAGTTCCACACAATTACTTATGTCAATAAAATCGCGGAGTTTAATTTTTTTTTTCATCTCAGATTGACACTAAACAATTTATCCTGAGATATTTGGACCCATTATAATAATAAAAAAGTATTAGTTTGATAGGCTGTTATGTACAATTTTCTTTTAAATAAATAATTAATCAAGTGTCAATTTATGTATCATCACGGGTGCCTTACGGCGCCAAAACCGCCTACTCTTAGGGTTCCCAGCGGAGGGGGGTCTAATCCCACCTCGTCGTAGTCGATGGTATGTGTCTACTCCGAACAAGTGGCTAGCTCGTTGCGATGTTTGGATAGACTCAATAAGCTCATCCACTATAAACAGTTTTACAAGTCGGTATACCATCACCATCTATAAACAGTTTTACAAGTTGGTATAGTGAAACCGGGACCTACAGCTTAATGTGCTCTCCGAGGCTATAGTGGTGTTGTTAAACAAATGTATTGTATATAGTGTAATTGTAAAGAGTTCGATATATTTTCTTCATCTCAGATTCATAAACAACTTTAAATTTAATCTAAACAACTTATCCTGAGATATTTAGAGCCATTATAATAAAACAAATTAGTTTGATAAGTCTTTTATGTACAATTTTCTTTTAAATAAATAATTAACAGTGTCAATTTAATTTAATGAAATTCTTTATTATTTCAATAGCAACCATTCCCGCGGCTCCAACACTGTATTTAACTATCTCCACTGGACCAACATTAGCATTGGTAATTTATAGCAAACACAGATGAAATTGCGTGTCATGGCGAATATTAATGACATCCAGAATACCGTCACATTCGTTATTGTTGTACTTAAAACAAGCGTAATAGCGTTGTTGTTTTGTGAATTAATGACAGTGTTATGTTATAATAATATATTTTATGTAATAAGTACAAAAAACATTGTCAGTTTTGTATGTGTTAGCAGTACTGTCTGTTGACTATAACTCTGTTTAGGACTGTCAAAATGATGTATTTTGTACGTGATGATCTATTATATTAGGTTTACGGATTACCAAAAAGCATACTTACGTATACATATACATATATGTGGTGGCCGAGTTGGTTAGACCTTGGACTTAAAAACACTTAGGTCCCTGGTTCGAATCCCGGTGTGTACCAATGAGTTTTTAAATAAAAAATGTATGTACATTTGTTTGACAACACCACTTTAAGGCCTCGGAGAGCACGTTAAGCTGTCGGTCCCGGTTCACAATACCAACTTGTGAAACTGTTTATAGATGGGTTATGGAGTCTATTCAAAACATCGCGATGAGCTAGCCACTTGTTCGGTGTAGACTCATACATCGGCTACGACGAGGTGGGATTAAAAATCCCTCCGCTGCGTATCCTGGGGCCGTCTAGGCAGTCTCGGGCGCCATAAGGCACCCCTGATGATATATATGTATGTATACTCACGTATGCTTTTTGGTAATCCGTACTATGTCTATAGAATTTTATAAAAAAAGTAAGCACAAATATTTTAACAGATTTTCGTTTTTCTTAGAGGGAGATACAAAAACCGTTAAATGGTCTAGTTATGTTTCGGATTGAAATTTGACTGTAGGTTCAATGGTTTTCAGGAGCCTACTGCATCGATTTTTCAAGTTGAAGTCTCAGTCTTACAGTAGTAAAAAAAAATGTAGGACAATTTACACATATCGCTCTGGGTGACAAGCTATGCTCTACGCTTGTACTATGTGTACCAGATACAACGTTATAATACATATTTTATTTTATAAATACTCAGACCATGACGTACCTACCAATATTTTTTGTCATTGGTGGGAATCGAACCCACAACCTCCGGATAAAACCACTAGTCTACAGAGGCGGCCAGTTAATTTGGCAGCGAAAATGGGTCGATCAACCCCATTCATGGACTTTGACTGCTTACTATCAGGTTAATACAAGGTAATCACATATTTTTATTTTTTAATGCACTATATCAAAATAACGATAAAAGATAGGTATGGACACCTGCAGATGTTGAATTGAAATAAAAATGTACATACCCACCTGAGCATTTTCCTGTGAGAAAAAATCATTTATTTATACATTACTACCAGAAATGATTAAGAATTCAAACTCTTGCACTACACTGCGACGATGCGAAGAAAAAAACAAATATTTGCCCCGATACACCAAAAATATGTTGACTTTAAGAATTCGTATTGAATCAAAATCCTAATATTAATTTATTTAATAAAGAATCGGTATTTTTAGTTATAAGATCTAAAAAATAGTTATTAATATTCTAAGAATTTAAGACAAAACTGGATCCAGAATCGTTTTGTACAAATAGTTTAAATTTTCTGATGATTTAAGTGCAGGTTTGAATATTTTGCATAATTAGACAGATTTCTCATTAATATCATTAGAAAATATGCGTCAATATTTAATTTTTTGCTCGCGCATTTATAATCGGATTAAAACAGGTAATGGGTATTAGTTATTTTTGGAATATCTTTTTTATTTATTTATTGGAGCATGGCATGTATCTACCTAATGGTAAGCAGATCTACAAAGTCTATGAATGGGATCGATCAAATCAAATTGTTGTTTAACAATATTAATCGCTCCCACTATGCCGGCAAATAATGCGGTTCATCCATACCCAGTAATATAACATACAACCCAGCAAGCAAGCAACACACTTTAAGAAATTGATTTGCAATAGACTTTAAAAAGATCTGAAAGTTCAACAGAACGCAAATAAAGTTAGTTAGAAGCCTTCTCATGATCACAAATAACAAACCTCTCCATACTATGAAAAGGTTTATAAGAGACGATCCTAGCACTTCAAGAAATTGATTGGCGATTGACTTTAAAATGATCTAAAAGTTCAACAGAACGCAAATAAAGTTAGTAGAAGCCTTCTCAGGATCACAAACAACAAACCTCTCTATAGTATGGAAAGGTTTATAAGAGACGATCCTACTTCTAGATCTGTAGTAACGAGCGTGAGACTATGCAGCATGTAAGTAGGTAACTGTGGCGCAATGGCATCCAAAGAATCAAATATGTACGAAAGGCTTACCTGGACCTAGGAAGCTACAGGGAAAACGGCCTTAACAAAATTATATCCTCAAAAATGTTATCAACATATTTGAGGATGGGGCTGAGATGATAATGAGGCATGGAGCACAGATCATCCAATAGGATCTAACCCGTGTTTTCAAGTCGTGTTTGCTACTCCACTTTCACTTAAGGAACGTCTGTCTCTTTCCACTGAATATCAAATGCATAAACTTTCTTGAATGAAAAGTGCAGTGGTATCAGGTAAATACAAAGTTACATACGTGCTCTTATAAAAAAACGCGTCAATCAAAATACTTGTTCCCGTTTTTTAAGTTATATTTTTATTGGTGTTGATCATTAATATATTTTTATATCTGCACAATTTTTAATGTTTTCATTAGGCTGTTGCTTTATTGTTTGAAATTATTTATACATAACTAATGTTTTGTTAAGAAAATTCATGTTAAATTTATGAAGTATTTTCTAGAAACTATATAACGATATTTATTTTCGTTTGTCGCTAAATGTTTTATATCTTTAGACACATATAGCCCTGGTCACAAACTAAGCTCTAAGGCTTGTACTATGTGTACCAGATAAAATATAATATGTATACTAATACATATTATATTTTATAAACACCCAGACCATGATAAACTAAACTAAACTAAAACTAAACTTTTGTTAAGAAAATTCATGTTAAATTTATGAAGTTTTTTTTTTTCTAGAAACTATATAACGATATTTATTTTCGTTTGTCGCTAAATGTTTTATATCTTTAGACACATGTAGCCCTGGTCACAAACTAAGCTCTAAGGCTTGTACTATGTGTACCAGATAAAATATAATATGTATACTAATACATATTATATTTTATAAACACCCAGACCATGATAAACTACAGAAAAACGTACCTACTATTATTATGTTTTGTGTGGGAATCGAACCCACTACGG
The DNA here is from genome assembly GCA_947458855.1 of Monopis laevigella. NCBI lineage: Eukaryota > Metazoa > Arthropoda > Insecta > Lepidoptera > Tineidae > Monopis > Monopis laevigella. Next base: position 6,825,143 of record OX381586.1, read on the forward strand.
GAGTAGTGCGTTCGATTGCCGGGAGGATACAACGCCACAGTTGTTTATTTATTGTTTAATGTGAGTTACACCTAATATCAGTGGTGTGAAAATCTTAAATTTATTTATTTAGGTATTTATTGATTATATAAATTAACATAGTAACTATAATAATATATTTGGCATATAAAACGAAGGTTGTTACGATGAATCAATAAACAGTGAATAATAAATGTAAAAATTAATAAAAATAAATCGTTTATTTACGATTTTCAACAAAAAAAAAATGCAATTAAAACAAACAATAAGTACGTATTTGTAGTAAAATAATTTTTCTATTTTCTATTATAAGGTGCTAATTTAAACATAGCGTGTGTACGAAACGGGTTTTTGTTAAGTGAACTGAGTTTGCATGTTGGGGTTTAGAAGTAATGAAACTGTAACAAAACTGTGTCACGAATACGCGTCCCTTATTGAAGGTAAACTCGTGAAATTGTAGCAATATAAATAATATTAAACTTCCTATAATTTTCTTCCTATGTTAAAGTAGATGACTTTTATTTTGAAGTTCGTCTTTTATAAAATAAAATAGGTTTAGAATTTCCTTTAGAAGGCCATTTTGGCGTACACCATAATTATTCCTTTAGGGTTACCAGATACAGGTTTACGATTTCCGGGACAATATATATTATAGACGTTGTATATTTTTATGTTTAGTATTTTTTTTTTTTTTTTGACGTGAAACTGCATCAATCCCAGCACCGGTGCGGACAAAGCACACGCTATAAGCGCCTAACACATACGCCACAAACAGTGGCAGAGTGTATATACGCAGCGTACTCAGTTGTTATTCGCCGTGCCATACGTGTTATACTGGTAAATTTAGTTATACTGGTAACTTTAGTTATACTAATAACTTATATACGAATCCGGGACAATAACGTTTAATTACTTGACACAGGACAAGACGCGAAAATCCGAGACATTCCCGGATTTCCCGGCAATCTGGCAATCATCATCGAACAACACTTACTTGTTCTTAGACATGAGCCATAATAAGGTAACTTAAAAGTTTTCGCCTTTATTACTTAACCTTAACCGATTGTTAGTCCGAGCACAATTTAGATGAGGTAATACAGTATTAAGTATTCACAGACTGTATAAAGTGACTTTATGCTAAGCCGGCTGCGACAAAGCCCCGGATAGTACGGACGTGCGCTCACGTGCGCCACCGGACATTGGTGTTGACGACCACTGGAAAACTGGTACCCATGAATAAGTGAAGATATTCAATTTTGCTTGGAGATGTTCTCTGAATTCGATTCCTTTACGAACTAAGGTAACGTTGAAGATTTATAGGTAGCCTTTGACCTTAAAGGTGAGGGTTTCTACGTTTTTCTAATAGAAGGAACTTACTCGTACGTTCAAAGTCGAAGATTCATCTTCATGATCACTAAAAATCTGGAAGCTTCAAAAGTGTATTCAATTCTGGAGTGCAAAGGAAATGCGCCACAGATTTTATTAGACCTAGAACTTAAGCAGAAAAAAAGGTATGAAATATTGATATATTTTTCCTTTTCTCACTTCATTGGCTTGATTTTCAATTTTCTCATATTTTTTGCAAAAATCGGGAAGCAAAAATTATGTCTGAATGAATTTATAGGTAAGTAGGTATTATTCGGGTATATTATTGTACCTATATGTTCGATAATAAACTTAAACATTAAAAAAAGTTTAAAACGCGTAGTAAAAATATATAACAATTAAAAAAAAATACAAAATAATGTGATGTTACATTTCTTAATATAAGTTTATATTTTTTTTACATCCATCCTTACAAAATTTTGTGTTTATAATATGGTATTAGTAGAAGTAAGATAGCACAGTATGTAATAGTGCATTCAGTAAAGTTTCAAAAGCACAATAATTCAATCTAAGCACGTTGACTTCTAACTGAACCTTTAACCATATTATTCACTAGAAAACAGAAAGAACCTACTTTCAAATTCTGGCGTAGGTCCAAAGAGCGTCCGTTTGGGGTAAATAATGTATTGTTCATATTCTATAGACAAGATAGAACACGAAATCTGGAATTTATTTCCTTTTACATGAATAACTATTTCGGCTGCAAAGGGAAATCCCTGTTTCCCGCAAGAAAGCTAAAACACGGATATTTTTCGCTTCAAAAATTTAGTGATGTGACATTTGACAATATAAAATACCTACATTTAATAATGAAAAAATGATACTAGTTATAATAAAGTAACAAAGTAGTACTGTAATGTCAGATGATATAGTGATGAAAAAGTGGTAGCCGAGGTGGTTCAGATTCAGACCTCAGATTTAAAAAGACTCAGTTTTTAGGTCCCCGGTTCAAACCCCAGTGTGTTCTCGTTAATTATATACCAAATTATAATATGTTAAATTGTAATTCTATACCAAATTGTAATATGTTTAGAAATAATAATTGAGTCTATCCAAACATCGCGATGAGCTAGCTACTTGTTCGGTCGAGGTATAAGTCATATACTGAGATAGTCATATATAGAGTCATACCTTGAGGCGGGATTAAAGCCGCTTCGCTAGGCACCCTGAGGCCGTCTAGGTGGTCTGCGGTTTTGGTGACACAATCGTAATGTTAAACAGGGTGACTTTGTATGATTGTAATATGGGCTACTACTAATCAAATCGAACAACTTTTTCCATGGAACCAAGTATTCGCAAATGGAAAAAAAAATCTGCTTCTCCAAACTAGTAATGTTAAATTGGTCTTTTTAACATTACTAGTTTGTATGGAAAAGCCTTTTTTTTCATTTGCTACACTTTTTCATGGAAAAAGTTGTTCGATTTGATCAGTAGAGCCTCATATTAATTTTTAATACCTTCTAATGTCACCATGTATAACTAAATTAAGATATTCACAAAATAAAGTATATTAATTAAAAAAAAATAACGTAAAGAAAATGTTCCATGCGTCCTTGCCATAACTACAGCAAATATGCATGTTTTTTTTTGTGAATATTGTTGCCTGAAGACGCCCTAAAAAGACAAAACATAGAAAGTTATTATTATATGGTGTTTAATTTGACAGCCTCCGTAGACTAGTGGTTGTGCCTTTGGCGTTGTATCCGGAGTTCGTGGGTCCGATCCCCACCCATGGCAAAAAATATTAGTACGCAATTTCTGTACAATTTGTCATGGTCTGGGTGTTTATAAAATATAATATGTATTAAATCGTTGTTTCTGGTACACATAGTACAAGCCTAGAGCTTAGTTTGTGGCAATATGAGTAAATTGTCCTACATAAAAAAATAATAATAAAGCATCTACTGCAAATAAAAATATTTAAATTAAATATAAATTAAGATTTTATACATTTTTGTACCTATTGCCTACTTCAAAGTCTATAAACGTCAATGGACATTATTTTAGTCAGGAAGTTATTAATGTTGAATAACTTAGCAGGAAAAGCGTTATTTCAACCAATACTTTACTGAAATATTCGAACAAATAACGAAGTTTGGAAATTCTGGCTGTCCTCCAATGAAAGTTAGAGCATTAGGAAATGAGATAAAACATAAGTAAAGTTGACAGAGAAACATTTCAGTGATAATAATAACTGTCGGTGAAGACAGAAACAAAATGTTATTTCTTGAACTGCAGATGAAACGGGCTGTATACAATTTGTAGCCAGACACACAAGTTTTATGTCTAGGTAAAATTTTCTCAAACAATGTAGGTAATTTAATAAAGTTTAAAATGTGTTTTGTAATAGGAAATAAATGATAAAATGTTCTAACATACTTTGTAGTTTTATTATTGATTTATTTTCGGAAAATTAATTTTAGGAGGGACCCGAGTTTGAACCTTGTGATCTCTGGTACCGAGACAAGTGAAACAGCGTTGTTTGAATTTACCCTGCATTTATAGCATATAGTTAGAGTATTTAATTAATGATAAAAATATATTTTAAAAAAACCTACTTTAAGGAAGATGCATTCGCAATCGCAAAGTCTGCGTTCTCTATAGGTACAAAATGATTTTTTTTATATTTATTTTACGGCCTAGGGTCCTTTTTAGCCAATCTTAGGGCTTTTTTTTCTCTTATTTTTTTAGCTTCTTTCTTCGTTTAAGTTCTTAAAGCTATTTCTTCTGACTTCTTCCAGTTACAACACAGTGACAACTACTGTTTGTCACAGAATAAAATCACTGTATTAATTAAACTTTTAAAATATTATAGTACAAAAATAGTTATTACCCACAACAAAAAGATTTTTGTGTACAAATACCAGAATTAAAATAATAATTGAACTTTGACTAACAGCCAAAATGCAATATTGGAAGTACGTTTATATGGGCGTTAAGACAACTGCAGAGCCCTTAATAAATGTATACTAAGGTAAAATAATAAAAAAAGGCAATTTTATTCCCAATAATACAATAACTTGTATATAATAATAATGATAATAAACAAACTTAGAAAATTATTAGTTAAAACAAAAACAAAATTCATGAGTGTGAAGCCGCGGGCACTAAGCAAGTATAATATGTAATGTAATTTAGATATGGAAATTGGCAATTACTGTAGAGTGAATGTTGACAAAACATACTGTATATAGTACGTTATTATTATGTTAATGCGATATATGTAATGCAATGTCCATATTACATTATCACTGCTTTAGTTATGGCGTTGAATGCGGGGTTTCGATTCCCACTAATGAAAGTTTGGATGATTTTGTTAATGGATCACGGCATACATGCCGTGCTCCATTAACAAAATCTACCTGATGGTAAGCGGACCTACAAATCCCATGTCGATCTAATATATTTAGTTAATAACAGCATTGGCCGCTCCCACTGTGCCGATTAAATGCATCATTTAGCCGGTATAGTGGGGGCAATAAATGGGTACGAAATGGGCGACGATAAAGTCGAATTTGCATTACGAGTGTACTTTAATAGTCTCGCTTGCTGCTTTATCATCAAATTAACTGCCAGTCCCATATAACAGCACCCTGAAAGATGGTAGTCTCCTCGACAAGATATCGATGCAGTAGTTTACTGAAAACCGGTGAACCCACAGACTAAAATCGAAACATGACTAGGTAACATGACAGTTTGTTTAAGCATGTTGTTTAAGTATATTTTAAATAAATAAATATACAGATACAAAAACCGTCAAGCCTAGTCAGTTTCGGTTTTAGTATATGGGTTCACCGGTTTCCCGAAAACCACTGGATAGATTTCTTATCGAGGTGGTAGTCTCCTTTCATAGAGCGGTTAAGAAACGGGCGATTAATTTGACGTTAAAGCAGAGAGGATATTAAAATAGGCTCGTATTCAAATACGTCTTTGTCACCGCCCATTTCATAGCGCCTCCTTTCATAGTGCAGTTACTAAACGGGCGATTGATTTGACGTTAAAGCAGAGACGATATTAAAATAGACTCATATTTAAATACCTATATTTCTTTGTCGCCGCCCATTTCGTAAACGCGTCATTTAGCTAACAAAATGGGAGCAATCAATATTTTTAATAAACATTGATCAACCCCATTTATGATCGTTGGGAGTCTGCTTACCATCCGGCGGATACAAAGTCAAATGCTGTGCTCCAATAAAACAAGTTATTAACTAATAACTAATATTATTATTACTAATTTAATTTCAACTAGATACTTACTGAAAATTATAATATGTTCAAATCGATATAGGCACTAATGATTAAGATCCGTCAAAATTAATTCAAATTATCGTAATTCAGTGACAATGTAGTAATTAAATTAGAGTGGTAATCAGAGTATTGACGCTTCGGTAATCAAATTAATTAACTATTAAAACAAACAATATATCACTAGGAATCCAATAAATTAGGCACCTGCGTGACCTTTATGCAGCTAAATCCAATAATAGAAATTCTAACGTTCGGTATAGGTTTTCCATCGTGTATGATCGACTACCGGTAATTTGTTTTATATGTTTATACATGTTAAGTACATTTTGACCGCCTCTGTGACTAGTGGTCGCGTTTAATCCAGAGGAAGTGGGTTCGATTCCCACCCGTGGCAAAAAATACTAGTACGTTTTTCTGTAATATGTATTGTATCATTGTTTCTGGTACACATTGTACAAGGCTAAAGCTTATTTTGTGACTAGAGCAATATGTGTAAATTTTCCAACATATTATTATTTTAGGGTAAGTTTTATTTTATTCTTTTTATATTGTTTTTGTAGGAAAAGGAGTTTTGTTTTTGTACATTTATTATTATATAATAATATGTAGGACAATTTACACAATTATATTATATTTTATAAACACCCAGACCATGACAAACTGTACAGAAACACGAACTAATATTTATTTGCCATGGGTGGGAATCGAACCCACGACCTACGTATTTAACGCCAAAGGACGCAACCACTAGTCTACGGAGACTGTAAATATTGATGCTTTTTCACGACTTATTTATAAATACATGTGAAGCCTCATGCATTTATAAATAAGTCTTCAAAAATTATAAGTTTATGTATGTGTCAAATGTTTGCTAAGATTATTAATTGTTTCTGTAATAATACTTTACCATATAGTTACCTCCTAATCTCCATTTTGTTGTACGGTCCACATAGTCACCGATGACCATCGAACAAGTAGCGAGCTTGTTGAGACTTTATAGATCTATAAACAGTTTCACAAATTGTTATAGTAGAACTGGGAATGATAGCTTAACGTGGTCTCTATCAATGGTGTTGTAGAACATTTATGTATTTATTAAAAACCATTTTTACAGTATTATATAGCTTTTAAATTTATAGGTAATTATAATTATGTTTTTAATATATAAATTGAATTAATAAAAATAAAAATACAAGAGACAATCCGAGTTTTTATAGTTGAGTTTATAAGTACTTACTAATAAAGGAGTACTTGTTTATTTCTAAAATAATTTTATTAATACATGACAATTTATTATTATAATTATTAAATATAATACTTACTTCTTATAACTGATGCCTTACGCCGCGTCGCATGGTTTTATTCACAAATCGTCCTTTTCGTTGCCGATAGTATTCCGAGACTAGACCGAACAAGTGACGATCTCGTCGTTAGATAATAAATTTAAGCTGTAGTAAACTAAAGTGCATCGGAGCACGTTAGGTAAAGTTCCTTTTTCATACCAACATGTGAAATTATTTAGAAATCTATAGAAATACCGTGACAAGCTAGTCACTTATTTAGCGTAGACTCAGGCATTCGGCTATATCTCGTCATAGATATATCTTTTAGATAATTAATTCTCTAAAAGAAATATGTGTAATGTTTGTATATGTATGTATAGTGTACGCCATCTAAAGAGATAGTTATTATTTTCATACAGCAATACATTTTTTTCTACTCTTTAATTTTAAAATATTTATGTTTGCAAAAAACATTGTTTAGATATATTATAAAAAAAAACTATCTCTTGTAGGAAACGTAATCGTCAGACCAGAAGCTTTTATTTGAGCAATAGTTTAAGTTGTAAATACCAAATTTTATTTTTTGTATTGAATAAATATTTGGCTCTATGTTGCTAAACAAGTTTTTTTTTTGCTATTGTCAACAAAACGTATTGTTTAGAACGTGTTTGGTATTGTAAGGTGTTTCTCAGAATAAGCTCATTGTTTGGTAAAAGGGCTTCAAATAGAAATGCTTCGGTTCTAATGATTTACAAAGAAGTAAGATTTTATTTTTATTTATTTACTTATTTTTATATTAACTTTAGTTTAATTAATAGACAATTTAACTATTAGCTAAAAAAATATTTTATAATAAAATCTTACAACTTTGTAGAGGTTCTTTAATATGTCTGTGTCAATTTATATGTAGAGAAATGGAATTTGGGGATAAAAAATTAAAAATGTATTTTATAAAATTTCACCATTTTATTTTTTGTATAAATAACGCAATTATATTGATAATTATTAAATGATCACTTGCTTTTTGCTATTTACAATACTCATATACTACAGCAGTCTTTAAAGTTTTTTCCGAAATCTATACACAGGATAACGAACAGGCAATATTCACTTACATTCATAAATTTTGGTATAGCACTTACAATTCTACTTTATTACAATATTTACAATATCTAAAACTAATATCTATGTACATAGTTGTGACTGGAAGTAGAGTGGCAGGTACACTCGTTAGACTAGGTATGCTTGCCCGGTGCTGCCGGTATCCAGCAGCGGCGGTGGGGGCGGCCACTGCCGGACCTCTCGCCGGCGACCGGGCGCCATGCCGTGCTCTAACGAAGAGTAATCAGAGTCTATGGAGGAATAAATATGGTCCGAGATCGGTCGCCCGTCCGGCCCATAAGCCACCGCCTGCGTCTGCCGCACCGGCGATTGCCTAACATCACTACTGTACTCCGGTGGCACACTTACGCTTGGACTACCACTATTCATAACGGGAGATTTATTAGGAAATGGAAGCGTACGCGCTACGCCATTAGGAACGGAAGAATCTAATGTATATGTATTTATATTCTTTCTATAGTTATGCGAACGAGCCTTGTGGCTTCGGTTCGAAGTATCCGGCATCATATATCTTAACCTTTCCCAAAACCTCTTTTGGCCCCAACTTATGCGTGACCCTGTTTTTAAGTACGGTCGTAAATCGGGATCGCACATGGCGTCGGGAACCACGGAACTTTCTTCTATTAACACCAATTTATAAATGCACCCTTTAAGCGCGTCGTGCAAACCTTGTCGGAATTCATATCTCGACCATTCTGTTTGCATAAAATTTCGGGTTAGCACTATTATAATTCGTTTTGAAGCCTCGGCGGCTTCTACGACAGGCGGAGCGCATTGCATGTACTGAGCGCCGTGATGAGGCATGTCCCGGTAATGCAGGCACAGATGATAAGCCGGGTTTCCGTTCTCTAAATCCGTAGCCAGAGATTGCACAACAAATTCCTCGTCTTTCGGACTATAACAAACATATGCGTCGTATAATTTTTCGCTTTCCTCAAAATCTCCGGCAAAGGAAAATACTCTTATGCCACAATTTGTGTATAACCATATTCTAAGAGAATCTCTGAATAAAAATAGAACGACGAGGGCCAATAAAATTAACATAAAGCCCGTCAGAGTCGATACCATCATGGGAACGTAGTTGGATACTAACATACTTCCAATGACTGAGTTATCTGCATAATAATCACTGCAAGCCGTCCCATTCAAATTAAGTTCCTTTTTCTGTGGAGGTTTTGCCTCACCATTCCAACACCACACGTCAGTAATATCTACAATTTTTTGAGCATTTTCGGCTAAATATGCAGTTAAGTCTTGTAAAAATCTACATTTACATGACCATAAATTATTACCTAACGAAAGTGCACGCAAGTTTTGATTATTATTAAAAGTCCATACACTAAAATCTACAAGTCTATTACCATCGAGACGCAGTATTTCTAGAGACTTTAATGATGTAAAGGATATGTTCGCGATATGACTTATAAGATTATTTTGTAAGAAAAGCTCTTTTAGGTTACTCAGTTGATCAAATTCGTAACCTTTAAGTTCCATCAATTTATTTTGACCTAAATGCAATGTTTGTAAAGCCGTTAGTCCTGCAAATGTTCTATTTTGTATGGACTCGACCCCACTATTATTAACATAAAGAGACCGCATATTTTTTCTGCCTATGAAACCGTGATTTTGTAATTCCTTAATGTTATTTCCGTCCAAGAATACTTCTGTCGTATCCATAGGAATTTTATGAGGTATTTCACTGGATCCTTGCCCAGAGCAGTCCACTACATTAGTATTCCAGAGAGGGTCGTGATAACATGTACAGTTTTGGGGACAAGTCATCTCACAATCACACGCATCGAAATCACAACAATGACATATCGCAAAACAATGAGTTTCGTACTTACACAAAAAGTCTGTAGTCTTAAGATTAGTTAACGGCACATGTGTCCCACTTCGCGTATTTGTCATTTTACACAACACATTTTCTAAGTCCATCACACGCGGATATTGCCTCATGGCTGTCATATTATTTATGATCGGTAACCACTCCATTGTACAATCACACTGAAAGGGATTTCCGCCAATATAAAATTCAGGTAATGTTCTATTACCCAGCACAGGCGATAAACGTAAACTATTTAATTCTAAATGCACTATTTCATTAGCATACATGTCCACACGCGTTAAATTCTTTTTATCCATAAAAGTGTTCACATGAATATTATTTAAAAAGTTATTATTTATAAACAACAATTCTACACTATTCGGTATCGACATAGGCGAAATTTCCACTAAACGATTATGACTAACGTCTAAAGTCTTTATCTTAACTTCATCTTGTAACTTATAATAATTTCCTAAATGTTCAATAAAATTTCCGTGAATGTCCAACCACTTTAAATTACTGGGCACAAAAGCATAATCGAACCACACTAAATGATTTTCCGATAGGTTGAGCCACAGCAAACTTGCTAATGTTGAAAACACTCCGTTGAGATCCGACAAGAAGTTTCCATCAAGTCGTATGGCTTCCAGCTGCGAGTTTCGGCTGAAGGTCCCTCGATCAATACACTGAATTTTATTTTTTGCAATATTTAGTACTTGCAAACTTGGTAAATCCCAGAACATGCCCACTGTAAGATTTCCAATTTGATTATCAATCAATCTGAGTCCGGTAAGTTGGTTTAAATTTTTAAAAGATCCATTTCTGAAGTCAGTTATTTGATTTTCTCCCAAATCCAAAGTTTTTAGAAAAGAAAGTTCCCATAATGCTTCAGGTACATCTAATAATTGATTAGAACTAAGGTCCAATTCTTTCAAGTCGGAGCAATTCTTGAATGCTTTAGGATCAATGCTCACCAGCAAGTTGTTATTTAATGTCAACTTGCTCAGAACAAATAATCCGTTTAACAAATTTTCATCAATTGTATGTAGACGATTTTCAGCCAAATTAAGCGTGTGTAAGTTGTATAAAGGTAGGAATGCGTTTTCTTCAATGTATCCAATGGAGTTGTTTTTCAAATTTAAAATTTGAAGAAAATATAAATCTTTAAATGTTTTTCCATCAATTTTGGTCATTGCATTATTAGATAAATTTAGTACAATCAATCTTATTAAGCCGACAAATGTTCCATCATCGATGTGGTCACTTGAAAGTTGATTACTAGAAAGATTTAACACTATCAACTGCTCCAAACGATGAAATATTCCTCTTGCCAATTCAACTAATAGATTGTCATTCAAATAAATTTCTCTCAACTCTCTAGAATTTGTAAAAATGCCTTCAGGTAGGACTTGTAGTTTATTATGTGATATGTTTAGCACTCTCAAGGACACCAGTCCATTAAAAGCTTCACTTGATATGTCAGTAATGTTATTGTGCTGTAAATATAAATGCTGTAAACTTCTCAGTTTCACCAGCTCGGAATCTTCAGGTAAACTTTTTATTTCATTGTGACTCAAGTCCAAACTATGTACGCTGGCCCCGCATCCTTGTCCGAATCCGAGTTGAGCGATTGTCTTGATTCTATTGTGTGTTAAATTTAACGTGTGAAGATTATTCAGTGAGCAAAATAATCCCGAAGGCACGAACTTGATGTTATTTTGTGCGAGGTCCAATGATTGCAGTTCGGGCAGACCGTTGAATGCATTCATCGATATTTCTAAATTTTTAGTAGGACTCCATTCGAAATTTTTTGATCTTATTTTCAGTCTTTTTAATATGTGTAAACCTTGGAATGTATTATCGGGCATCTGTAGAAATTTGCAGTTAGTTACAGATAAATCTGTCAATCCGTTGACTTGGTTGAAGTAATGAGATCGGAGAGAGCTTTCGAAAAGCAGTAGATGGTTGCACTCAATGGATAGGCGCGAGGTATCCGAGGACACTGATGCTATGTTTCCTCCATCACTGTCGAGGGTGCGCACTCTACACAGTACTCCTTCTTCGGTATCCCGGAGGCACTTGTCCGAGGAGTACGGGAGCGCGGCTCGCCCGATGTCAAGAAGCGCGCACACTGTTATTACAACCTTATACATGTTGACGGTTATCACAGGCTTTTCATTTCACTAGGTAATGTCTCATAAACACACCCCTCGGGTCGATATCACCATTTCCGAAACAAACTTCCCTAAACACTTAAATCCATGGAAAAAACTTGCTAACATGTCACTTCACTATATATATTTTTATTTCACTAAATATTAACTGTTGTTTAAAAATGTTTATGTCACGTTTTTCACTCATGAATAATGTTCGTTACAATTTGTATATTAAAATTTGGAGCGAGCACTTGAAAATAATTACGCGACAGGCGACACGTCCGTCTCGCGATGTATCGTCGTAGCAACTGACGGGCTGTACTGAGCGCTCTACTCGAGGTGCTAGGTAGGGGGGCGCGTACCTTACCCCTTGCCCCGCTTCGTGTACCCCACACCGATAAAAGCTCACGAAAGCACCGTACCGCCATCTATTGTGGAGTAGCGTGAAGCTTGATGATTTAAAAGCTTATCTCAGGATTATTTAAAGGTATTATTTTTAGATTAAAATACATATAATATATTTTTATATCATCAACTAAATATATAAAATTGACTTGCATTGCATTATTTTTAGGCCTCAAAATAATTTGCTTATATACGAGCAGTGGCGAAAAAACTAAACATTTCCCAGCTCGCTGTCATAGCCGATGGGTGCTGTGCCTACACCAAACAATTGACAACTGTTATTGTTTTAACTAAATTAATAACAATTAACAACTATAATTTACAAAAATACTGTAATAATTTTAACATTATTTGTATATTAAAATTCTTAAATAAACTTCAAAGGCATTCTAATTGAAATAACTTGTACCCACACAAAGTTTTTGCTTCTAAAACTGTACAAAATGAATATTAATCTTATGAACGAATGGGAATTTAATAAAATTACGGCAAAAACTATCCACAACGTTTCTAGTAAATGTGTTTAACCGCAAATGCGGGCGGCTGCGGTCCGCACAGTTCTACCGAGCGAATGCACACTAGACGATTTAGTTTTTACCAAATCCGTTTATTTTAATCTCCTTTTCATATATAAACCTATATACTTTATTATTATTTAATTGCCGCTAAAACAAGTATCTGTATAATATTGCAGTGCCTGAGAAAGGCTACTAAGTTATTAAACTTATGTTTTAAGTTTATCCTTTGTATCTACGTGATAGTAAGCAGACATACAAATGCATCGATAGATATGATGTTGATGAATACATTTTTGTACGTCATTGATCGCTCCCGCTATGCCAGATAATTGATGCAGTTACGAAATGAGTGGTAATAAAAACGAATCTGCATTACGAGATTACTATTATAACAATAATTATAGTTAATAATAATTTTAATGCTCACGTGACACACCTTGCGGCTTTCTTTTATTGAGTGCGTTAATGTAGGTAAAAGATAAATCGATAGAATAAATAGACTTTTGATAAAACAAAACGCATGCGATGTCATCTCAAAAACAAACACGTTTTTGAGATGACATCAAATTTTGCGTGCTTTGTGACCAAAAATAATTTAATTATTATTCTTCTTATGTATTGGCCAGAGGCTCTACCATGTACTTGCTCTACATTGTACGTAAAATGTAGAAAAATAATGACTATGGATAAGGCCAAAGATAGTATATAGACACACTCTGCCTACCCCTCAAAGAGCTTAAAACTTGAAGATATATAAATAAAAAAGGAAGAGTAACTATAATTATATTTATCTTTGAAATGATAATCAACCCTACCTTATATTTTGGTTAACTCTTCCTTCCGTGCGTCTACGGCTACCTGAGTTAAATTTTGTAGATTACCCTTCCGATGCGGAACTTTTTTTTAATTAGCGTGATGCGCGTTGCTTATACTTTTTTATGCCAGTGCCTATCTTCTTTTTTTGTGCCATGAGTAGAATATGTAAGGACTCCATTATGGTGAGTTAGCATGTGAAATTCTTAAACAAATTAAATTTAAAATTCATCGTTAATTTAAAAGTTGTTTAAAAGCTGTCTTTTACATTCTGGAACGCTAGAGATAAAAATAACATATACGTTATTTTCTTTTTTTTTAAAGAAATTCTGATTGTCTATAACTTAATATTTATTTATCTTCACGACGGTGTATTAATTTTTTTTATTTAAACACTTTATAAACAAAAGTTATGTACAAAGGCTGGTAGTAATTCCTTAGGCATTATCTACCACCTAACCTTTACGATTGTATTCGAAGTCGGGTGCTTAATTTCAATAAACTTATATTAGTTAGGGCATATATATTAATAATTCATAAACATATATATAATACAATATCTACACGACGGTGTAGACAGAGCCTACAGATCGATACTTGCTACTACATATCATATTAGTAGAGTCAGTGTCAGTTTTTTTAACGCTTACTATCGAGTTAACTATACTCTGCTTTAACATTTTTACCAATCACACACAATTAAAAATGCGAGATTTTTAATTCCAAAAATTCCCGGTTGTGGCGTTGTGCCTTTTTCTATACTAATTTTAATTTAGTTAACTCAGTCGCAAAGTAATAGTCTATAGTTAGAAAATACATCTTGCTATGAATATTTAGTGCTACCCGTTGCGAATCCGGGTGTCGCTAGTAGATTATAAAAACAACCCTGGAATTAAATATAGAACTTTCCCACTGTCCCACGGCCTTCTAAGTACAGATAACAAAACCTTAAAAAAAAACAATTCCAAATACAAAATATTGCAACACCCAAATCTTTGCTACTTTTGAAAAAATAATCCCAAATATTTGCTACCACTTACACCTTCATAAGCTCTTTACAAAGTAAGTATTACGAACCCTCATTGTTCGGAAAAAAGCAAAACAATACAAGAGAAAAATAAGGCTGTGTAAATAATCTGTGATTAACAAAATAATATACCTGAGTCTTCCGCAATACTCCTGAGAGTGTTATAAAAAACCGACCCCGGTATTGTTTTCTTGGATCAAGTGCGAGAAATAAGTATCCCCTTTCTCGAGAACTGCAAGAAAGTAAGCAGGAAATATTTTATAATTTGACGAAGAACAAAGCTGATCGATAAGCTAAGACACACCATTACATACATACATGTAGTTAAATACTAAGTTATTATTAGTAGCAAAAATGTTTTAAAGTTAAGTTAACAATGGAAAAAGAAAGATGTATTTTTATCTTTAATAATAAGTGTGGAAAACTAGATTTTGAAAAACATAAATTATTTGACTAGATATAGACTTTAAAAATGATGGTCGAGTTGGTTAGAATTAAAAGCACAAAGATTACAGTTATAAACCTTGTGTGTACCAATGCGTTTTTAATATGAAAAATACGTATATTAATTAAATGACAATATCACTATAGTTCCTCATATTTTCGTCTGCGTAAATTTAACCGTTTACGCAGCGTACGCTCTTAAAAGTAATATAATTTCTCCGTTTTTGCAACGTTTTTATTGTTACTCCGCTCCTATTGGCGTGACGTGATGTTATGTAGCTATATCCTTTCTTGATAAATGGGCTATCCAACCAACACTAAAATATTTTTTAATTCGAACCAGTAGTTCCTGAGATCTGATCTCAGGAACTACTGGTCTCGTTCAACCAAAACAAACAAACTCTTCAGCATTATAATATTAGTATAGATAAATAAGAGGTTTAATATATGATATAAATTCTCATGAGGTTTACACGTAAATAATAGTTAATAATAATTGTTGTTTAATATGTTAAAGGAAACTTATTACATAAATTCCCTAATAATAGGTAACGTGATGATGCCCCGTAGGGATCATAACGTGATTATAATTACGTAATATGTCTCGAAAATGTTATAACGGGTTATATAACTTCATTATTATACAATAACTATAATAATAATAGAGAGATAGGCAATGTTTTTAGCTATCTATGAAAATGGAGATTTCATGGGAGGCTGGTCCATCGGTTGGGAGGCACGGGAGTGAACTGCAGTGTTCTCGGACTTAAGACCGCGAAGGGGTTCACCTTTCCGAATTCAACTCTTCTCTTCACTGTGTTAGCAGCGAAAAGAAGAGCTATATCCTGACAGCGCCATCTTGGAAACACGTTCCATAAAAGTTCCGACGGCCTATCTTGGAAAGCAAAATCCTTTAAAAGAAGATGCAAAGTCTTTGCTGGAATTCCTTTGGACGCCACTTCTACTGCATAAATTTTTGTTAACGAACTATAATAATAGACATTAAATACGTAATTATTTAATTTACATACTAACAGTAACCTTTTAAATATTTTTAATTAATTAAAACTTATAGTGTTATACCATCTTCATTAATCCTAGATTAATTTTCACTTACCCTTTTGGATATATCAATAAGATTTATTTAAACTCTTTATTGCACAGTAAACAAAAGTTAGAAAGGCGGACTTAATGCCTTAGGCATTATCTACCAGCTAAGTCATGTTTACGAAGATGAGTCGGTGCTTAATTAAAAAAAAACTAATAATAATATATATTCTATGTATATATACATACAATATATCATAATACATACATACAAACATGCATAGACATACATATAGTTTTGAGATATACAACCATTGTGATTTTTAAGTAAAACTAGTACTTCTTAAATATCTAATAGCAACTACAAGACGCAATGCAGAACAGGCAGTCATCTGCGCATTAAATATATCAGGAAATGCTTTCTTTCGATTAATTCTTATTGTTAATATTTATGATAGTTTTATTTTACTGATTTTTATAACTATTTTAACTTAGTCCCTTTTTACCTGAACCTATTAGGTATATACATTTCAAGTCAATAGGACTAGTAGTTCTCGAAATATTCATGCGGACAGATATAGACACTTAGAGTCTCACCATCTTTAAATGCATTTTTTCTGATAAACCTTAAAAAGTAGAACAAAAATAAAACAGTTGAAATTTTTAACTTGCAACTTTATAAACTACTTATTATTACGACAAAATAGCAAAATATTTATAGTAGTTAAATGTTACATTAGAAATTCTTCGTAATTCTAGTATAAGCAAACTTATTTTCTTCGAAGAAAAGGGCGAGCGGCTTTCTACGTTGTCACCATTGTGTAGAAAGCATATTTTCTGGTGAGCCCCGCCTGTAATGTGTTAACATCATTATATGGTAGCAATAAGAGGTCTTCAACAATGCAGATAAGACCCGTGTTTGTAGACGTGGGGGTGCCACGGGGTGACTTTACAAGCTTATTTATATGGATAACAAGTATGGATTTATAAACTTAATAATTTGAAAATTAATAAAATATAATTAGCTAACCTAATCTTAATCTAACTTATAGTTTGCTATGTAGCGTGTTTTAATGGGTAGTATTTTTTCATATAATGACGTAATTTTTCATTCTACATTCTACTGCGCGTTTATTCTCTATATCAAATATCTAAGCTAATCTATATTCGTTTGGTGATTAATACACCTAACCAAACGCACTCTAACACCTCTTTGTATTTTTTTTTGCGTGATTATTATTTAAAATACTTTATTGCACAAAATTACAAAATAAAATTGTACATAGGCGAACTTAATACCTTAGGCATTTTCTATTAGCTAACCTTTTTTTACTATATTAAAATAAAATAAATCAATAGAATGTTAAACAAAGAACCAATGCTATCTCCTAGCTTTGTGTTAACTTGCTTTGTTACTAGCTATTTTGTGACCCTAATGACTACCACTTGGTAAGATAGTGAATCACCCCTATTAGGGTGTTAAATAGTAATCTAAGTACAGTTACAAAATATGACTGGGGTAAAACAGCACAGATTACAAAAAGACAAAGACGAGAGTTTAAGTAAACTTTAGCTACTTACACTCTCGTTGTCTATTTAACTGCTTGGACCTCTCCGTGATCCAGTGATTACATCGTAGCCCTGTATCTGGAGGCCATGGTTTCTATTCATACTTATAGCAAATCATACTGTATGATTTGCTATAACCATTATATGGTTTAAAATCAAAATTCCAACAAAGCAAAGCACGCTAGAGTTGTAATTTTTATTTTTATTTTTATGTTTAACCATATTAAGTATACCCTTTTTATAAATACCGCTATGACACGCCACTTGTTCGATGTATATTTATAATACCATCATCTTGAGTCGTCGTTCCAAGTTATAATATACTTGTTTCAACTTGTAAAATTGTTAGTTGATCATCTGTAATGGCTATGAAAATACCCTGTCGAGTACGATAGTAGACCCAGAATACCATAGACAACAACGTAGTAGTAGAGGCAACAACACTTCTGAGTTGAGTATCTTGGCGCCATCAAAGCCATAGGTTTAAACAATAAAAAAAACAGTTTTTAAAAAAGCATACTCCACACTAAGTTAGCTCTAGTTCCCGCGCAACGCCGTCGTCTCCCGCATCCTTCGGGAGAGCGTTTCCGCTTCCGTTCTACGATACAATATACAGCCTAACGACATGAAACTAATAAGAAAGTATAGACTTTATAGACCGGCAAGAATTTTCTTTGGAAACCATTGAAAGTTTACCGTCGTACAAAGTGAAACTTAACTCTAATATCTATTTACTGTTTTGTGTTATGGTTCTTTTTTGACAACACATTTTCTTATGAGGTCATAGTGTAAACTACCTCTAAATAATCTTTTTACATTAGACATATTTTTTATTTAAAAAAATATCTGAAGCAAATAAAGTGTGTTAGATATTGTGTTATATAAAATAATAATAATAATATGTAGGACAAATTACACATATTTCTCTGGTCACAAACTAAGCTCTAGGCTTGTACTATGTGTACCAGAAGCAACGATATAATACATATTATATTTTATAAACACCCAGACCATGACAAACTGTACAGAAAAAACGTATATTTAGTCATTTTATATTACCTGCTATACAAGACAAAATCTTATTAAATTTGTAGGGCTGCTTACGTAGAGGTAAATACAAAGTCACAAAGTGCTTCAATAAAATAAAAACTGGCATCCTTTTTATTATTGACTAGCTGACCCGCGCAACTTCGGCTGCGTAACTTTAACCGCAGTACACGCAATGGAAGCTCTCAAAAGGAATAAACTACCCCCGTTTTTGCAACATTTTTCATTGATGCTCCCCTCCTATTAGTCGTAGAGTAATGTTATATAGCCTTAGCCTTCCTCGATAAATGGACTATCCAACACTAAAATATTTTTTTAATTCGAACCTGTAGTTCCTGAGATTAGCAAAAAAAACTCTTCAGCTTTATAATATAGGTATTATTCCTTCGGGGGCAAAACGCATGTTGGCGACTATTCATGAAGTTACATGTCGTGCAATTATTTAAAAAAACTATTTAATTTCACGCTAAATAAGCTTGCACATCATCATCATCATCAGCCTATCGCAGTCCACTGCTGGACATAGGCCTCTCCCAAGACACGCCACTGATCCCTATCCTCCGCTCTTCGCATCCAGTCTCTGCCAGCCACCCTTCGCAGGTCATCAGTTAATCTAGCTGCGGGACGTCCTACGTTACGTGCGCCAAGACGTGGTCTCCACTCCAATATCCGCCTGCTCCAACGGTTATCCGTCCTGCGGCAAATGTGACCGGCCCACTGCCACTTCAGTTTACTAACTTTCAGAGCTATGTCGGTGACTTTAGTTCTCTTACGAATATCCTCATTCCTGATTTTATCCATAAGAGAAACTCCTAGCATAGCTCTTTCCATAGCCCGCCGAGCGACCTTGATTTCGTGGACCAGCCTCACTGTAAGTGTCGACGTTTCAGCGCCGTATGTCATCACTGGTAGGACGCACTGATTAAAGACTTTTGTTTTCAAACACTGCGGTATGGCTGACGTAAGGACGTGGCGTAGCTTCCCGAACGCTGCCCAGCCCAACTGCACCCTTCTGTCGGCTTCACTCTCGGAGTTGCTGAAGCTTGCACATACCATTTAAATTGAGAGAATTGTAAAAAAAACTGACTCCCATTGTTTCTCCGTTTTCTTAAGAGAATTAAAATGTAAAAAAAAAAATTTTTTTGTATTCGTATTTGTATTATATTATTTACCGAAGCTCCATATTTTTTCTACTTTCACGTCAAATAGAGTGGATTCGCAACCTTCTTACGACATAACGCAGATAACTAAAGCTATTACGAGTTAATATCAATGGTGAACCGGAAGTCGCTTCTGGATGCGTAAGGAGACTCAATGTTATTATCATTTCTTTGTATATCTATATCTGTAGAAGTTATTTTTAATACTATTAGGAAATATGAACTAAATAAGAATAATATATACTCATTTGCAAAGAGAACATAGTTTTTTACCGTAGTTGAGGCAATTTTTTAAGTAAATAAATACTTTTGTACTATTTATACTACCTGGGATTTCTATTTACGTAGTAGATAAATTCCTCTATTCCCAAAATCTCCCACAAAAAACATTATATATTATTTTATAGGTGGGAGGAAGGTCTCTTTAACTTCGTTAGACCGACTGTCCAGTCTCGTTACTACTGCCCATACACACAGATGCAAAAATCGTCAAGTGGCCTAGTCATGTTTCGGTTTTAGAAACCGGTAAACCCACAGAGGATTTACCGGTTTTCGGGGGACTACTGCATCAATTTATTAACAAAGTGGTAGTCTCCTTTTTACAGAGTTGACATGCTATCTCTTCGACCTCATCGTTATTTTCTATTAGACAAGAATTTTATTCAAACGCAGACTCTCTTTATAATAAAAAAATTACTAAGTTCTTCAATAAACTGCTTATTAGAATAGAATGTGAAAACCTTTTTTTTTAGTTTAATTCCTTATGTTGAAGAAAACAAAAGTTGTAATTCTTTACTCGCAATAAATAGCCAAACCTTCGTTTAATGTAGCATTTAGTTTTCCACCCGAACGTAAACCACGAAAACAAATTTATTTTCACCTTCACACAAAACAATTTCCTTTCCCCAATTTAAATCACAGACTAGATTATTTCTTTAAAACAAGAAAACTTAACTTTACAGTTAACGATATTTTTAATCTGGATTTTTTTAATCTGTGTACTTAATTTTAGCTTAAATGTGTACCTATACTAACATATGCCTCTTCGAAAACTGAATACAAATTATATGAAAGTAAATAAATGTCCATTCGTTCGTTTTACGATAATACACGTAAAAGGCGAAGAAAATTCGGGCACGTACGGACTTTTCATGAAAAAAATACGCAGGAATTTCTTTATTGAAAAAACATTACCCTATATCTACGTATAAAGGTTACGATAAAATTCATAACTCCTAAGAATGTTACGCCATTATCTGCTCCCGTTATTATAAGTAATTTTGGGCTAAAAGCCATAGAAATATGATTAAATTTGAAGGGATATTTTTTAGTTGGTTGATATTTGGCTGGTGAGTTGGTCGCCTCGGTGTCACCCTTGTATGGCAGCTGATAATTGGATGGTCAATGGTATCAGCTAACCACCTAGTCTTCTAGGTGGTTATGTAGTTTTTTTTTTTTTTTAGGTGGTAGGAAGTTATCTATACTTTAGGCCGACCGACCGGTCTCGTTACCACTATATGTAAAGTGTCAAGTAGACTCATGTTTCGGTTTTAGTCTGTGGGTTAGCCGGTTCTCAGGAGACTATTGCATCGATTTTTTATCCGATCTTCTTGCGGGTGCGGTTATGTATCGACCACATTAATGGGTTTTGTAGGCCTGCTTATCATGTAAATACAAAGACACATGCCGTGCTACAGTACAAAAAAAAATTGTAATTTTATTTATGCGATATTTAATTTTTTTATCAATTGGTAATGTCCAAATTTTGGTTTAAGGATGCGATTATAAAACAAGTGGGAAGACTTTTATATTAACACCAGTAGTACCTATATGTAAATATCACTATTACAGAGACTAAAAAGAAACTAGGTCAAATTATTATATAACTATTTTGAAGGGTTCGAAAAATTATTTTTCGAAAAATAACCCTTATTTATAGCGAGCCCACTCGAGAACTGATCCGGTTGACTTAAAATTTGGAGTACTCGTAGTTATACCGATTGAATTTGAAAAGATTTACTTTCGGCTAATGTGAGGCTTTACTGATCAAATCAAACATTTTTTCCCATGGAACGTAAATGAAAAATGTGTCGTAAATGAAAAAAAACATTTGCCTTCCCCATCCCACTGGTCATTTTAACATTACTAATTTGTATAGAAAAGTTAATTTTATTTTCATTGCAACACATGGTTCTATGAGAAAAAATTATCGTTTTGATTATTAGAACCACATATTAACCTTATTAACCAAAGTACAACCTTTCAAAGTCACTAACGAAAAGGGTATTTAAGTCAAAAAGAGCCTTAATTAAAATAAAATACTTGCTTAAATTTCAATATGCTTTTAAATACATAATTAGTTTTTTAATAATAAATATTATTACTTAGGCATATGCTGGCATATGTAGTTAAAAATAAGCATAAAAGATATCGCAACTTGTGATGATAAATAAATAAATCTACGTAATTATAAATAAAAAAATATATAAACCGTTTCGTTTTATGTTATAACTTTTTATTTACGCCTACTCTATTAGATAAAACGTTACGATATTATCCTTAGAAGCCACCTGTATTCAAGCCGTGCTTCTAAAAATAAGTCGCCTCTTATCTTCCTCGCAGGGAAGCGTTTTTGGTGCCACATTATATCAAAAATTTAGATCATTTCTGTACTTCCTTCCACAAGATATAATAGATTAAACAGCGAGCAGCTTGTCCTTAAGGACATGGTGTAGATATACCTATTAATATAAAATATGAATATTATAGAAAGTTAAAAAATAATGGTCAACAATAAAAAAAAAACTATATTTAGATGATAAATTAAGTACTTTACTTCAGTAGTATATCATCATCATCATCATCATCGTCATGCCAGCCTTTCGCGCGTCCGCTGCTGGACATAGGCCTCCCCCAAGGATCGCCACAACGACCGGTTCTGCGCTGCCTGTATCCATCGGCTTCCCGCGACCTTTTTCAGGTCGTCGGTCCAGTAGTATATAATTACCTATATATATATACTATTAAAATTATTGATTGCCCCGACTCCATTATATGGAAGTCATATAATAATTAAAATATATAAGTAGTTTATTTAACAGCCTCCGCAGACTAGTGGTTGCGCCTTTGGTGTTGTATCCGGAGGTCGTGGGTCCGATTTCCTACCCATGGCAAAAAAATACACATACACGCCTAGTGCATAGTCTGTGACCAAAGCTATGTGTGTAAATTTTGTCCTACATATTAAAAAAAAAACATTAAAAAAGTATTAAAAAACATAATTTAGTCTAAACAGATACTCACTTATATAATTTGGTGTTGTATCCGGAGGTCGTAGGTTCGATTCCCCCAAAAAATATTAGTAAGTTTTTCTGTACAGTTTGTCATGATCTGGGTGTTTCTAAAATATAATATGTATTATATCGTTGCTTCTGCTACAAATAAACTAAACTCTTAGTTTATGACCAGAGCAATATGTGTAAATTGTCCTACATATTTAAAAAAAAAACAAAAAAAATAATTAATATACATAATTTAGTCTATACAGATAATATATATAATTGTAATGAATGACTCAGTCACTGTCTATTTGAAAATAAATACAATTTCAACGAAATACCTTTTTGGAGTCGGTTAAAAATACTCATTTTCCAAGAAAGAAAGAAAGAAGGCATTTAATCTTCAAACCTTCCAGTTGATATCATCTTAGGATACGTTTGTTTTCTTTTCCTCAGACGTTTCATGCCTCAAGAAAGACACCAAAGGGAGGCGACTCGGAAGATGTGGAGGGAAAAACAAAGAAACTCAATTTGAAACCCTTCAGGCCTTAGGGAGCGTATTAAATTTGCATTGGATGAAATTGAAATACGCCCTCGATGACTCGTTACAAGGAAATACTAATAATGCTGTCAATTCTTCTTTGGGAGATCTTTAGAGTCATGGCGTGACTATTAAATTAATTGAATTTTGGTTGCACTCGTTAGGGGAGGAGAGGTTTTAAATATTGCATTTGCTTAGGTTATCTCAGTTTTATAATTAGCTTGCAATTATTTTTCTTAACGCAATAATAATTCGGCAAATATTTGCCGTAAATTTTATATATATCATATTAACTAGGTGATAATAGAAAACGCGGCACAGCCTAGTGGTTAAGTCACTGCGCAACTGATAACAAGGTTAAGCAGATGACAACAAGGCCGACCTGGGATAGGTGACCGCTTTATACAACGATGCTATTTCATCATAAACACCGCAACAAGCTCGCCACTTGTTAGGTGTTGCCTCCGAGTACCTCCGCTGGGTACCCTGAGGCCGTTTAAACGGTTCTCGGAAACTAAATAGGCACCCGTGATGGTATTTATTTATTTATAATAGAAAAAATAAGTCGCTAGTTTCCTTACGACTTATATACAGAAGCAAAAACCGTCAAGCGACGAGAGGCCTAAATTATAAAACAGCGAAAGCGACAGCGATCTGTCAATGCGTTGATAATTTGAGTTGTCATCGCTATTACAATCGGTCACGATAGCGATCTGTCAAAATTTCGTTACATAACTAGGGGGCTGTTTATGTTTCAGTTTTAATCTGTGGTTTCACCGATTTTCAGGAAACTACTGCATCGATTCTTGTCGAGGTGTTCTAAGTTGTATCCTC
The DNA here is from genome assembly GCA_947458855.1 of Monopis laevigella. Classification (NCBI taxonomy): domain Eukaryota; kingdom Metazoa; phylum Arthropoda; class Insecta; order Lepidoptera; family Tineidae; genus Monopis; species Monopis laevigella. Next base: position 6,849,870 of record OX381586.1, read on the forward strand.
AACTCCACTTGTCACTCAAGGAACATCTGTCTCTTTCCACCAAATGAATGAAAGATCGAATGAGTGAGGCATTCCTTGAGTGAAAAGTGGACTAGAATACGGGGGTTCTCCTTTAAGTTTACGGTTACTAAACAGGCGGTTCATTTCACGATAATGCAGCGAGGATATAGTAGGATGAGAGTATTTAAATTCGTCTTTGTCGCCCATTTTGTGCCTGCACATTTTAACCGGCATAGTGGAAGCGTTCATCTGTTAAATAGCAATGTAAAATGGTCTGCTTACCATCAGATTAATTCATAGTTGCAAGCCGTGTTTAAATAAAAATAAATGATGAAAGTAACATTAAATTTAAATTCTAGTTCTTGGTAAAAAGAGTGAAAGAACAACTTAAACAATTACCAACTTAAAGAAACGTTGAAGTTTAATCTAAAAGTAAGACAAGATGGTGGGATCATAAAGCTTAGTTTACTTTCATGTCTAACTTTACGTCTATTACCAAGTTTAGAACTCAAGTTCTGTTTTTAAAATTAGTTTGTATTTTCTTTGTTTTATTTATTTTTATAATAACTGGCATGTTACACTGTATCTACCTGGTTAATATATATAATATTTTTAGGGTTCTAAAAAAATTCTAATACGTGAACCAATATAGTTAGGCTCAGGTGTATGTCTGTCTGACTGCATTGATATCTCGAGAACTACTTGTTCGTTTACCTTGAAAGTTGGAATTAAAGATATTTTGCTGGTAAAAGATGAGTGATATGTTATTTAGGGCAGATTTTCCAATCGTTACAAATAATCGCTGCGTCCCCAGGGAAGCAGCGGAGAGGTTTAAATTCCACCTCACCGTAGCCGATGGTATGAATCTACACCGAACAAGTGGCTAGCTCGTGGTGGTGTTTTAAATAGACTCAATAACGCATCTAAAAACAGTTTCACAAATCGGTATAGTGAAACCGGGACCGACAGCTTAACGTGCTCACTAAGGCACTATAGTGGTGTTGTCAAGCAAATGTACATATTTTTTTAATTAAAAACTCATTGGTACACAAAAAATATTACTTCTCATTATACTTATAGAAGTGTGTATAATTAATGAATACCTACATCAATTATTACAGGCACATGTGGCTGTAATCAGATATTATTAAGTAGTCGACATTTAGTACTATAATAATAATATATACGTGGTGGCCGAGTTGGTTAGACCTTGGACTTAAAAACACTTAGGTCCCTGGTTCGAATCCCGGTGTGTACCAATAAGTTTTTAATTAAAAAAAATATGTACATTTGTTTGACAACACTACTGTAGTAGTGTTGTCAAACTCGGAGACGCACGTTAAGCTGTCGGTCCCGGTTTCACCATACAAACTTGTGAAACTGTTTATAGATGGGTTATTGAGTCTATTCAAAAACATCGCGACGAGCTAGCCACTTGTTCGGTGTAGACTCAACCATAAGGCACCCGTGATGTTATATATATATATATATATAATAATAATATGTAGGACAATAATTACATTTTTTCCCCGGTCACAAAATAAGCTCTAAGCTTGTACTATATGTACTCGTACCAGTAACAACGATGTAATACAGATTATATTTTATAAACACCCAGACCATGACAAACTGTACAGAAAAACTTTTTTTTAGCCATTATTGAGAATCTGGCGCACGACCTCCGGATGCAACGCGAGAGGCTCAACCACTAGTCTAGGGATAAAAACAATATTAGTACGCATTTCTATAAAGTTTGCCTTGGTTTGGATATTTATAAGATACTAACTGTAGCCCACCACTTCGAGTGTTTGTTTTTTTTTAAAAAATATTTTTAGGAGGAAAGCCCTCTATAACTTCGCTAGACCTACCGACCGGACTCGTTATTACGATATACAGACGGAAAAACTGTCAAGGGACTTATGCCCAATTTCACCAACTCTAAGGGAGCCTGTAACAAAGTTAAGAGACAATTAATTACAGTTGTTTCATAGCAAATATGTCAAAATTCTTATTTAGGGCCTTTAGAGTTAGGGATCGTTGGTGAAATCGGGAATTAGTCATATTTCAATGTCAAATGGTCAATTGAAGTTTTAGCATCTGTATGGAAATCTGACAGTCTGCATAAAGCTCCTCCGCTGGGTACTCTCAGGCTTTAACGCCCCGGTGATGGTACATAAAAAATAACTCCATGGCGACTCCATCAATTTTAAAACCACACATCTCATTGAACTAGAAAGAGCCCGAATGGCTATTCTAAAAGTCACTTTTAAATTACCTTACCGTTTCCCCACCAATGTGTACTTTACAATAAAACCAATGTTCTTCCCGTTCGTATAGTAATCTATATATATATATATATATATATATTTTCAATATATGTATTTAATTCACGCAAAAAAGATGAAGTGGAAGTGGGCTGGGCACATAACCAGAATGGAAGACGGACGATGGACAAAAGTAATAACAGAGTGGAAGGGACCAGAAGGAAAGAAAAGAAAAAAAGGGAGACCCTCAACCAGGTGGGGGGATGATGTAAAAGAGGTTGCAGGAGAAAATTGGAAGGAACTAGCAAAGAACAGAAGCAAATGGAAAGAAATGGAGGAGGCCTATACCCTAAAAGGGACTTTATAATTGTATATGTTTTATAAATTGTTGTGTGTTTATAAATGTTAGTAATTATAAGGAATAAATGGCTTAAATAAATAAATTAATAAATATATTTTCATGGGTTGCATAGGTTTCGTAGGAAGATAACTCCAAAAAGCTATTATATCGAAACAAACAGAACGCTTTCCTACTCCTATAGTAAGAAACATAATTACTTTGATTGTATATCACCAAGATTATATAATAAGATGCTACTATATGATGTTTAAACGCTTGCTCACTGCTCTGAACGCTTAAACCAGATCCTCGTGACAATTTTTGTTTGGTATGGTATGTATGTTTATGTATTACATTTATTATATTATATACAGTATTTAAGTAGTTTAAGTATTGTTATGCATCATTGTTAAAATTATATGTATATCCTTTTATCGAAATTTCCGCACCCTAAGCATATTTCACTCTCTCAAAGGTTAGCTGGTAGAAAATGCCTAAGGCATTAAGCTCGCCTATGTACAATTTTGTGCAATAAAGAATTTAAAATAAAATAAATAAATACTAACTAATAAGGATGTTAAGTACTGCAATAATTTCAATTTAAACATTAACCTAAATTATCTGCATCTCTGTAAGGACTATACTAATATATTGGCACTACTTAATACATTACTAACAAACATTCTGATATATGTATATTGTGCGCACACATACTTATACACACACACTACACAACAAACACATTCACATAAACACATATACTACACACACTACATATTTATTTTTAATTTTGTGATGGTAACATTATAAGAGCCTGATGCCTACAACATAGGGTAACCTAAAGTGGTAACAGCATATTTTATATGTAGGTAACTTTTTTTTATGAAATAAAGAATTTTGTTATTATTTATATATTTTATACGTGGTGGCCGAGTTGTTTAGACCTTGGACTTGAAAACACTTAGGTCTCTGGTTCGAATCTCGGAGTATACAAATGAGTTTTTAATCAAAAAAATTATGTACGTTTGTGTATCAACACCACTATTCCACCTTGTGAAACTGTATATAGATGAGTTATTGAATCTATCGAAACATCGCGACGAGCTAACCACTTGTTCGGTGTGTCTACACCGAATCATACATCATACCATCGGCTACAACGATTAAAAACCCCTCCGCTGAGTGTCCTGAGGCCGTCTAGGCGGTTTCGGGCGCCGTAAGGCACCCGTGATGATATGTATGTATTATTATTTGTAATGAAAACAGAAAAGTATACCTAGATAAAACGGCCGCTAACATGCGTTTTCCCGTTATGGTTAATGAGTTGGCCGTTATTATATTTTGGGTGTACTTTTGGTGACCCGTGCGCGTGCTTCTTACGTGCACAAGATTTTCGTGACGGAGATTACGGAGTTCTGATGGTAAGAGACTACGCCCTGTCTGTGACTCATTTCCTTTCATCTTAAATGTTTTGTGTTAGGTATATTTTTAGGGTTCTTAAAATTTTCTAAAACATGAACCATTATAGGTAGGCTCAGGTGTATGTCTGTCTGACTGCATTGATATCTCGAGAACTACTTGTAAGTTTTATTTGTAAATTGGAATTAAAGATATTGCTGGTGAAAGACGCGCGATATGTTATGTAAAAGGATGTAATTTCTAATGAGTTCAGGTGAAAACATTTAATTATTTTTTAAAGTCGAGTTGTATTGAAAGAAATTTATATAAAAAAGTATATCTATACTTATATTATAAAGCTGAAAAGTTCGTTTGGTTGAACGCGCTAATCTCAGGAACTACTGGTTCGAATTGAAAAATTATTAGTGTTGGATAGCCCATTTATCGTGGAAGGCTAGGCTTTATAACATCACGCTACGACCAGTAAGACGGAGCATCAATGAAAAATGTTACAAAAATGGAAAAAAATCTGAAGACAAGTTGAAGACGTAGTTGCGGGGATCAGCTAGTAATTTACCTTGGGGTCTCTAGATATTTTTATTTTATTATTCTATTGGAGGTAGGCAGATCTACAAAATCCATGAATTGATCAATACATTGTAGTTTAAAAGCATTGATCGCTTCTGCTATTTACCCTTCAACTTATGCGGTTACGAAATAGGTGGAGACAAGGTTGAATTTGCATTATGAATCAACTTAAATAGCCTCGCCTTTACCGTCAAATCAACAGCCTATTTTATAACTGCATCCTGAAAGGTGACTACTACCTTAAGTCAAAGTCAAAGTCAAAAATATTTATTTCATGTAAACATGTAGGCATTTATGAAAAGTCAAAAAAAAAAAAGTATATATAAGGTCCTGTGTGCACTTGGCCAGGTCGCCATTCCTCCCACAGACAAATGTTGAGAATATAATACAAAATAAACAAATCGTAAACTATTAAACTATTGTCCTTGCAGGAAGAAAAAAAAAAACAACCCAACCGAACACACACTACATAACCAACCAGTTTAAGACTAGGTGGTTAGCTGGTTCCATTGACCTGTCAATCGTTGACTGCCCTGCAAAAGTGCCACCAAGGCGACCAACCCAACAGACCATAGCTACGCCCCAAATACCTCGACAATAAATCGATGAAGTAGTCTCCTTAGAAACGGTGGTTCCACAGACTAAAACTGAAACATGACTTGTCGATTTTTGCATCTGTATTGGTGGTAATGTGAATTGGTCGGTCGATCTAGCGAAGTTATAAAGAACACCTAAAATCGATAATGTCAGAGAAATTATTATTTTTCCCTTGTTTGAGGACATTTTTTTTAAATATAAATAAGCGATTGTAGGTTATTAATTACCCACATACGGAAATAAAAATTATATGATTATCGAAACGTGAAAAGTTATAAAGTAAAAATTATAAAAAATATTTAAAAAAACAATGCGGGTTTACGCACTTGTCCTTTTTTTTTAAAGCGGTTGCTTTAAAAAAAAAGGTTATATAAGTGTTATATGTTACTTAGATTTAAATGCTGGATTATAAAATTAGAGGCCTAGTTTTATAAACTACAAATAAATCTACGTTGGACGTAGGCAAATATTAAAATATTTGCCTATGTCCATAAAATGACGTTTATAAACGGTCTTACATATAATTGACATGTGTTCATTCGATTCTATATTATAACAATTCGTTAAAGGTTCGATTCTATACGTAACGATTCGTTAAAGATTCGATTCTAAATCGATTACAATTCTTGTCACTAGGATCCCTGAAGTCAACAAATAACAAAACTTATTATGGAAATAATAATACTAAATACTTAGCCACGTGTCCATACATTAATAGTGTTGAAATGGGAGCGGAAGATATCAATCATACAGCAGGAAACCTCGGCTATACTCCTATAACGTTACAGTTTGTTAGAACTCCTGATCTGTGGGTTAGATACCGTATTCCCTTGCTAATGGCTTCAAAAAGTGTATGACATAATTTATCATAAGAATACTTGAAGCACCCATTGAGTAGAGCTTTTGGTTTCTAACTTATTTCTTTAAATTTTGGTTATCAGATCTATAAAGTCCATGAATGAAATCGGCCAATGATTGATGTTTAACAGCAATGCTCGCTCCTATTATTCCAACTAAATGATGCAGTAACAGATACGAAAAAGGGCGGAATTAAAAACGAATTTGCATAACGATTGAACTTTGATATCCTTGGCGCTTTAACGTCATATCAACTGCTCGCTTCGTAACTACATCTTAAAAACAGACAACCACCTCAATATTAGTTCACTGTTTATCAATTTATTTTTATTTTTAATCAAATTATTTTAAAAATTTTTTAGAAAATGAGTGAAAATATTCGAGTTTAAGTTTTTTTTATTGTTGATTTTTGAGGGCAATATAAACGTTTTTTATTTATTTATTATATTACACAATACCCTAGCATTGTAACAAACATTCAGTCATTTAGTTGTCAGTTCACAGCATCCCAAAACCTATCAACGGTAAAAAGTGATACTTTAGAAACTAAACAAAAACAAATGTTGCTCTATCTATTTTTATGAACTAAAAAAATGTACAGAGTAGATCATCATCTAAACTTGTAAATATGCGAGGTATGTGTCATTAACTCCTGCCTTTCACCTTACCTACAGCAAAGCTCGTCTCTCAAAACCATCTCTCAACGACCCTTTTAAGGGCGGATAAAAATAATAATCGTTCATTAGAGTGACATCAACGCTCAGGTGGGCGGGCGGTATTGTCGTGGGCTTAAATGACTAATAACTAATACTGTGTTAAATAATTACATGTATTATTTATTATTAAAATTTGACATTTACTTGACAGCAGTTTTGTTAGAGTTCTAAATCATAATTTTGTATTTTGAAAAGTCGAATTTTGGTGTATTTTTCTTTGAAGATTTAACCAGCGGGGTGACTACTCGCTTAATGCTAAGGTAAACTTTAATTGATGCGATGTAATTCTGATGTAATGCAAACCTGGTGACATTGAAAATTGAAAGCTACGTCATTTTAGTTATAGTTTAGCTTGATGTTGTACGGGGCCTATAGGTGGAGTAAATGCAGTGATCCTTGTGACTGCAGTTAGTAGGTAAAGGCCATTTATGAATACAATACTTAAATCTGCAAAGGCTTCAATATAACCCAGAAGTGTTATAGTTTTCTATTAAGTTCCATGTAAGAATTTCATTTAATTTCGACTATTATAAAATAATTGCTTTCCACCACCAATTGGTTTTATATATTCAATTGGATTGTTTCCAAAAATTACATTAAAATTCTCTAGTTTTTAAGTGTAAGGCATTGACGTAAATAGTAGGTTTTATTTTAGTAGTTTCAAGTTCGTGGTTTAGAGTATTATTCCTACACGTATAAATTTAATAAGGAGAATCAAATAATTATTAAAATAAATAACAACCAGATATTATTTTAATATCATATAATAAGTGTTTTGTAAACTTTTAAATACACACAATACATAAAAAGAATTAAACTCATAAATGTAAATATAATTTTAGTAGTTTAAAATTGATAGTTAAGAGTATTATTCTTAGGGCCGATTTTTCAATCGTCTGATAACTCGCTAGTTAGTTATCAGCCTGTTTAATTTATTTGATTGTTTAACAGCGGAATAAAGGTTTTGAATTTTTCAATCACGTTTATTCAGTCAGCTAGTTAACTGAGGATTGTTGTAGCTAACTTTGTCAGAGCGAGAATAACTTACGAAAAATTGCACATGTTAGAAAGAGAGCGTGATATTTTATCAGTGGCGTATGACTGACATGTGTTTTAGGTTAGGATGTATTATTTTTGTAAATTGTTATGTTCATATATATCTAATTATTAAAAAAATATTCCCACAGATGATATAGGGGAGAAAATCCCTTGAGGGTAGCCCGAAGACTAGACCTGTGTTTAAGTTATATGTTTCATAGTTAAGTTTATAGGATGTTATTATGCAAAAGTGTACCAAATTACCAATTTTGTAGAATAAGCATTCATAGTGATTTGAAGTCGCGGTACCCATTTTAATGTTGATACTTTTCTCCTTTACTTAATATTGGCAAGACTATACCGTATGCTTTCATACGGTCATGTCGCCATTCCTTTTTCTAACCTAGTCCTTTTCAACAAATTATTATCAACAATTGAAAGACTAACTACTTTTGTAAAGGAGAGACAACTCAAGAAAACTCAAAAGTAAACCTTTCTTAATCCTGGACAAAGCACAGGACTGGAAAATATACATGGATACATTTAAAATACTACTAGCTAGACTAGCAGTTTCAGCCTATAGACCAGACATACTGGTGTACTCTCGGTGCTTGAAGAAAGTAATACTTAAAGAACTCACCGTTTCGTGGGAAACGAACATTCCTAAGGACCACAACATCAAGTTGAACAAATATTTTTGTCCCACAAACGAAATTGCTAGAAACAGATTTAAAACTCAACTTTATGCAGTGGAAGTTGGTGCAAGAGGTATTCCAGCAGTCTTTGCATCGTCTATTGAAGGATCTTGGCCTTCCGAAATCAGCCGTCGGAACTTTTATGGAGCGTGTTTCCAAGATTACGCATTTAACAAGATCATATAGTATTTGGTTGAGTAGAGAGAGTGAACACAGTGAAGTCACAGTGGTTTAAACATCTTCGTGATCTCAAGTCTGTTCATACTTTATAAATAGAAATAAAAGCAAAATAATAAATGTTTTCAGTTTTTTATTTAATTATTTACACAAAAATCAATACATAATAGACAGTAATAAAAAATAATATAAGTTACCTAATGATAATCAAACAATTTTAAAATAGCTAATTTGAATGGCAATACCAATAAATATTGCCAATAGAGTTTTCTTGAGTTGTCCCTCCTTTACAAAAGTAGTTAGTCTTTCAATTATTGATAATCCTTTTCTGGCTGCAATACTGAGACAGCTTCACGAATAATTTCTAGAACTTTATCATGTCGGTGCGAATAATGGCCTTTTTCAAGTAGTCTTGCTCCCAGCAAGTATATGTCTGGCAGTCCCTACAGCAACACCGCACAATGTACATGTCTTATCTGCTGTTTTCCCCCATTTTACAAGATTACTCTGGTCAGGTAGGGACATTTGAAAGGCATTAAGAAAGAACTTAATAAGTGCCGGAGACCAATCGTACATGGTTCCTATGATATTACAAAAAAGCAGGAGGTAGGAGTAATTGCTGGATGGGTGGAACACATTGGTTTCTGAAAATTGAGAAAAAAAATTGTTTATATAGGTAGGTACTTAATGTTTAAATTATCAGTGATGATTTTAAGCACTATAGTGCCTCGGAGAGCACGTTAAGCTGTCGGTCCCGGTTTCACTATATCAACTTGTGAAACTGTTTATAGATGGGTTATTGAGTCTATCCAAAACATCGCGACGAGCTAGCCACTTGTTCGGTGTAGACTCATACCATCGGCTACAAAGAGGTGGGATTAAAACCCCTCCGCTGGGTACCCTGGGGCCGTCTAGGCGGTCTCGGGCGCCGTAAGGCACCCGTGATGATATATATATATATATATATTTTAAGCACTGAGTTTTATATTATTATATCTTCATGGGTTTAAAGTAAACAATCATTGCTAGAAATAGCTATTAATGAGTATGTAGGTTAGTTAGGTTAGAAAAAAGGAAATTAAATAAAATCGTTTATATACCTTTCCGTTGGATTATCCATTTTTTCTTTGATCATTGCAAGTATAAATATTGATAGTTTCTTTCTGGAGACGAAATCTTTTCCTAAATTCATCCTCGTCCCAGCTGGTCAAATCTTTCTCTGACTACTCTTTTTTCCGGTTTGGTTTTAAATAATTCACCATCATAATTTCTTCTTCGATAAGTAAATCTTCAATTGAGTCAAACATTTCCATGTTTCAGATTTTAAAAGAAAAACACGCAAAAATACTTTAAAATTATAACCATGACAGACCACAATAACAGCTTGATAAGCTTTAACTGACGCTTGAACTAGCAGATAAATTTATTCCACTGTTAGTGAGTTTATCTGTCACTTTGACACTATCCAACCATTGAAAAATCCAATTTCTTGCTAACTATAGAATAACTGCTATCAGACTGTTTAACTGAGTATTGAAAAATCGGCCCTTAGATGTATAATTTTTAATTAACCAGCAATATTATTAATATAAAGTGTTTTAGAAGATTCCAAACGATAGAATAGGTACCCGCATGATGAATCCATCTGCTAAGTTAATTAATGTTATTTATATGTTCACTTACCCAAATCAATAGGCATTTGGTTTGCAAAATTAATTTTTTATTCATATATTGTTTCCAAAATAACAAATAATTTGTATTTTATCTCGTTTTTTTTCATTTAGTTGGCTAGTAACAGGTTAGTGCTGGTGCACTGACTTGCTGTGCCCCCCAGGCTCCGCCCGGCGCTGTTTAGTTAAAAATAATTCGGATTATTATTTCGTTTTCGTTCTTTCTCACTTTATGCTCGGCTTCCAAGCTTTTATTTTCTTGATATATGTTTTTAAATATGTTAATCACCTTCTCCAAGAATTGCTGATAAATGCAAAAAGCGAGAAAGCGCGTTTAAACAAACAAACTCTTATATATAATTAAGTATCATCGCCATCATCATGATTTTTATCCAATCAAACTTTGCATCCAAATTGTGCCAGAGACATTCGTCAAGTTCTCTTTAATTTTAGTAGGTATAGGCTTCCCCGCATTTCATACATCAAGATAACGTAAAAGATGTAGGCATCTAATATTTTTTATTTAAGCTTAATATCTTATATTAGGTACTAGCTTTTTGTCTGCCGCTTCGCAAATTATATTTTCTTTTATCAGACAGCTCTCTTACGCTTTTGGACGTCAACTTTGACGCCCAAAATTTAATTTACATCCCTATCAAATTTTATCGAAATCGGTTTAGTAGTTAGGGCGTTAACATTAGATACATTCACACAACCACGCCTGTATCTCTGTTAAAGGGTAATCAGAGAGTCACGCTATGATCTCCATACGCCCCTAGCTTTTACCATATCCATCTACCCAATCATGCGCGTATAAGATTTAGACTTTTTACTTGTCATCTCGAATTCGAGCTAAAGACGAGTTTTTTTTTTAAAGTTTATTTTACTTATATTATATTATTCCTTACTTATAACGTTAAAACGTAACCTTAATAATTATTCCATGAAAATCTCGGTTCCCGAAGCAGACCATTATCTAAATTAAAGTGCAGCAGCAAAGTATTATATCTGCTCTCTTTAAAATGGATGGTGCAATTTGTTCGCGTAGTAACCGACCGTAGAACTAAATGTTTCGTTGCATAAAATTAAACGAATATTTAATTAGCTTCTAAAATACTTCTATCGAAGTGTCTTACAAAGAAATTAAAATAAAGCTATCTGTTATTTGGAGTACATCAATTTAAATTATTCTTTTTAGTATATTTTTCTCTACGTTTCTTTCAAAATCTAAATTTTGACTATGTCTAACAAGACAATATTTAATCAGTAAAAAAAATAATTGGAAAAAAGAACACAACTCATCAAGAACACTTCGCAAATGTGTTACACATTCAGAATTCAAAATAAGTAATCTAAATTCTTTACTCAAGTCTTCTCTTTTTGAATTCGTGACCCTACATAAATAAGAAGGGGCAATCGAGTCCAGCATCGAATTCAAAACAAGACTGTCCCAATTAAAATTGACACTGCAGCTTCCAAAAGGTGTGTCGGGGATCATACGCACGCGATCGCAAACGTCCCTGTTAATCGATATAATTAATTTTATTCATTCGAACGCTTTAGTTGGTGATAAAAATATGTTACTGTGTGAGGCATTTCGTTAACGATTTCATATGCTGGTAGTGTTAATTAAGATATATGTTTAACATATATGGTGTCAATGTCTGTCTACTTTCTTTTAGATTTACAGTCTGCTGATTAGTACTTGAGATAGCATTACTTAAGTTAGAGCATTTATTTGCTTATATTTAAATTATTATCTTCTAATATTTAGATAGTATCTGCTCGTTCCTAGTTTATATTGTTTAAGTGTTTTAGCGAAACGGGTTGTAACCGTCTGGAAAACAGAAGCAGGGGGGAATTCTTAATCACGGCAAAAAGTTAATTGCTAAACTTACCGAATGGCTTGTGGTTAGTTATTGCATCCCTCGGTACCCAAGGGATGCAATAACTCCGTTCTTCTTTGAAACCACTACAAATGCCACTGTATAATGACGTTGGAACCATATAATATTAACAACACACATCGCGACAAATCTGAATCACTTGTAGGCGCCTAATAATGGCGAACAAACAGTACATATGTAAATGGGATTTCTAATAGGCCGTCCAAACTCAATGGCGGAGCAAGAACACTATTCCAAGTTAGAAAACAAAACAATTACTTGTTCACAATTATTATACAATTTTACAAAAGCATTTTCACTGACTGATCAACTATAAAAAAGGTTAGGGACTAGCTAATACAACTATACACATAAGAAAAATATATCTATATCATAATATAGCATTTCGCTATTTTTTGTATTACGTGGTGGCCGAGTTCGTTAGACCTTGGACTTAAAAACACTTAGGTCCCTGGTTCGAATCCCGGTAGGTACCAATGAGTTTTTAAATTAAAAATGTATGTACATTTGTTTGACAACACCACTATAGTGCCTCGGAGAGCACGTTAAGCTGTCGGTCCCGGTCTCACTAAACCAACTTGTGAAACTGTTTATAGATGGGTTATTGAGTCTATTCAAAACATCGCGACGAGCTAGCCAGTTGTTCGGTGTAGACTCATACCATCGGCTACGACGAGGTGGGATTAAAACCCCTCCGCTGGGTACTCTGGGGCCGTTTAGGCGGTCTCGGTATATATATATATTGTATTGGCAAACCTTCTAGAAACGTAGATAGTGCTAAGTTAGCAAGAACCACCACTGTCCCTACTCACTGAACTTATTTTTCAACTTTGCTAAATCCTTGGTCAGTTCATATATAGTTGATAACAGACAGTGGTATTGTCCCTGTTGGATCTCTTTGCACTCTTCCTTATTTCGTTGCCGAACTACATGCATAGGGACCAAAATGAACCAATATAAGTTGGAAGACAAGGCGACTTGCCCAATATATGGTGAATCGTGAATAACTTGTCTTTAACCGAGTAGTGAATAAGTTGCCCAAGAAGACATCAAAACTAATTGCAGCATTGTCAATCAAAAATAGCATATTCTTGATTAAGAAGAATCTTGGACTTTGCTACTTATAGCTGTATGAAGAGTCACAGTTTTGTAGACTTTCTTAATTTATTGGAATCTAAACAAGATTATAAAATTAGATAACTTTTCTATTCATCTATCCCATTTTAAGATCTCCAATTTAATGTATAAATCCCACAATTAGCGTTCATAGAAAGAAATTGATAGCATCGTTTAACATTTAACCAAATGATTATTTAAAAGAAAACAAGTTGAAGAAGGTGCTGGTGCGTAATTAAATACGACGCGTTGTGCGACAGTCGTGAGTCTGAAGAATCTTATCGGCGAGGGTTTAATTTGAAGGTAAGGCCGCAACACGCGAGCCTTGCACGCGACAAAATGTCGGATGTTCGGGATATGAGAACGACACTCTGCGTTCGCTTTTTAAATTTTATTATAATTGTTAAAAGAAAATACAGGTTGTAGACTGATGTAGCGTTTAGATATGGGACTTCTATTTTAAAATAAACCTTTTATTTATTTTATTTATGTAGGAAAGTAAAAGATCTGCTAATATAAAGATGCAGTTTATATTTCGATGAATTGAATAAATGCTATATATATATATATATATTCTCTCAGTTTTGGCGGTATATCTAAAGGACGTCGTCGGTAAGATTACCAAATAAAAAAAGCTAATATATTAATTAATATATTAGTAAGTTTTTCTATACAGTTTGCCTTTTTCTGGCGGTTTATAATGTATTCGTCTACATCTAGATGGCCGGTCCAATTTTCCTTAATTGGTCAAGAAGGCCTTTTACGTGATGAAAACTGCTGACTAATCTTGCCAGCTTCTTCCAGAATGCACCAATAAATCATGGACTTCCACAAGCCTCGAGGAGCGACTCCGTTGCAGTGAAGTATACTATGTATTAGGCCGTTACTTCTCGTACACGTAGACCTATAAGCCTAGAGCTTAATTTGTGACCGATGTGTCAGAAACAGGGATATACTCTTCATAAAATTGAGATCGCTATAATTTGTGTGTACTACTTGCAGAATCGGCCATTGTCCCCAACATGACATATTATTTTTATTATAAAAATATTTTTGGCTAAAGGATCTGTGGAGTCAGAATTCTTTTTTAACAGGTGAAATACCACAGATAAATAGCATTTATTTTTTAGCAGGTAGGTTTCGATAATAAATAATTTGAATTTCTTCCTCAGTCAGAAAAGACTTCTGAGTAACCTTTCTTTTTTGATTTTAGGTGGATTTTTTATGTAACACGTTCAAAAATCTATTTTTGTCTGTGGGTTTACCGGTTGTTAGGAACTGTTTCGATTTCTTAGTCGGTACTTTTAGTTCAGGGTGCTGTTACGAAATGGTAAGTTAATTTAAGAATGAAGCAACCAAGATTTAAAACAAACTTTGTCGCCGCCCTATTAACCAATAACCGCATATTTAAAAATAAAACACTTTGTATTGTGCAACCCCGTTCATGGCCTTTCTAAGTCTGCTTACCACCAGCTAGATATTTAAAAAAAAATATATATAATACGTTTTTTTTTATTTGCCAGAATATGGTTTTTAAAAGTTGTTACATTGGAATATTTAGTTCTATATATTCTACCAACATGTGGTGTGCAAAATATAATTTCAATCCCTAACATTATAACTGCATCTATTATATATTCAAATCATAAAAACCTGTAACATTTCAACAAATAAATAAGCACATTAGAACAAGAAAATCTAATAGGACTAATCTAAAGCGCAGAAGATGAAATAAAATTTATAGCTGCTTTATCATCACAAACAGGCAACATTGATATTACCAAATTATTAAATAAATTAATAAATACTACTTTAAATAAAATGAAAAATATAAAACATTAAACATCATTAACAATTGATTAAAATTATGTGACCATGAAATTATAATAAATTGTTAAATAAAATGTCAAGTTATATTTGCTAAATTAATTATTTTAAAATATCATTTCAAATTAAAAAATATTAGAATAAATAGTATAGTCCTCTATTATTATAAGTTTTAAAATAAAGTCAAGTCTAATGCCGTGCCTCTTTAAAATAAAATGATTCAACGTAACTATAACCAAAAATCGTCACCTTCAAAATACGGAGAAAATAAAACAAATAAAATCAATAAAACTTGTTGCGGTTAAGTAAATAGATTGATAAAGCTTAACGGAAGAACACACAAAGGACCCCTTTATTCATTTTTTACTGACACAGGGACAAGGTAAACTGAGGAAATGAGATTTCACGTAAAAGTTTTTAGACGTAGCTCCTTTTGCGTGACGGATTGTAAATAATTAGCTTGTGGAACAGCACCTACCGCCGCTTGTCTATTGTTTCTGCCTTAGCAAGAAAATTTATAAAAAAGCTGATGATATCTTTCTTACTGAACTATTTCCGTTAATTGATTTTAACAGTACATTGCTGATTGCAGGTCTCTTAGACTATTGTTTTATACTATAAATTGTGGTCATCCTATCAGACAATGACGTAAAAAATCAAATTTCACTTAATTTTAAACTAAATTAATTATCTTTTGTAGATTACACGAAATAAAATTGAATATTTTTTACAATTTTATTTACTAACAAAAACATCTTTGATTGGTTGATGACTGGTGACGTCACACGCAAGTAAACAAAACAATACACAGATTATAAATCATGTGGATGAAATAGAATAGAGTATAATATAGGAGATTATTTAATCTGTGCTTGTTTGTTTTCTTGCGTGTGACGTCACACTTGACATAGACTGCGAAACAGCGTTTTTATCGCCATTGTGGAAATTCAAACTTTAACATTGATTTTTATTAATAATAGAGTAGACATCCCGGAAATATCAATGTAGTGTGCTTATTATGTAATGAAGAATCATATAAAACGAGTTTCAAAAAGAAGTCAAATACCCTATTTACGCAACCTCGCACGGTCTCTACATACTTCCCTAGCTTCCTCCACATCCAGGTATATATCTTCGCTGCTTTATAGGTAAATCAACTGCCCGTTTCCGCAGCCTAAAAGGAGTCTACCACTTCGACAAGAAATCGATGCAATAGTCTTCCGGAAACTGGTGAACCCATAGACAAGGCGGCAAGAAGATAAAATGTTGTACAAAATAAATCACCGCTCCTTTTTGTACACTTCCTAGTTAAGGTTAGCTAGTAGACAATGCTTAGGAAACTTTTGAACATACAGGTAACTATTGTTTACTATGAGGCAGTGTTCTTAGCTATCCTTAGCTTAGTCTTGGGTTCATCTCGTGTTTTGGAGACAAGTCAACTGCAGCGTTGCTGGACCTGAGATCGCAAATCAGGGTTGAAAGTGTTTTCGATAGCAACACTGTGTTCAGTAGCTCTATCTATCACAAGTTTTTTGCAAACAGTTTATTCTATAGTCGCTAGTAACAATAGATAAGGATCAACCAATAGGATCGCTTTATTTTTTAAATAAATCTCTCTTATTGGTTGATTCCTATCTATAGTTACTAGCGACTTAAGTAAAAATTGTATCTAAAAACTTGTGGCAGAGCTACAGTTCTCAGGACCGTATATACCTAACCAAATATATACGACCTTATCAGCTTCATCTTGTAATTTCAAAAACCCAAAAAAATGAGACTTGCCCCCTTTTTAAATATAATAAAGTAAATAAGCTAAGTAGTTCTAGAGATAATCCTTGCTGAAAAATAATATTTTTAATAAAAAATATTTGAGAAACTCCTATAAGTTTAATTTTTAATTAGGTTGAGAAGATTTTAAACAAATTTAAAACAATAAAAAAGGAATAAAGGCGCCGCAATTCCCATGGTCAAAATATAACACCGACATTTGTCTTATATGTTTCGAAACATACTAACATGTGTCGACATAAACGCGACAGTTAAGTGTATACTTAGTTTTATAGGGCGCTCGTAAAACTCGAGTTTGGCTCTGGACAAACATAAATTATAATAAAACCGTTTCGTCCATATTCTTATTTCTATTGTTTGTTACAAACTAATTTTGTCTGCGAACTATGCTATACTAAACTCTAGTTTTAGAACGTTAATCAAATAAATCTATGATCTAAAGGTAACAACCGTACATACAGATGCAAAAACCGACTTGTGTTTCGGTTTTATTCTGTGGGTTCACCAGTTTATCGGGGACTATAACGATTTGTTGTCGAGGTAGTGGAACAATTTATTGATCGACCCCATTCATGGACGTTGTAGGTCCTCAAATAAAAAAAATGCATACATAGCGCATTGTTTTTTTATTAATATTTGTTGGGGCTGAGCAAGTCGATATAATTTACGCTCCATAAAGTTTATGAATGGAAATTAAAATTTCGATATTATTTTGTCGATTTACGAGGTTATTGATGCTTTTCTCCTAAGGCTTCAGTTTCAAATCGATCTAAGCTTAAAGAAAATGTAGATCATATAGTTATATATATTTTCCAATTATCCTTACCTTAGATTAATTTAAACCGGGGTTTACTCTAAATGATACTAGACCTCATGATTATCAATCATATTCTGTATTAATACATAATAAGTGGTGAGCTTGGCGCGGACCTGTCATTTAAAAAAGGTTTTGTCTCTTTTACGCACATTCATCATAACTAAAGTGTTCTTCAAGGACTCAATAAGTTTTTATGAATAAGGCCATAAAAGTTTAAAGTTTATTTGCTCTATGCACAGTATTTGACTTTATATCTCTCATAGTAAGCAGGCCTATATAGTCTATGAATGAGTAGAGAAATAAGCTTAGTATTTAATTTTGTACCTCTCATAGTACGAAATGGGCGGCTTATTTGTATTACGAGTATACTTATCCTTGCTGCTGTTCTTTTAAATCAACTGCCATTTCGTAACCATATCCTAAAATAACACTACCATAATTGATACTGTAGACTTCAAAAAGCCGGTGAGTCTTAATCCGAAATATGCCACTTGACTATTCTCATCTGTATATGGACTGTGGTAACGAGACCGGCCGGTCGGCCTAGCAAAATTGTAGAGACCTTCCTCTCACCTAATACATATATTATTATATACTACTAGCTAATCCGCGCAACTTTTATCTGCGTAGCTTTAACCGCTTACGCAGCGCACGCAACGGAAGCTCTCAAAAGGAATAAATTTCCCCCGTTTTTGCAACATTTTCCGTTGATGCTCCGGTCCTATTGGTCGTAGCGTAATGTTATATATCCTATAGCTTTTCTTAATAAATGGGCTAACCAATACTAAGATAACTACAAACAACTTTAACTGTTAAACAACTCCTTTATACATGGCAGAGTAAGTGCTATCTCTTCGACATAAACGTTGCTCTCCATCTATCTAAAATAATTTTTCAATTCGAACTAGTAGTTCCTGAGATTAGCGCGTTCAACCAAACAAACAAACTCTTTAACTTTTATTATATTATGTATTGTATGTATGTGTCTATACAGACACATACATACATATTATCATCACGGGTGCCTTACGGGGCCCGAGACCGCCAAGACGGCCGCAGGGTACCCAGCGGAGGGGTTTTCAATCCCACCTCGTCGTAGTCGATAATATGAGTCTACACAAAACAAGTACTAGCTACTTATTTTGTGTAGACTCATATTATCGGCTACGACGAGGTGGGATTGAAAACCCCTCCGCTCGTCGCGATGTTTTGAATAGACTTAATAACCCATCTATAAACAGTTTCACAAGTTAGTATAGTGAAACCGGGACCGATAGGTTAACGTGCTCTCGAGGCACTATAGTGGTGATGTCAAACAAATGTACATATTTTTTTTAATTAAAAATTCATTGGTACCCACCGGGATTACCAGGGACCTAAATGTTTCTAAGTCCAAGGTCTAACCAACTCGGCCACCACGTATATATTAAAGGTGAAAATATGAACATTCGCGGCAGAAGCTAGTAATGTTCATTAATGATCTAACAATGACAACTATTAGATCATTAAAATAAATATTTACAACTTATAAAGAAAATATAAACTAAAACTATAACATAACAAAATAAAATCGCCTATTAAACCTATATAAATAAAACCCTATAAAATGAAAATAGTATCTAAATTTGTGCCGTGCGGCATAGTGCCCAGGACACTGGCGGCATTTCCTCTCTGTATAGTTAAGCTTACTTTTTGAGAAAAAAATGCCGCCGCTCTAGGGTCACTCGAGACATGAACCAATTTAGAACCTATGTTTTTTATCAATTTTTTAGTATCCGATGACCACGGACCCAATGTTTCCACCGCAAACGCCGCAAATAAATAATCTTCCATTAAGGAGGAATATTTGCGCTATATATAATATATATTAGATCATTAATATATATTATATATATACTCGTATATATATAATTCACGATGATTAAAACATACTAGACTAGTATCAAAGCCCCTAAATAGTTTAGTAGCACGTTATTTACTAATAGCTCCATTAGGGCAGCTTCAAAGTTAATTTGGGTAGAAGTTGAGAAGGACAATTTATTAGGATCAGTGAAACTTATAAAGTTGTGAGGTTATCATTAATTGGAGATTCACCACAAGGACTCTTCAACTATATCTACCTACCAAGTTTCGTAATATTCCTATCCCTTATTCGTTTGAACTG
This sequence comes from Monopis laevigella, assembly GCA_947458855.1. Taxonomy (NCBI): domain Eukaryota; kingdom Metazoa; phylum Arthropoda; class Insecta; order Lepidoptera; family Tineidae; genus Monopis; species Monopis laevigella. The sequence goes on from OX381586.1 coordinate 6,869,830, forward strand.
ATTTACTATGTCATTATTTATTAATAACTTTTATGGTAATGTATTAGATAATATTAAACATTTATTTTCATATACGTGGTGGCCGAGTTGGTTAGACCTTGGACTTAAAAACGCTTAAGTCCCTGGTTCGAATCCCGGTATGTACCAATGAGTTTTTAATTAAAAAAAATATGTACATTTGTTATTTTGAGAGCACGTTAAGCTGTCGGTCCCGATTTCATTATACCAACATGTGAAACGGTTTATAGATGGATTATTGAGTCTATTCAAAACATCGCGACGAGCTAGCCACTTGTTCGGTGTAGACTCATACCATCGGCTACGACGAGGTGGGATTAAACCCCTTCCGCTGGGTACCCTGGGGCCGTCTAGGCGTGATGCTATGTATGTATGTATTTTTAAGAAAAAAATATTACAAAAATTTTTATTTAATAAAAAAAAATGTAATATAATAAATTTTGGATAAAATTAATTAATTATAATAATATGTAGGACAATTTACACATATTACTCTGGTCACAAACTAAGCTCTAGGCTTGTACTATGTGTACCAAAAGCAACGATATAATATATAATATATTTTATAAACACTCAGACCATGACAAACTGTACAGAAAAAGAGTACTAATATTTTGATGCCATGGTTGGGAATCGAATCCACGACCTCCGGATACAGCACCAAAGACGCAACCACTAGTCTACGGAGGCGGTCATATATAATATATGATATTATATTATTGTATATTAGTTAAACTCTTTAGACTTGGTCCAAACAGTGTCACTAAGGATGCTATCTAAAAGCCAGTAGAGAGAAAGCAATCTTAGTCCTATTACCAGTTATTTAGAGATATTAAATATTTATAAACGAGAGATATAATATCCTACAAACAATGTCGTTTTAATCTAAAGCAAATTCGATTAACAAACATTCGGAATTTACGAAATAATTCAATAAATCATCAAAAAGAGTTTTCAACTGAAATTCTATTACAGTATCATTCAATCAAAATATCAAATTTGTTCGAAAATAACATTCGTGCGATTTCAATTTGGTATTATTTATTAATATCGAGTTACGAATTTCTATTGGTCGGAGGCAGTATTCGTTTATTAGTTTACAAGTGTACGGGGAAGCCCCCTTTTGTTTATTATTTACTCGATATAGGGGGAAAGATATTACTTTGTAACTCTTTCGGAAGTTTGCTTCTTTCCTTGACATCTGCCGAGAGTTCGATTATTGGAATATCGCCAGTATTTGATAAACTTGCCCGCCGGATATTTTGTCTATATTCTGTCGAATAAATAAATCCCCTTGTTTAGTTTGAGAGAAATTACAAAATATTATACTAGTTCGGTCGGTTCTGTATTTACTTTTTGATTTAATAAAATGTAGTTTATTAACTTTTTCGATGTACAAATATAATATCAGATGTATCATTTATATCCTGTTCATTTATTTGTATTGAAACATAATATTATTTTAGCACTAATAATAGGAAATATCGACAAAATCGAGATAACTTTGGGTATTTTTCTATCGAGGGAACTTTATGATATAGGTTTTTGAAAAAACTCCTTTCAAAGATCTTGTATCTACATAAAACTATATAATACTAATACATATACTATATATGCGTACTATATATATATATATATATATGTGTACTATAATATTATAAAGCTGAAGAGTTTGTTTGGAACAACTGTTTCGAAATGAATAAATATTTTAGTGTTGGATTTAGGTCATTTATCGAGGAAGGCTATAAAATATACTAAAACCGAATCATGACTAGGTCACTTGTGCCCATACAAGTGACTTAGTATGGTAACGAAAATTGCTCTAGCAAACTTATAGAGACCTCCCATATACCTATTTTTTTTTTATATTTACACAAATTGCTCTAGTCACAAACTAAGCTCTAGGCTGGTACTATGTGTACCAGAAACAACGATATAACACATATTATATTTTATAAAGCCCAGACTATGATAAACTGTTGTATATAAACATGACAGACAATATTTTTTTGCCATGGATGGGAATCGAACCCACGTCCACGACCTCCGGATACAACACCAAAGGCGCAACCAATAGTCTATGGAAGCGGTAATAGGCTGTTTGACTACATAAAAAATATACTATAAATTGTGGTCATCCTATCGGACAATGGCGTAAAAAACATATTTCAATTTATTTTAAACTAAACTATGTATATCTTTTGTAGATTACACGAAATAAAATTGAATATTTTTTACGATTTTAGTTATAACAAAAACATCTTTGATTGGTTGATGACTGGTGACGTCTTAGTCAAGTAAAAAAAAAACAATACACAGATTATAAATCATATGGATTAAATAGAATAGAGTATAATATATAGGAGATTATTTAATCTGTGCTTGTTTGTAGCGTTTTTAGCACCATTGTGGAAATTCAAACTTTAACATTGATTTTTATTAATAATAGAGTAGACTTCCCGGAAATATTAATGTAGTGTGCTTATTATGTAATGAAGAATCATATAAAACGAGTTTCAAAAAGGAGTCAAATACCCTATTGGATAGGTACAATACCGTTCTTTTTTATCATATTAAATAAATGCCGAAAAAGAATATCCCATCAAAAACAATACCTGTCAAAAAAACCAAGTCTCGCAACTCAGTTGTTCTGCGGTAAAAAGTTGTGAGATCCATGTAATACCAAGTCGGTTATTAATTTATTCAGTCTCTACTTAAGCGACTTTCTGTCTTAATACGTCCAGTATCTAAAACCACGATCGTGGTCCATAACAATTGAAAAACAATTGTGTCTGGAATCTCCGTACTCGAAGCATTAAGTTGTTACGTAATAATTAACAGCATCTTATAGTGACGCATATCAATATTAAAATTCTTTAATGTTTTATATAAATATATCGAGACTTGGCCATCGCACTAAATAATTGAATTTACATGTGTTTTCAGGCGATTGAATTTACACGTGTTTTCAGGCGATGGCCAAGTCTCAATATATTTATATAAAACATTAAAGAATTTTAATATTGATATGCGTCACTATAAGATGCTGTTAATTATTACGTAACAACTTAATGCTTCGAGTACGGAGATTCCAGACACAATTGTTTTTCAATTGTTATGGACCACGATCGTGGTTTTAGATACTGGACGTATTAAGACAGAAAGTCGCTTAAGTAGAGACTGAATAAATTAATAACCGACTTGGTATTACATGGATCTCACAACTTTTTACCGCAGAACAACTGAGTTGCGAGACTTGGTTTTTTTGACAAGTATTGTTTTTGATGGGATCTCATTTCTTTTTGTATTTTGTAGACAGTTCTACTTTTTTCCTTTTCGGTACCTTCTACTTATTGTATATATGTATATCTACCAGCAACGAATTTTCTTAAAGCCCTCTCTCTGACTTATAAACTTTTCTTATTTTTGTAGGTAGCCTTCCGTTTTCTCTTCGGGAATACCCATTTTTTGCTCGATTTGGCAGGGGCACTACCATGCGCCTATATTTATATGGGACTAGCTTAAACCCGCGGCTTCGCACGCAATAATAATAACTGCCGTAAAACATCGTTACGAATAAAGCCAATATAGAAAAATTTAACTGAAGACTTGGCTGTATGGGCTTAATTTTCTTTGCGGTCTTTTCTAGATTTTTTAGTTTTTCCTTGATTCATACACCAAACACTACTTATATTCCAAATTTGAAGCTTCTAGGTCTGCTAGAAATGCCTTAGAATTTTGATGATCGGTGAGTCAGTGAGTGACAAAATTAAGAAATTTGACCCGTTATAATTCTTAAAAATACTGGTTCAAATTGAATGAAATTTGAAATATACGTGTCTTTACAATGCCTGCATGGTTACTGAAAATTTCAGTCTTCTAGTTTTATCCACAACGAAGTTACAGGGGGTCGAAAATGGTCTGAATTGCCGTGACGCTTTTTTGCTCGACTTGGTGGGGGCACGGCCGTGCCCCCAGAGCATTTCACTCCCCTGCCTATACATAATTCTACCAAACCATATCAACCTACATAACAAACACATAATGATTAATAAAGAAGCCTACAAACACAACCTTTATCTTCATGATATGGTACCAAATATTTTGTACCTTTATTGACGTCAACAGCTAGGGATCGTAACAATAATTCATAGGGGGTTGACTAATGGCGTCACATTGCGGCGAGCGGGCGTCGTGGTGGCGCGGTCATTCTTCGTCTTTATGGCCCGACTGACCACTAATCTTCAAAGGATTGGCTTGTTAGCCGACCACCATCCGCTCAGCTTGTAGGAGAAATATTTGTTATTACTGTGTACAAATATGTTGTTTAAAATAATTTATTTTAATTTTTGGTAAAATTACTGTTGTTGTCTAATGAAGAAAAATATGTTAAGGAGACTGCATTCGTAATTGCGAAGTCTGCGTTCTCCATACAAAATTAACTTTTGCACTTCCAGTAATAATTGATTACTGTTTGTCGCAGAATTTAAATAATATTTTTGTTTGTCATTGCATTTATTATTTTTTCTGTGTTGGGTTTTTATTTTTTCAAAATCAGAAAAAAAAAAAAAAAATTACCCATTATAGAAATATTTTTGCGTAAAATTATCAACATATAAATAATAATTAAACTTCGACTAACAGCTAAGTTGTAATATTGGAAGTATAATAATATTAATATAGATGACAATTTACACATATTGCTCTGGTGACAAACTAAGCTCTAGGCTTGTACTATGTATACCAGAAACAACGATATAATAAATATTATATTTTATAAACACCCACACAATGACACGCTGAACAGAAAAACGTACTAATATGTGCCATTTGTGGCAATCGAACCCACGACCTCCGGATACAAAGAACCATTAGTCTACGGAGGTGGTAGTATGTTTGTATGGACGTCAAGTTGACTACAGACCCCTTAAGGGATAAGGTATGGCGTTATATTGAAATGAAGCGAAGTCATGGTATAGCTGTCATTTTTGGTAACTGGTTATTAAGTCTGCAAAAACACTGCGACTAGCTGGCTACTTGTTCGGTGTACTCAGAATACCATCGGCTACGACGTGGTGGGAATAAGAACCCCGAGGTCGTCTAGGCGGATGGTAAACAGGTGCTTGCTTCTCTTTAATATACATGGTGACTTTGAAAGGATGTACTTTGGGCTAATATGAGGTTCTACTGATCAAATCGAACAACTTCTCCCATGGAACCATGTGTCGCAAATGAAAAAAAAATGGTTTCCCTATACGAATTGGTTATTTTAACATTACTAGTTTGTACAGCGAAGGCAATTTTTTTTTTCATTTGGCACATGGTTCTATGGTAAATATGGTAATATTAATGCCAATTCCTATAATCAACGGTAACAGTTTAGATTCGTTATCCCTATACAAAAATGTTAACGTCTGTATTGATTTTTTATATGGGAATCTATAAACGTTACGGTAGATTTAGACTTTGATAAAGTAGTAGTTAAAATGTTTAAAATAACAAATTAATCAACAATATCGTAATTATTTCCTAACAACGCAATTTATTACAACAAAAAAGAGTTTTTTTATGTAGCATGGCATGTGATTTTATATCTACCTGCAGGGTTATTACGCGTCTTAAGTTCGCTCGCACGCCAATCGCTATGACGTTATTTTGACGTAGATCAAGCTTGGCTTCTTAACAATGGCTACAAAAAATCTTAGAAAATTACGTCATAACGATTGGCGTGCGAATTTAAGACGCGTAATCACCTTGCTGATTGATGTTAAGAAGACCTAATGTCTATGAATGGTGTCGATGAATACATAATAATAATATGAAGGAAAAATTCCACATAGGTATTGCGCTGGTCACAAACTAAGCTCTAAGCTTGTACTATGTGTACCAGAAGCAACGATATAATTCATATTATATTTTATAAACACCCAGAACATGACAAACTGTACAGAAAAACGTACTAATATTTTTTGCAATGGGTGGGAACCGAACCTACGACCCGGGATACAACGCCAAAGGCGCAGCCACTAGTCAACGGGGGTATTGTTGTCTGCATTCTGTTTATATTTATTTATATTCAGACTCTTCCTGCTTTTCCCAAAATATATGTGGCGACGGTTTTGTAATTAATGAGTCACAATAAAATTAATAAATAAATATATATTAATATATTGCTTTGACAGCCTCCGTAGACTAGTGGTTGTGCCCTTGGCGTTAAATCCGGAGGTCGTGGGTTCGATTCCCACCCATGGCAAATAAATATTAGTACGTTTTTCTGTACAGTTTGTCATGGTCTGGGTGTTTATAAAATATAATATGTATTATATCATTGTTCCTGGTACACATAGTACAAGCCTAGGGCTTAGTTTGTGACCAGAGCAATTTGTGTAATTTGTCCTAAAAAAAAAAAAAACATATAATGAAATACCTTTATGAGCCTTTAACATTGGTATTACTATACTTGTTAAGTGCCCTCAAGTCCCTTTACCCGTACAAGCGTAATTCTCGATTTCAACTAATTAATAGAGGGCACAAGCAATGTAATCTCGCTGTAAACAGATGCGTGAATTTCAACTTCTCTTATATCACTTAAGGGTGTGTCGTAGGTACATAAGAAAATAATTGGTCATTCATTACCTACCTATAAAATATAATACAAAAAAAAAAAATTCAACGGCTCTAGCATTCGAGGACATTTTTTATTAGAGCACGGCATGTGACTTTGTATCTACCTGATGGTACGTAGAACTACAAAGTTCATGAATGGGGTCGATCATTACATTCTTGTTTAACAACATTGATCAATCCCGCTATGCCTGATAAATTATATGGTTACGAAATATGCGGCGACCAAAACAATTTGCATTACAAATCTTTTTTAATATACTCCCGTTTCGTATCCGCATCCTGAAAGGAGAATATTACCTCGACAAGATGATAGTAGATAGGTACGATATTTTATATAAGTTTTAAGTTTATTTATTATATTATTATATATTTTTATGAATAAATGTTTTAGTATATAAGAATATGCTTATAAGCAATTTATAATAATAACAAAAATATATATAATATTATTTATTTTCAGCAACATACATAATGTTTAGCTTATCAAACGTCAATCTAACTATAATATGGAATAATTAAAAGACAATACGATTTTTTTATTTTTATTAATTCACCTAAATTAAACAACAGCCGCCTTAACAGCGCGTGCTCTATACTCTGTACTTTAATTAAACTGTTAATTTGTTCTGTGTTAATACCGTACCGTGATCCCCACTTCGGTCACCAGGGTATTACCGTCTCGTACCCTCTCAACGTTTTATATCATCCCCTCGCTCCGATGATACGTGTAACCTTGCCATTTTGTGGCGACAAAATTAACTAAATATAATATTTTATACTTTTAATCAAACTATTTGGTAATATTTTTTAATATATACTGCTAAGTTTAATAGACATTGCTTTTACTTTATCATGCCCGCGCGCATCCATAATATACCTATAATAAACCCGATTAAATATATATAGTTTTGGGTTTTCGTAAGTAATTACCAGCCTATCACTATAGTTACCAAAAATAAGACATAAAAGGTATATAATATACCCAATATTACCCACAAAGCTAATAGCTATTCATAAAAAAAACTGCATATAAATCGGCCCAGTAGTTTTTTAGTGAGGTAAATAATAAATTATTGTTCTATATTTAGAGATCCCGCTATTATATTTTTATTTATTCATGTACAGATTTGTTTTATTTATAATTTTATTATATTATGTATAAGATAATATTCAAATGCAAGTAAATATATAGCATCAAAAACATCGAAATCAGTAAAATGCTTAACTAATTTTAAAAAATCGTGTTTATTTATTTTAATTTTATAAATAAATAGTTTTTTTAAATTATAATTCAATTTATTGCAATGAATAATTTTATGGAGAGTGGGACTCGAACCCGCCACCCGTGCTCATACAGCATGTGATACGCGTTACCAATCATGTGCTTAGTTACCAAACTTTGATCACAGATTAATTATTGATCAACGATCTAGAAACGAGGGCTAACTAATTAATAAAATATACGATCAACCGGACCATTACAAAAACAAACAAAATTTGTGCAGCTCGAACAAACTGCTAGCAACATTGTTGTGAAGTTTCTAGAATAACAGCACCTATTGAACACGGAAAATGGTAGCTAAAAGGCAGCCACAGCAGCTGCTGAGTTCACAGCCAGCTTTATATCGTTCCTTACTCAGCCGCAATGATGGAGTTGTGAATAGAAACATTCGCGAATTTCATCTCATTAGGGATGTTCCACATTTTTATCGATATTTATTTTTTATTTTTAATAATTAGTTTAATGTCATTAATATTAGCTATTATTAGACAACTGACTTTAAGAGAAATGGCCTACAGAAATGCCAGATACGAGACACGAGTAACAATATTATCTAAATAAACAATATTATTTTTGAGTCAAGCATGGTTATTGTCAGGCAAAATTGGCGTAGTTATTATCTGATTTAAACTAAGGGTTTGATTATGTACTAATTTTTTAAATGCATGTATAATTGTTGAGAACAACTACAGAGCCTTGGAAAGCATTTTAAGCTTTCTAGTTAAGTATCGAGTATACTAGTATACAAACACCGCGACAAGCTGGCTACGACGAGGTAGGAATAAAACCCTACTGATATTAAAACTGCTACGGGAATACAAATTAAACTTATTCAAAATACTCAGATTCATTTCAAAATATAATATAAAACCACCAAATGTTTGTGATTGTTGTGTATCATTCTAGTCTGTACACCCCTACAATATCGTCGCGCTTAACTGACGCGATATTGCAACAGCGGCGCCAGAAAAGGCGTATTACTTCGCGAACAGTTTGTCAGCCAATTACATATTTCAGTTATTAAGAACATAATATGTCATCTACACTCACAGGTTCACTTGATTATGATGATAATACCAATTTAGTTAAAATTCTTAATTAAACTACTTGTTATCAATTAAATAATGTCCCCAAATACACTTTAGAATATAACGTTAAACTACCCAACTTTGATTCAAACGGTTTCAAGGTGTCACCAATGATTGTGTCCCAAATGTCGATAACTATCGATAGTTGGTACACCCCTACAACGTCGCGCTGAACTGACGCGATGTTTGAAGCGGTGCCAGCAAAGACGTAATTACTTCGCGAACAGTTTGTCAGCCAATTAAACACCTTTCCGTTATTAAGAACTTACGTCGACTGCAGTCAGGCCTTCAGTCGTAAACGCTCAATTATTAACACGAATCTTTAATGAGAATATTAACTTGAAATCAATTAATTTTTGGTGAAAATATCACAAATATTTGACACGTGGTAACAAATAAAGTAGATGACATTGTAAATTAAACTTCTCATATATATATTTTTTATTTACACATATTGCTCTGGTCACAAACTAAGCTTTTGGCTTGTACTATGTGTACCGATATAGTACATATTATTATTTATAAACAACCCAACCACCAGTATTTTTGCCATGGGTGGGTAACAAACCCACGACCTCCGGATATAACGCCAAAGAGGTAACCACTAGTCTACGAAGGCGGTCGATGTCTATGCCTCTAAATTAAGGTTTACATTACGTTAAATATAAATGTAACTGACAAGTGACCAAATCATGTCTCGGTTTTAGTTTTTCAGGAGCCTATAGTGTCGATTTCTTGTCGAGGTCTACTGAGGCTCTACAATGGCTTTGCGCATTGTAGCAACGTAACGTATGCGTATACGAATACTTGAGAAACAGCCATAGGGCCGCTTTATTTTTGGTAACAGGATTGAATAAAAGGATCCTATTGCTTGTTGCTCACGTATACGTATTCGTATACGTTACGTTGCTACAATGCGCAAACCCATGGTAGTCTCATATTTGACGGATAAAGTGGTAAGTAGGTATATTAGAAAGAAAGAAAGAAAGAAAGAAAACATTTATTTGGTACTATTTTACAATTTAAAATTAACATAGTATTTAATTTCAATTAATTAATATAGACCAAAAAGGTTTCCACTCAGCATAAGTCGGATATGGTTAACCCGACGCTGGTATTCTGTGGATACCAACTGTGAATGATAAACGTAGTTATTTATATTATGAAATAAAATAAAATAGTAATAAATATAATACAATAGAATAAAATAAATATTACTTTAATAATATTATAATTTTACAATCAAATAAAATAAAATATTACTTTGTATTTTTTATAATATAATAAATAGATGTTATTACCATATTATATCATATATTATTAGTACCTAATTTGTATATAACAAATTTATATATAGGTAGGCCATAAACAACACTAGATTAAGCCTTTTTGTATCTTTAATAAAAAATCTTTATATGTTATTTTAAACGTTCTAATAGTAAGGCAGTTTCGTATCGGAGGTGGTATATTATTCCAACATTTTGTGGCAGAATAACAAAAACTACCACGAAAGGCTGATGTGCTGTGTCTAGGGCCGATTAAACGAGTAGCTCCTCTTATATTTAATTGAGAGAAACAAAGCTTTTCATATAAATAAGATGGGTTTTTGCTTCTAATAATACCAAATAGTAGAGTGGCAAAATGATAAGACCGCCGGGAATTCATGTTCATCAAGTTACTTCTATTTAGAAACGGTGTAATATGTGATCTTTTAGGAATCGTGAAACAGAACCGAGCACAAGAATTCTGGACACGCTGAATTAATTTCTTTACACGTTTTAATAAACATTCACCAATAACTACATCTGCATAATTAAGTTTTGACAAAATTAGAGTATCACAAAGATAAATTCTCACATCTTCTTTTAAGTATTGTCTCACTTGGTATAATACTTTTAGTCTATAGTAACAGTGTCTTACATTTTCTATCACATTATTCTCAAATTTTAACTCATCATCCATCAAAACACCTAGATTACGCGCCTCTAATACTTGTGCTACGTAATCATTTTTAATTTTTAATTGAGGATTATAAAGATTAATTTTTAATATTTGCGCCTTTGTTCCCATAACAATGAATTTTGATTTAAGTGGATTCAAAACTAAACTATTGCTATCTGACCATTTAGCTAAGCTTTCTAGATCTTGATTTATTTTACCTACAGCCGTTAATGTATCATTAGGTTTAAATGAAATGTATAGTTGTAGATCATCTGCATATAAGTGATATTTGCAATAATTTATACATTTAGTTAAATCTGCACTATATAAAATGAAAAGGATTGGTCCTAATATGGAACCTTGAGGAACTCCTCTATTTAAAGAAGCTGCGAAAGATAAATGTTTTTCACCGTTATTGCCTAATGTTTCAACTCGTTGAGATCTTCCACTCAAATAACTACCGAACCATTTTAAAGCTACACTGTCAAAACCATAATATGAGAGTTTAGAAATAAGTAATGTAGTATTGATTGTATCAAAAGCCCGGGAGTAATCGAGTAATACAAGTATAGATCCTTCACCTTTATCCCGATTAACTAAAATATCATCAATAACGTCCAACAGTGCAGTAGATGTACTTCTACCGGTCCTAAAACCTGACTGTTTCATAGGCAAAATGTTGTTAGTATTTAAATATTCTATAAGTTGCATACATACTGCCTTTTCAATAATTTTAGACAAAAATGGTAGGATGCTAATAGGTCTAAGGTCTTTTAAACTAGTGGGATCATTAATTTTAGGAATTGGCTTTACTATAGCTTCCTTCCAAATATCTGGATAGGTACCTAATTGAAAAGATTTATTAATAAATTTGGTTATGAAGCCAAGAGTGTGAGGCAAAGTAAGTAAAATCATATCTAGAGTTATACCATCAATACCTTGAGCATTTGTTGTAATATTTTTAATAATTTTAGAAACAATAATTTCGTTGATGGGTTGCAAGGTAAATGTATCCGTGCCATGCCTATGATATTCAAAATATGTTAAATCTGATATTCTAGTATGGTTATTGCCAGGAACATTAAGAAAATGATTATTTATACGATTAGCATTGTTAATATCAAAGGGCAGTTCAATTTCTTTTTTTCTAAAATCTACTACTTTATTCTTAATATTTTTCCAAAGTTGTGAAGGATTCTTTAAATTTTTGTTTATATAATCATTAAAGTATGCTGATTTTTCATTAAACATAGCTTTATTTACAATTGTCTTCAAATCTTTATAGTACCTATTATCACATTCTAGTTTACTTACACGATACTTAGCATGAGCTTTATTTCTCAAACTTATCATTTTTTTTATGGTATATGTAATCCAAGGATAGCTCTGATCTTTAACATAGGATTTCCTAACTTTTGCATGAATTTCAAATAAGTTCATAATATGGGTATTAAAAGATTTTATAGAATCGTCAATATCATCAGAAATAAGATTATCCCATCTTACAGAAGCAACATCAATATTAAATTGTTCCAAATTAATATTTTTGAGTGGTCTATATATTATCCATTTCGGTTTTGGTTTATGTTTTTTAATATGCAATTCACAAGAAACGAAAGCATGACTACTTAGTTCAGGAACATAATCAACACACACCTTATTTATTTTTATATTACTACATATCAAATCTATTAATGTCTCTGTATTTTCCGTAAAATGTGTTGCACGAGTCACGTATTGTTGTAGGTTAATATATTGCAGAAATTGTAAAAATTTTTTAGTGTTATTGTCATTGCTTGATAATAAATTTACATTAAAATCGCCAAGTAGTACAATGTGATCAAACGAAGAAAAAGAAGAGACTGAATCTGTTATTGCATCCATGAATGTATCAATATTAAGCCATGGTGGACGATAAGCTGTACCAATTACTAACTTCATTCCGCATAATGTTGTTTTAAGCCACATTTGTTCTACAATATCAGAGTGCGGATGTTCAAGACGTCGGACATAAATTCCTCGTTTGATATAAAATCCGACGCCACCTCCTCGCGTACGAAGTCCTGGTGGTCTGGGAATATGACGAAGCCTATATCCAGGAGGAGACGGTGCTCGCGCATCTTCACCTGGTCTGAGCCAGGTCTCATTAATGGCAAGGATATCAATGGTGTGTCTTTCCATTGAAACTAGAAACTCGTCATGCTTTGTACCAAGAGAACCCGGATTAAGCAAACCAAGGGATAAATATTTACCGTAAATAAATTGTATTACGTATGAGAAAGACATCTGGACATATTTACAATTAGTTAGATATTTTTTCAACAATGTTAGATGACGTTTGCCAATAGTATAGAAATGTTGACTCTTTTTATTATTTGTTACTAAAAAGTATGTATAATAAAGAAGTTTAATTCGAATTAATAAAAGTAATACCATAAATAATAATATAAAACTATGTTTATATGATAATATGTAAATATTTTTATAAATTATTTGTATAATACTCGTAATATTACCTACAATAATTGAAAAAAAAAATAATATTAAATATATTTTATAATTAATATATATGTTATTAAATAAATTAAATATAAATTTGTGTAAATATATTAGTATTAAATGTGTAACAAAGTAGAAATTATGATATGGTAGACTAATTAACACTAACAGAAACTCTTCCAAAAACCCTATCAAGATCAAACTCAGTATTTATACGATATCTGTTTTGCCCATTCTCCTTTCTAGCAAAAATTTTACCGTGTCTTGTCCACACATATCTCCAATTTAGACGTGTAGCTATTTCCCGGGACTTCTGGAACAACTGGCGGTTTAACCTGGTGAGACGCTCGTTAATGTAAAATGACCGTACAGCACCCGGAAGACCCAAATTCTCAGTCGATAGGTTGCGACATACTCTAGCAGCTTGAAGTATATCATCTCTTAATGTTCGTCTTGTGAATCGCACAGCGAGCGGGCGAGGACGCGGTGGCGCACCGCCTTCAGAATATTTGCGTGGTGGACCAATGCGCTCTGCACTTACTATATCGCGTTCATCTAGAGGAACACCAATTTTATTGGCAATAATGATAACGTCATGAATATTTCTCTCGCATTCTACTTCTGGAAAACCTGCTATTTCTATGTCATTAGAGAGAAGTTCTTGATCTCGTTCTGATAACTCTAACTTTAGCTGGGAGACTGTTTTTTCTAGGTCTGAAATATCACAGCGCTGATCCTCATTTATTTTTAATTCTAGGTTTTCAAATTTATTTTCAAGCTTCTCAATGCGTAAATTTTGGTTTGAAATAGTTGTGGTCAGATCAATTAATGTTTGACGAAACATGCTTATTTCAGTACGAACAGCTCTTATTTCATTTAAAAAAGTATTTAATTCTGTTGAAATATTATTGGTCGTCATATATTTATCACTAAGAAAATTTTCCACAATCAAATCACAATTGATATCATCATTTTTCGGACGTGACGCGTGACGTTGTGTAACATTTTTATTATTTTCTTTATTGCATTCTTCTATGGTATTATTGGAATTTTTAGGGTGAGTAGGAGTCACAGCTGTTTGTACCTTGCTAGAGCATACTTGGCATCTCCAGTTTTCTTTACGTTGCTTGTCCGTGGCATAGAAGGCATGATAGCGTTTGGATCCAACATTGGCGCAATCCACATCATAAACCCCATCACATAAAGAACAGCGAAGAAATTCCCTTTTAGGCAATGACTTGTTACATCCTACACATTTTAGCATAGCCTTTGTTGTAGACATTTTATTTTTACACAATACCACTTTATGGAGATTTTTATAATTTACCTGTAACTATATTAATTTATATATCATAAAATCACTGTGAATCACAATTATTACTGTATATAGAATTATAAAATTAAATTTTATTTATTGAAGTATTATTTTCGTGTACTTGACACTTGCTATTAAGGCTCGTAATGCAAATTATCTGTAAGTTTTGCACCCTAAGCATATTTCACTCTCTTAAAGGTTAGCTAGTAGAAAATGCCTAAGGCATTAAGCTCGCCTATGTATAATTTTGTGCAATAAATTTTAAATAAATAAATAAATCTTTGTCCAATACTGATTAAACAATATATTGTTTAATCACATACATGGGCTTTGTAGCTCGATATATTCTAATGAAACTGATAGTTTTCTATGAAGATGTGTCAATTTCGATTCGAATATATTCAACCGATACGCTAGTCAAAGCACCAAAAATAGACCCCTATTTTCCAGCCTCTCCCAACCATGGTATGAATCCGGCACCCGCACTGAGAATTTATGGATAGCTATAAAACATTGTCTCTTTCTCTGAATAATTAAAATCATAAATAAATTTATTTAAAAAAAAATACTTTGTTAAATTATAGTGTAACAATTTGTCAAGGTTTTCATCGTTTGCTAAGCTCTTCAGCAGTGTATTCATTTCAAGCGATGATCCTAACGTTTAAAATCATCCCACACGAATTTTTGTCATTAAACCGTGCATGAATATAAAGATATTGCCTATTCTATTCATTATGCCTTGAAATAAAGGACTTGCTTACAAATGAAAAGGATTATTGTTTCACTTTTATCTTAATCTAACGTTGTAGACATCAGTTTTGTTATGGAACAGAGAAAGCCAGGAGATGTTTTTTTTTAGATTTTATACTTTTTTGTGCAGTTTTTTTTATTATAAATTCATTTACAGAGCCGATAATTAATTAATAATCAAACGAACTTACCTGTAAGTGAAGTTCGATTGAAATTATACCTCGTAGTCTCTCTGAAGACGATGGAAGTTCACAATGTAGTATCGCATCGATGCTAGCGGCGTCACATAAGTTTTAAGTAAATTAAAAAGCAATAAAGGTTTTGGAACGCATCCTTCACTGTCGCTTTGCACTCCCGCGCATTGAAGTGTCATTCGTTTCGGATGCTGCTCCAGATTCTACAACGCTTATGGGGTAAAAAAAAAGATTAAGGGAGGGTGGGTTCCATCGTCTTCGGAGAGACTACGAGGTATAATTTCAATCGAACTTCACTTACAGGTAAGTTCGTTTGATTATTAAATTATAACCTCATAGTCTCTCCTCGACGATGGAAGTTCACAATGTAGATGTTCAAAGTCAAGTTGTAGAATCAGTCTTTGTTTTACTAATTAACAAGAATTATTATATATACTCGTACACTAGACTAAAGTTTTACAAAAATGTGAAAAGCCTTTAAAAACTATTTATGTATTATTAAAATTACTGCTTAAGAAAAAACTGATTCCACAAAGCTTAAAGAGTTGGGCAGTGAGGTGGGGCATGACCAATGTAAGAAATGGGGCGGTTACCTAACCACCAAAAACATGTTGAACTGGCCAGTCCAACCAGCCGTTCTTCTTATTTTATCATTAGTTTAATTCCAACTCCTCAAAACTGCTGATGTGGCAGCATGTCTGGTGCAGTTGTCTGTAAATTTAGTAATGTTGATGCCATTATCTTCTACGATTTTTTTTTCTTTAGCCGATTGTACTGAGAGTTACAACATGTGAGGTTGTTTAATTTAATTAGTTTGTCTTTCTTTCTTAAACTATTTGCTAGATTTATAATAATTGATTACACCTGAGCAGTACCTACATACATTAGGTCTAGAATTAAAACAAAGCCAGAGTTATTTAGGCCCATATGAGTATAGTAATTTGGTAATTTTTAAAATATTAATACTCCGATAAATTTTAATGTCATTAATTAACAATTTTTAACCCCAGAATTAAGCTCTTTATCCGGTAAGGCTGAAAAAAATTATAAAAAAAATAAAAATAAAAGTTTTCTTAGAACATTTTCTAAGATTATTCAGGTCTGTATAACTTTTTTTTTAAATAATCAAAAACTATTGACAAATCCCACCCGAGTATATTCATATTTTAGCCCTAAATTGGAAGAAACCCTTAATTATTTGATTTTATTGTAAACACCCACTTTGGGTCCTACATACAATGAAAAAGCAGATCTGGTATTGATAAATCTAGAATAGAGATCAATATCCTTTGCTATTCTGTGTAGGGGGGGATATTGAACCCCTAATCAATTGTGACATGGCTGTTATATTTGTTAATAATATTGTTAATATGTAAAAGTATCTTACAGTTACACTTATTTTTAGCAAAGCAGTGCAAACCAAAATAGTTTGTCTTAATGTTCTAGCTAGTGTTTTTATAAATAATCCGTGTTTATTGGTCCATAAGCCTAATACGGCCCTATTTGTACCACAAGTTGCGCCCCAACCTAACCTTGAAGCACATATGTGTGTATCTCTATAAGGAATTAATTCTTCCTTTTTGGGCATTATATATAAACGAGTATGAGTATGAGATATCTATTTAATAACAGGTATATCTATACATTTTATGCATTATATAGAGCCGTAATAAGAATAACTTATATAAGGCAGTCATCTAAACATTAAACAGATTTGAAAGCTTAGTCATTATTAGATTCAATAATTTTGAAAAAATATATGGTGTACA
Organism: Monopis laevigella; assembly: GCA_947458855.1. Lineage (NCBI taxonomy): Eukaryota > Metazoa > Arthropoda > Insecta > Lepidoptera > Tineidae > Monopis > Monopis laevigella. The sequence continues at coordinate 6,887,313 of OX381586.1, forward strand.
CAAAAGAAAACCTTATAGTTTATAAGAATAAAACAGAAAAACTGTTAAAGTTTATGAAATCTAAAAAAGATTCAAATTCTACCATGATATTTTTATGACAATAGCCAATTTATGGCATATTAGGATTAGTAGCCAAAAACCCCATTACTATTTATTAACTTACATACAGTAAGGTATCATCTAATTTGAAATGACTAGTATTCATATTAGATTACAAGAGCATCTGGATTTCCGTGAAGACATTCAAGTTTTTATTAGAGCAGATATCAAAAAACCTCTTAGAATGTATTGCACAGCAGTTTGACTGCCTCATGAAGACATTTAATAACTAAATTGTAATTTATTAAATGAATATATCTTATTTATATTTATATTTTTGACCGCCTCCGTAGACTAGTGGTTGCGCCTTTGGCGTTGTATCCGGAGGTCGTGGGTTCGATTCCCACCCATGGCAAAAAAATATTAGTACGTTTTTCTGTACAGTTTGTCATGGTCTGGGTGTTTATAAAATATAATATGTATTTTTTCTGGTACACATAGTACAAGCTTAGAGCTTAGTTTGTGACCAGATCAATGTGTATAAGTTGTCCTACATATTGTTATTATTATTATTATAATAAGAAGATTCTTATATAGCATTACGGGTGCCTTACGGCGCCCAAGACCGCCTAGACGGCTCCAGGATACCCAGCGGAGGGTTTTTTATTCCTACCTCGTCATAGCCGATGGTAACGAGTCTTACAGTACTAGACTCGTTACAGAAGTCATTCAATACTCTGATTCAGTATCGCAATGATATATAAAAATGAACTTTAAAAATTATTCTTACCTCTTAACAGTGAAGCAATGGCGAAATATCTAACCATATACATTCCCAAAGAATGTCCCGGGTTATAAAAGTCATTCAGTATCGCAATGATATATAAAAATAAACTTTTAATGTAAAAACCATTCTTAACTCTTAACAGAAAAGCAATGGCGAAATATCTAACCATTTACATTCCCAAAGAATGTCCCAGGTTACAAAAATCATTCAATACTCTCATTCAGTATCGCAATGAAATAAAGTTTTTCATTCTTTCTTTCTTTTCTTTCAATGATATATAACATTCTAAAGCAATGGCGAAATATCAAACCATATACATTCCCAAGAAATGTACCAGGTAACAATATGTATTTTTCAACAACACAAAGTTGATTACATTAATAGTTGAGCGTTATGTATTTTCGATAGGATTTTAATAAGACGAATAGGAAATTCACCTTTGGTTTCATGATCGCTTTGAGCGAACCATTTCTTCACCATTTTAAAGAGTTTCCTTATTTTTTTATTTTCTTGTATTTAAAACTATTCTCATATTTTCTTTTTCCCATTTTTAATGCTGAAACACAACTTAAAATAACTAAATCAACTAGAAAAAAATAAAATATTTTTTGTAAGATGCGACGCCAACTTGACATAAGAAACGAATGACACTTCGAATGAACGAATGAGCGACAGTGGAGGATGCGTTCCAAAACCTTTATTGCTTTTTAATTTACTTAAAACTTATGTGACGCCGCTAGCATCGATTCGATACTACATTGTGAACTTCCATCGTCGAGGAGAGACTATGAGGTTATAATTGGAGCAAACGAAAGCAAGAGTAGCAATCATGTGAATCTGTGCATGCATACATAGATCAGCCTATATCACTTATAAGGGGTAGGCCGAGAGCCACTTCGCATTTGCGTTATATATTTCCCAGGATACTCGTAAGTATGCGTGTATGCACAGATTCATATAGGTACATCTGTTTCACAGAACGTAAAACTCACCCCTACAGCATTACGATCTTCGTGTTTCTTCCTAACAACCGTTTCCCTTCAAGTTCATCTAAGCCTATTGAGCAATTTGGCGTGGTGCCCTTGTATGGCAGATAATGATTGAAAGGTCAATGGAATCAGCTAACCACCTAGTCCTAAACTAGTTGGTTATGTAGCATGCATTCGGTTGGTATTATTTTCATATCGCGCGTTTAGTTTCTGTATAATTTAATGAAAAATAACACATGTACCTACTTTTGGAGATGAATAGTAACCTAACCAAACGCATTCTAAGACCTTATTGTTAAAAACTTTTTTTTTGACTTATCATAAATATCTGTAAAGATTTACATGAAATAAATAATTATGAATTTTTTCAAATTTTTAACCTATACTTTTACGTTCAACATAATAATAATAATATATAGGACAATTTCCACATATTTCTCTAGGCATAAACTAAGCTCTAGGCTTGTACTATATGCACTAGAAACAACGACATAATACATATTATATTTTATAAACACCCAGACCTTGACAAACTGTACAGAAAAACGTACCAATATTTGTCATGGGTCGACCTCCGGAATCAACGTCAAAGGCACAGCCACTAAGACTAGTGGTTGTGCTACTACTCCGAATTTTAAGTAAATCGGACCAGTAGATGTTATAAATTATTCATACGGACAGACTTACACTTTTATGAAATAACACAAAATTTTAGATTCAAAGCCGACTATAAGATCAGCCCCTTCCATCGGAGTATTTAAACGCTTGCTCACAGCTCATTATCTGAACGCTTAAACCAGATCGTCGTGGCAATTTTTGTTTAGTATAGTACGTATGTGTATGTATTACATTTATAATATTATATACAATATTTAAGTAGTCTAAGTATCATTATGCATATTGTAAAAATGATATCTATTTCTTTTTATCGAAAAGTTCTGCACCCTAAGCATATATTGTGATAGGGATCACTCTCTCAAAGGTTAGCTGGTAGAAAATGCCTAAGGCATTAAGCTTGCTTATGTACAATTTTCTGCAATAAAGAATTTTAAATAAATAAATAAAGCCGCTCTACCCACTTCCTTAGTCCACCGTCACAAGTCGTAAGACGACAACATTTCGTGGCCGTCGTCATTAATTATATGCCTCTCTTTGTCCTCGAGCTTCGTGGTCCCATTGTGACAATATTTGGGTCTCGCCTTTTAAACTCGCTCATCCTCTAACAATGAAGGTGCTTTGGTTGTCGCAGCATAGACAGATCATCTGAGTCGCCGCTCTGGGAACGACACTTAAGAGAACAGGCTTCTAATAAGATTAAATTGAGTCGTTTGTTTCTATTTTATTTGTTAAAGTGTTTTTGAACTTGGAAGGGAATGTTTAAGATTTAAATTGTTGATTTTTATATATTTTTTGTTTAAATTATGGCATTTGCGGATAGGTATAGATGGCAAAATCGAAAATGATACTGCAGGTCTGACTCGGCATTTTTTCTAAATAAACATGTTACATATCTCGATCATTGCGTATAACAAAACAAGATGTTCATTCGTTATAATATTGTTTATGGTCAAAAACCCTCTGTTATAATTTTTAAATTATTTTTTTTACGACGCCGATGGCCAAATCCTAAACCAAGAAAGTGAGAACAAAAATTTATTCTATCCAATCAGTGCTTAAAAAGCGGGAACAGAATATGGCAAAGAAGGTTCGAAAAGAAAATAAGTTATTTATCTCCTTTTCGTATGTAGATTAATGATTTCCAATTTACAAAATATCTTAGCACTCTTCCCTATTATGCATTCTTCTATATTAAAAACAACAGATTGGAGTTGAAGTTTTGATTCTTATTTATTTATTTAAATCTTTATTGCATACAAAATACAAAGACGGACTTAATGCCGCTAGGCATTCTCTACCAGTCAAACCTTCGGGACAAAGCAGTTAATAAGTGAGGTAGCTGCAATACAGTCACTGAGTATATAATGCAGTGAATATAATACAAAATACTTACAATCTAATATAATAATATGAGGACGATTTCCGTTTCAAAATTAGTATACTGTTGGCTTCATATACTTATATTCTGTTAATCTGTCCATGTAGAAGTATCTACAGATCTTCTAGTTATAGTATTCCTAGCAATAATTGGTTCACATGCAGCAGAGAATATTGGTAATGATGTCAAAGCTGACGCGTGGCTGCCGACAGATATGAATTGATTTCATGAAATTAATGGGATTGATTATCGAGAACACTCAATCAATTGCAGACTTTGGACCAGTTATGCGATTGAGATTATATCTATAAGTTAAATAATGATTAATATGTTTTTAGGATACAAGTGAATGGAGAAGAATAAGCCAGTGAGTTAATTATTCAGTTAATTATGTTAAATTCGTAAATATATGTTATTTTAATTGTTTTAAATTATATTTATTTTATTGAAGCACGGCATGTGTCCTTATATCTACCGTGAAGGCGGTTGTATTGGGTCCGTTAAAACCGCCCTCACAGTTGCAAGAACCGCCAAGTCACCTAGAATGTTTTGGTTTTCTGCGCGATAGTCTGCGATTTCCTCAGTTTTCAGGAGACTACTGCATCAATTTCTTGTTGAGGCTGCTGTTAGGAAATAGGCAGTTGATTTAACAATAAAGCAGCGAGGTCGTCGTCATCCATTTCATAACCGTATCATTTAGCCGACACAGTATAGTTTTTTTTTGTTTGCGTAGTTTTTATTAATCCGCATTGGCACTTATGACAAATTTTGAGAACTGGGTGTTCTAATAAAAAAGCGGAATAAAAAATCAGTTTTTTAGATGATTACCTGCATTCAGTGAATTAAAAAAATTGGCCTAGCAACACAGTCTCACAAGTTATTTTGCCACTTTTAAATATTGTATATTAAAGTTAACATTTTAAATTAAAGACCAAATAAAACAACATATTATTTTGAACAAAATTAATAAACCAACGCATCATAAATTTTAATCAGTAACAACAATCCGGGGTTTTATAATGGTTATACAAAAATATTTACTTATTAAATTGTTTTATACATGGTGACTTTGGATGGTTGTCCTTTGGACTAATATAAGGCTCTACGGATAATATTAAACAGCTATTTCCATAGAACCATGTGTCGTAAATTATTGTACGTAAAGGAACCCGCAATTATTATTGCAATGTAAGTTTTAAAAATATGCTTTTTTGCATATAATAGGTTCCTTTCATATCACTGAAGGTTTCACTTTCTTTCAGTTGGAGCCTCGGAAAGCACGTTAAGCTATCGATCCCAATTCCACTATGCTATCCTGTAAAACTGTTTATATATGGGTTATTGAGTTTATCCGAACACTGCGACGATCGGCCACTCATTCCATGTAGACTCAGAATACTATCCACTACCATGACCTACCTCATGGATCACAAAACCTGTGGATGGTATTATATGGGTTACCCAAATCTGCTTCTACAGCAAAAATAGATTTAAAAAAAATCTTACTTTGTAATTGTAGATCCGTATGTGTATTTCTGAAAAATAATAATGATGTGTAGTTATTTTAACTGTTACAAACAAAATATGTCTGCGCTATAGTGATGTTGTCCCTCAAACGGGATACACTTGTATGTTCATAAATTGAAAACGCATTGGTACGTACCGGGTATTGAGCTTCTACCTAAATGAGTCCAAAATAACTTAATTAATGTAGATATGTTTATTTAATTCATTTAAATATAAATTTATATACGTGTTGGGATTTGGTTAAACCTTGGAACTTCCGCAAAAAGGCCTAAGCTCTTGGCTAATTGCGGAAAACGAGCAGCATGAACATTGAGTTATTGAGTCTATCCAAAAACCACGACGAGATGGCCACTTGTTCAGTGTAGATACAGAATACCATCGGCTATGATGAGGTGGAAATAAAACCTGTGGATGAAATATAGAAACTGATTAAGTATATAGAAATTCATTAGGTATATAGAAACTCATTAGGGTTATTGATGTGACCAAGGTTACTTACCTTGAGGCCTGTGGAAGATCCGGACTTCTTGTCGCCTTCTGGAAGGAGCTGGGCTGGCTAGAATAGTCAACCGACTTACGCAAAAAGGCCTAACCTTTTGGCTAATTGTAGAAAACGAGCCCGCCATGAACGATGGATTATTGAGTCTATCCAACTACCATGACAAGCTGGCCTCTTGTTCGGTGTAAGTACAGAATACCATCGGCTAGGATGAGGTGAAAATAAGGAAAGACCGGTCTCGGGCGCCGTATGGCACTCGCGATGGTACATAATATAAATACGTTCTAATATTTTCACCCAGTGAGGTCGTAAAATATAACGGAAGCAGTCGTAAACATATTTGTTTATGGCGAACGTTGATTTTAATAAGCACACAATAAAATTATTTCTCTATGTACCTAGAAATGTGGGGGTGAGTCGCGCTGCTGATTCAAGCTGCGTGTTCGACCGCTTACTGGGGTTAAACGTCTTGATGTAAATAATAGTCTTCACTGGTTTTAGAATAAATTTAATAATTAAGACTTAAAAAATTAAGTCTTAAATATTAAATTTATCGAAATTTAGTGAAGACTATTATAAACCAACCAACCATTTTTTGTTTTGTAATAACAAACCACTGTAACGATATGTTAACTTAAGAACAGACTAACAAGAAATGGTTGAACGGGCGTCGCAGAGACCCTTATATTAGATTTTTGGTCTTTTAAGTTTCTTAAAAGCGATTTAATATAGTGATTTAATAGCTTTAAGCCAGGCACGTTTAAAAGTCCTTCTATAACAATTATTTATGTGACATGTTAACAAAGCAAAATATTAATATTTATTAAAATTAATATTTTTATAATCTAGAATACGAATTCCTAGTTTTACCACTTATAAATATAATTATGAATCTCGAATATTGGAGGTAACATAACTCCTCCCTCCTTAAGAGTAAAATTTTCTAATGTTGAAAACACTGAAATATTTGAAAATTTTACCAAAACTAGGATAACAAAATGAAGACAATTTATTTTAAGTTACAATTAACATATTATCAGTAATGGACATAATTATATAATAATGTATATAATTATATAATATATTCATTGTATACAGCCTCCGTAGACTAGTGGTTGCGTCTTTGGCGTTGTATCCGGAGGTCGTGGGTTCGATTCCTCCCACCCATGGCAACAAAATATTAGTACGCTTTTTCTGTACAGTTTGTCATGGTCTGGGTGTTTATAAAATATAATATGTATTATATCGTTGTTTCTGGTACACATAGTACAAGCCTAGAGCTTAGTTTGTGAACAGAGCAATATGTGTAAATTGTCTTACATATTATTATTATTATTATATCTACTGTGGTCAAGAAGTCATATATAATTATATTATAATTATATAAAAATAATAAAAATATATTACTAAATTGTTAAGTGATTAAATAATCGATTACATTTTTAAATACTTAAATTATTGCTAATAAGACTAATTTTACACTTTTAATATTAATGCACTTTTGTAATGTTTTCACTTTCTACTTTCACTTTATTTTTACTAATTTTGTTATTTTGTCCGCACTTGTCTCATGATTTTAATTCTCTTTTGTTCATCTATATGAACAAAAAAAAGTTAAAATCATGAGACAAGTGCGGACAAAATAACAAAATCCTCTAATATCCTCGGCGCCTTATGATAAGTACTATTACTTATCATAAGGCGCCGAGGATATTAGAGTATGCTTTTAATGCAAATTCGTCTTATACTCTATTTATGGCTATATAGTCTTAAATATATATTAGCCACTTGTTCGGTGTAGACTCATCCCATCTGCTACGACAAGGTGGGATTAAAACCCCTCCACTGGGTACCCTGATGCCGTGTAGGCGGTCTCGGGCGCCGTAAGGCACCCGTGATGATATTTATGTTTATATTATTTAAGACTCTTAGGTCCCTGGTTCGTTTTTTTTAATTAAAAAAAATATGTACATTTGTTTGACAACACCGCTATAGTGCCCCGGAGAGCTCGTTAAGCTGTCGGTCCCGGTTTTCACTATACCAACTTGTGAAACTGTTTATAGATGGGTTATTGAGTCTATTCAAAACATCGCGACGGGCTAGCCACTTGTTCGGTGTAGACTCATACCATCGGCTATGACGAGGTGGAATTAAAACCCCTCCACTGGGTACCCTGGGGCCGTCTAGACGGTCTCGGGCGCCGTAAGGCACCCGTGATGATATATATATATATATATTTAAGACTATATACCCTATTTATGGACTTTATAGGTTTGCTTACCACCAGGTACATAAAAATCACATGCGAATACATTTACTTGTATTTTCATAATGTTACAGTCAAATAGAATAGTTACAAATTCGTATGCTAGGTTTCGAGTTTGTTTAGGTTGTCTAGCTTGCTAGCATCCTTTTTAAGATGCGGTTACAAAACAAGCAGTTGACTTGACGATACAGCAACCAGTTCAGACTCGTAATGCAATTTCGTCCTTGCGCCGCACATGACATAATCTAAATATATATAACTCAAAGGTGACTGACTGACATAGTGATCTATCAACGCACAGCCCAAACCACTGGACGGATCGGGCTGAAATTTGGCATGCAGGTAGATGTTATGACGTAGGCATCTGCTAAGAAAGGATTTTGATAAATTCTACCCCCAAGGGGATAAAATAGGGATGAAAGTTTGTATGATAAAATTAACTATTCCACGCGGACGAAGTCGCGAGCACAGCTAGTCGCATCATATAGATCGACTCCCATGATTGACTTTGTAAGTCTAGTTACAATCAGGTAGATATAAAATTACATACCGTGCTACAATAAAAAATAAACTAGAGACCTAATTTTCAATTGTCGACACGGTTTTTTTCGTACTAAAACAACTATTGTTGGAAATTACTATCGTGGCTATGAATCTAGCACGCGAGCTTCACTGCAAACATTCTGGGCAAGCAGAAACTGTAAAATGATTTAAGTCGTTCATGAATACATGCACGTTGTTTGTAAAATAAAAGAAACGTAAATTAATTTACACCGGTGTTTTTTTTTAAACTTAAATCTTCAGGTTTCCGTTAAAATGAAAATTGCTTTGTTTATAATACATTTAATAAATTACTGTGAAATTAAAAAGAAAAATATTTACAAAACTACCTAAGTAAGTATCAGGAACGCCTAGACGTGGGGTTTTATTCTCACCTCGTCGTAGCCCATGTACACCTAACAAGTGACTAGCTTGTCGCTATAGACAACATAAATAATTTAAATTATATATGGAATAGAAAACTTTGGGCAAATGTTCCGAGGACACATCGGCATATTTTAAGTAGGTAATAATTGTGACAAAAAAACCCTCTAAAAATTTTGGAAAAGTTTGATACTTTTTTAGTTTAGATCGCATCAGCTATGGCGAGGTGGCAAAAAAATACCCGCTGTGTGAGATACCCTTACCAGACCAAATTAAATGCTATAGCACCTAGGTTTTTTTTTTAGAGCACAGCATGTGACTTTGACCAACATTAGTCGCTCTCACTATGCCGACCAAATAATGCGATTACGAAATAGATGGCGACAGAGACGAAAATACTAATCCAAATAAATATATGTTAGGCAAATAGTATCACTAATAATAAAATTATTACTTGTCACACAATTTATAAAGTCTTACGTATTATAACAATAAAATTTGGCTACGTTATAATATTCCTTACAATATTATAATTAAAATTAACAAAAAAAATCCACAAAATGTAACATTTTCTGGTATAAAAGCGAACTTATCAGCAGCCCTAGTCCCTTGGTAAATACAAAGTAATCTTCGTAAAAAGCCGCCGCTCCAAACTCGCAGATTATCGAGCGATCGAGCAAACGACAACAAAGCTCGACAATAACTAACAATAACAATTCTGTTGAAATTGTTTTCACTAGATTAAGGGACGTTGCTTAGAAATGAGACCGACAAAAGCTTTAAGGCACTTGCCAACTTCAATGACCTTGGAACGACATTTATATATAACAAACATAAGTATAATGCACGCTCTTTTGCTATGTAGTCACATTACGGATTTTGGCTATTATATACTGATGTTTAATTAAGCTAAAGCTAATAGTGTAATCAAACAATGCTGTATTAATATCAGAAATTTCACTTGCAAGTGGCATTGGTGGTGCGTGCTATGTTTTGGTAGCTTGCATCTATATTCCCAATTTAATGACATCTTCGCTATTAAATTTATAAATTATTTAACCTTTTTGTTTATTAAAGCACAACATTTAATTATATCAGTACAGTTAATTTAACAAGAGTATTTGTATTATAAATAATGGTGCCATCATTACTATTGTAAATAAAATATTATTGTTTAAAATAACTAAAATTAAACTATAAGAGGGAAACCTCTTTAGGTTTCCCTCGCTAATAACTATTATGTAACATCTAAAAAATGTATATTACCTAGAGTTCGGCCAAAATTTTTACCATTATGTTGCTATATACGTAGTGGCCGAGTTTGTTAGACCTTAGACTTAAAAATAGTGTTTAGCTCTCCAATGAGAGAAATAGAAAAATTAATATAACACTATTAGTGCATTGGAAATTACGTTCCCAATTTCACTATACCAACTTCAGAAACTGTTTAAAGATAGGTTATTTAGTCTATCCAAAACACGCGACGATCTGACCACAGACTCACAATACAATATCGTCTACGACAAGGTGGGAATTAAACCCGTGGAAATCTAGGCAGTCTCGGGTATCGTAAGGCACCCTTGATGTTATATTCGTACTTATTTGCTTAATAAAAGATTAGGTTAAAATCTGGGCAAGTTGTTGTTATCCCCTTAAGGGATGTCGCTTAGATTTGTAACCAACAAAAGGCGCAAGCGACGACTGTTTACACAGATATTCCGTCAACCGCATCGATATGATCACAATACGGACTTCTTTTGGCTAAGACTACGTTTCCGAACTAACAATAAGTACAATTTACTAAGGGACAAAGACTACACGTGGTTCGTAGATTGGGCTGGCATTAAATTTGTCATCGCCACTTGGAAGATTAGACGATTTCGGAAAAAAACTGATTACTGTATCATTTTGCAAGATAACTGGATGTCTTTTGTAGAAGTTCTCGGAAAAGTCTTTTAATTTATAGTGGGATGGTTTCTTATTAAGCTATAGGTAATATGGGGATTGCTTAATTACTAATTAAAAATTAAGTAATAAAATCAGGCTTTACTTTGCGTAATTTCATATTATAATAGGTATTGTAACGGTTACAGTAGAGATTTATATTAGCGTGTTTTGCAGATTGGACCAAATAAAAGCACAAAAAAGAAAAATATTTTAAAAAACAAGTAGGTAAAAAGGTTCCAAATTTAAATATGTATTTAGTTAGTGTAAAATAAAATATATAAACTATAAACTAAAGTTATAATATTGTAATATAATATATATTACAACATTATACTAGAGTTACCACTAGGGTTACAAATTTAATAAGCAACGTGTAGGTTTTTTTTTTATAGTTATAACTACAAAAATAAATTTGGTACCCCTCAGTTTAAAAATTCCATTTCGGAATTCTTTAAAACTGTTAACACAACAAACACAAAAATACAGGTGTCTAAAAAACAATTTATTTAGTTAAGTTACAAATATTCTTTCACGAAGACAAAAGATTCTTTTTCTTAAAGCCAAAAAACTAAGACACAAAACTTCCCATTGAGCTTTGACTCAATGAATAGAGTCAGTAAAAAGCGTTATTCCCTAATCAGTCATTGTGGAATACCACGTAGATTATCCGGACATGTGACCGGAGAGGACTACAAAGACACAAAAAGTGAAGGAATGTAATGACATCGTGACGCGAGCTTCAAGAATTTTATTCTACTCCCTTCCTAAGTTGTGACCATTATCATAATTTTGATCTAAAAGCTTAGGGGAAACCACACACGTAGTTAATGTACTCTTATGGGTAATCTATGTGTCCTGTTTACGTGTTATGGGCCTCCGAGTAAGGTGTTTGGGTTATTATTTATCCCTTGAAGTTCTATAAATTTTATCTTAATTGTCAGAAGATACTTCAACCCTATTTGGTGAAGAAACTTGAGATTATCATTTTATAGCTACCTATTAATAATAGGTCGCAGGTTCGATTCTCGAATTTGTTCTATAAGATCACTATTTTTTACCCGAAGAGCACGGTAAGCTGCATTCTCGGTTTCAGTTTGAATATATTATTCAAGTAAATTCGTTCAATGTGTAAAAATACAAATAAAAATCGATACATATCCTGAAAATTCTTCATCTCTATAATGGGTGTCTGTCTAAGAAAATTCAATAAGTTGTAGTGAGGCCTAGCAAAAAATAATTGAACGTCCTTTCTACTTTTAATTGCACTGTCTAATGACACCTTGACAATAGGGTTTTTACATGTCAATGAACCCGCCGGATAAAGTAAACAAAGTTTTATTAAATGATTTTGAACAAAAAAACGTATGTACTTTTCCACTGCAATGGTTGACCGTCTACAGATAATATTTTTATTTTATTAAACAAAAAACATATTTTGTTATGTTGTTTAATTACCAAACCATAAACTTAACAAAAAAGTCGACAAAAAATAATAATCTGCAACGACCAATTTTTTTTCGCGACCTTCCATAGAATGCCTTGCGGTCGTACGAAAACACGTGCGACAGCCTTAGATTTTTGATAAGTCATTCTAAAGCCGCAACAACCTCCAAAGTCCTTTATCGGCTTTACATCTGAATCTCTTCGGTACACATTTGTACATTTATGTCTTATCTTATGGATTAATCATTTTACAAAAGTTCTTTTGAGACTTTTTTTGAAATCCCTTAAATAAACTTCCTAGACAAAATTTTAGTTGGAATTTGGGAGTAAGATGAAAATAAGAGGCTATAGAATCCTTAGCTATTTTTTTAAAATAAACTGGTTTAAAAGCGTTAACTGGTGAAATATATAAAACTCTAAAGGTGCAAATGATAGTACAATAGTAGCATGCTTAGTGAAATAAAAATAATATTATCTTAAGGGGGTAACCAATGCCAAATAGCTAATTTCGTATGAATTCAAAATCTATTTTAAAATACTACTTGTAATTGTATTTATTTTTTAATTTGTCCCCTTTTTGTAAATAAATATTTAAAAAATGCGTCTCACCTAAATATGAAATTCTCTTGAATACGAAAGATATGTTTATCATATTTTTTTCACCCCTATATTATTTAAAATATTTACTTTATTATATGAATTACTCATATTCAAGTTATTTAATTTAAAGTGTTATTTATCGTCCTTTCTCAATTATTTCTTTAGTATAATACATATTAGCATATGTTCAAGCCTTAAATAACATGAAAATTTCTCATTTGCTTTGATTTATTTAGCATGCTGAGTTTACACCAAACAAGGTAATGGTAAAACAAAATGGCTAATGGATTTTTTGCACATCCGTCCTGTAATCAATTACTATAATAGAGACCTACCAAGTAAGTAGCATGCTAATAAACAAAACGTTCAAATCTGCTACAAGTATACCAACCGACAGACGCAGCACAGGGGCTCTAGAGAAAAATCAAACCTTAGAAACAATGATAATAAATATTATATTTTATAAACACCCAGACCATGGCAAACTGTACAGAAAAACGTACTAATATTTTTTTTGTCATGGGTGGGAATCGAACCCACGACTTCAATAATCCATATTTAAACAGTTTCGCAAGTTGTTTTAGTGAAACTGGGACCGACAGCTTAAAGTGCCTTGCAAAGCTAGTGTCAATCAAAAGTTTTTTTTTTATTTAATAAATAAATCATAGACAGCCTCAGGGTACCCAGCGGTGGGTTTTTTTAATGCCACCCCGTCGTAGCCGATGGTATGAGTCTACACCGAACAAATTACTAGCTAGTCACGATCTTTGGAAATACTCAATGACCCATAGTGAAACTGGGACCGACAATGGTACACACCGGGGTTTGAACCAGGGACCTAAGCGTTTTTAAGTCTAAGGTCTAACCAACTCGGCCACCACGTAATATAATAATAATTCATCCCTTATGGGTAATGCCTATATCTATAATAAATTAAATTTCCAAATCAAAGCATTTTTTTTACTATCAAACAAGAATAATATCCCATTAATTAAATTGACATTGATAAAACCAATATATATTATAAAAAAGGCGTACTTTATTATTTAGAACTTTTTATGTTGTGTTTTGATCACAACACAAAAGCTTTTAAAAACAACAATATATTTTAAAGTGCTATTTTTGACAGTTATATAATGACCATTTCATTATAAAAAACTTCCCCTAAATTATTTTATCGATTTACTTGTAATTTTATCCTCTAAATAATAGAAGAGATTTATATTATATCCAATAAATAAAGTTATGATTTTATCAATTTAAAAACATCAAAAGAACAGAAAAGTTATATTACGAGTTATATTCAGGTTTTAGGTTAAAAAATAGTTTAACTTTGTTTTTTTTTAATCATTTTAATTTCTATTAAAACATTAAATAACAATTATAGAATCGTAAATATTGTTCAAATAACTTTATCAGAACTGTAGGAGATTAATATCACAACTAGAACAAAAATTTATTTGCCAAAAAATACGGTACAGAGAAGTTAATTTTTTTGTTAGGTTCACATATTTTATTGTATTTTAAAGTATGCAAATGATAAGTTGGTACAAGTTTAAATTACATACATGTACATGTTAAAGTAAGAAAACTTCCTAATTTAATTTTAGTAAACAAAAAAAATCTAATTTATTAACCCAAGAAACTCCCGTGGGTTTAAATTTTGAATTATAGTCTGCGGCTTAGAATATGGTATAGATTTTATAGTTTCATGCACTCAATTCTCCTAACGATAACGATAATAATAGACTGGATTATTTGCCAAGCTTTTGTCAAATGTGGGCTTTGAATGGCGTCCGGAGGTAGGCGTACGGTTGTCATTATTCTGTCAGGACCCGAATCAATGCGTTTGCAATGCGGAGCGGATGAGAGAAGTCTAGTGATGTGCATGTATCGATAGAGAATAATATATCGATAATAATTAATACATTTTGATAATAAAAAATATATATTTTATATGTATCGTAACTTAAAATGTAAACAGTTACAAGTTTAGTATAAGCATATGTAACGATATTGTACTACAAGACAAACTACTCGAGGTAGTATATACGAGTAAGTATTTTTTATTATTGTATTCTTGAAACAATATAATATTTTACCATAAAGTATTACATTAAAGGAAAATAAGTTATAGCCTACTCTACTTTAAGCTTAATAAAATTTCTAAAAATCTTATAGGTAATACTTTATATAATAATCATTCCTGAACAATATATGTATATGGATAACCCTAAATTTATTTTCAATAAAAAAAAATATTATTAAACAAATGTATTAATTACAATAACTTAAAATAAGAAAAAAGAGATACTTCTTCCCTGACAAAACCTTGTCGGAGCTAAGTGCTAATGTGACAAAATAATATGCTAAAAAAAGTTATACTTAATATTTATTTATTTAAATTTCTTTATTGCACAAAATTGTAAATAAGCGACCTACTAGCCTTTTTAAATTTGCGAGAATAAATGTTTAGGGTACCTACATAACATTTTGAAAATAAATACTATATATATTTTTATTTTAAATTTATCAATGATGCACAACAATAAACATAATATAATACACGCAATACATAAACGATAACATATCAAACACAATTGCCATAAGGATCTAGTTTAAGTGATCAGAATAAATTATATATAATTGATGAATATAATAATATTTATATCGATAATATGAAAAACATCACTATTATATTTATTTCACATAGTTTTTGCGCAATACCCAGTTGTTGCAGGGATTACCAAACAATGAAGTACCTACGGACGCGGCCACACATCATTTCGCTAACAGAACGTGCTTTTTTGCTAACCATTTTAATGGGATTCTTTACATTTCATTGTATTCAATATTTACCGATCTTTTCAAGTAATATTTGACATGTAACTCCAAACATTCGATAATTTGTTAACATTGCATTTTTTTTTTTTATAAACTGTCTATTCTACCACTTCTTTGGGTTTTCATATTTCTATTTGTTTTTATAAAGTACCTACAGTGACAGTTTGTGTGCGAGTCAATATGTTAATTCTATGTAAACTTCATAATTTTAAGCTATTTTATGTAATAGTATAATTATATTTCTTGTTTTTTTTTATATATATCTTATTTATAGTTAATTTTATTTTGAATATTGAGTTTATAGTAGAAATATATTTTTATAAAGATTTTTATAAAAATAAAATGTTATGAACCTATTAAATAATATATTAAACAACTATTAGTTTATATGAATGAATTTAATCACCATTAATTTGTAATTTATATTTTAATTTATAATTTATTTATAGTTTGACATTTAAGCCATGATAGTATAGTATTGGTCTTACTGACGTGGTGGCCGATTTGGTTAGACCGTAGACAGTAGTGTATAAACACATTACACAGTAGGGTATTAGTGCATGGTTTCTAATCCCGGTGTGTACCAGTAAATGTTTAATTAAAAAAAGTTAATTAACCTATTGCGGAGACGTCCCAATGCACTATACCAACTTGTCAAACTTGATAAGTCTATCTATAGAACATATACCCCGATTAGCTTGGCACTTATTTGAATACAGATTCAGAATATGCGATGTGGAAGTAAAAGGGTACAAAGGAGAACCCGCTTGGTACCCTAAGACTGTCTATGCGGTTATGGGCCCCCCGAAAGGTACGTATATTTATTTATAACAATATTCAGGAAATAGACGGTACAAATATTTACACAATAGATACAAATTAACATAAAGTTTATATGTACCTACTTACGTTTTTATAATCCATACAATTAATTTGGTCAAATTTATTATCGATTTTTGTTTAATTACTAATTTACCTAATTTTTTTTTTATGGAAATGTGTTTCAAAATGTTGTTTTGCCAAAATTCCAAAATAGAGCAACTCTCCGAAATAACTTCAGGTGATTTTCAGTAAACACTTTGAAGGCTTGCTTCTGTTTTAGTTCGATA
The DNA here is from genome assembly GCA_947458855.1 of Monopis laevigella. Taxonomy (NCBI): domain Eukaryota; kingdom Metazoa; phylum Arthropoda; class Insecta; order Lepidoptera; family Tineidae; genus Monopis; species Monopis laevigella. Next base: position 6,904,283 of record OX381586.1, read on the forward strand.
TATTCTAGACAGATGGCGCTGTGTTGCCTGCCTTAATAATAAAAGCAAATATAGACGAAACTTTAAATGTACAAAAATCTACAGTTATGTAAATAAAATATGATTTTTTATTTATAACTTAAAACCTATATATAATTTACTGCCAGTCAATCATTGCACTATCAATAAAATTGTAGTATATTATAAATAAGTTTTTTACCTTTTATATATTTTTTTATATGAAAGGTAAAAAAAAACATTTTTTATTTCAAAATGTATATGTAAATAGGTATAAATATATAGGTAGGTATTGGGTTATTACAAGTATGTTCTACCCTTTTATGAACAATTTACAACAATTTTATATTTTTACCACATTGTAGGAACTTAGGTAAATATGTACATGAGTTAAAATTTGTAAGTAGATAATGCCTCGGAGAGCACGTTAAGCTGTCAGTCCCGGTTTTACTATACCAAATTGTGAAACTGTTTATAGATGGATTATTCAAAACATCGCGACGAGCTAGCCACTTGTTCGGTGTAGACTCATACCATCGACTACGACGAGGTGGGATTTAACCCCTCCGCTGGGTACCCTGGGGCCGACTAGGCGGTCTCGGGCGCCGTAAGGCACCCGTGATGATATGCATGTATGTATAATAATAATTATTATTTACCCCGGGCAACTTTTAAACAGTTACACAAGTCGGTGTAGTGCGATACTAGGACCTCCCCGAGGCACTATAATAGTGTTGTGATCAAAATGTTTTTTTTTAATCGCATTGGAACACAGAAGGGTCTACGGTCTATACAACTCGGCAAAGTAGGAATATATATATTATGTATATTATATCAAAAAAACACAAAGGGCGATGGAGCGCGCTATGCTCGGCGTTTCCTTGCGGGATCGTATTCGAAACGATGAGATCCGCAAAAAGACCAAAGTAACCGACATAGCCTCCAGAATCGCCAAACTTAAGTGGCATTGGCAGGCCACATTGCTCGCAGAACGGACGGCCGTTGGGGCATTAGGGTTCTCGAGTGGCGACCGCGTGCTGGAGGACGCAGCAGAGGCAGGCCCCCCACAAGATGGACCGACGACCTGAAAAAGGCTGCGTGAAGCCGATGGATACAGGCAGCGCAGAACCGGTCATTGTGGCGATCCTTGGGGGAGGCCTATGTCTAGCAGTGGACGCGCGAAAGGCTGGCATGATGATGATGATATACATATAAGAACTGCAAATTTACATCAACAAAAAAAAACATCAAGCTCTTTTAATTCCACCCCTAAAAATAAAGCAAAATCATTGCATTTACTCTAAAAGCTTAATCTTAAGCATTATCTACAAAATGCAAGTACCTGCTATTAATGAAGTTTTTCTTAACAAAAGGGTTAATAATATAAAATTGTATGGCCAGAGAATATCTTCACGCTTCGTAGACCGGTAGCGGCAGAGATTGCAACTTTTAATTTATGAGCCAAATGTCCTTAAAATGAACAATATTAAATTGTTCGTGAAGGATAATCATAAAGCTACCCGCGCAAATGGAGCGTTACGAGAACACAGAAATGAATAGAGAAGCGGACGCTTTATTATGCACGACGATTACTATCAAAGTTTGGGAACTTCAGATGCCTTAATTAATAGTCATGCTCATTCAGGTCGATTTATACATTTCTATATAGGTAATAGGTTTCTGGGTAAAGTTCGTGGGTGTTCTAAAACTTCTTGAATTTAATTTTAACTATTCAATGCCTATGCTAATACTGGGTATTTTATTTAAATAGTTAAAAAACTAAATTTATATCTTCGTTAAATGTCAATATAAAGATATATACTACAAAATAATATCATTGCTTAAATAAGAAAATTTTCTTCAAACACAAAGTTAAAGCGACTGATTCAAAATACTAATGCAAAAACATTTAAGTGACCTAGTCATGCATCAGTTTTAAATTGGTTAACAAAATGAAAAAGTTTTTTTTTTTTTAATATTACTTCATCGGCTTCATATCAAGTTGGTAGTAAGCTTTCGGAGTGCAGTTACGAAATAGGGAGTTGTTATTTTAATGATAAAGTAGAAAAGTTTTGATCGCCGCCCATTTGATAATTGCATCATTTACCAAACATAGTTTGTGCTATTAACAAACTGTTAACAACATGGTTTTAATTACTTCGCCCCATTCATAGTATTTTTAGGTTTGCTTACCGCTTGTAAGAAGTAGATATAAAGTTATATGCCTTGCTCCAAAAAACTATTACTAGGTATATTCATTATTATACATATCCTAGGACAATGAACCATAGAGATTTTTTTCACTTAATTATAATTATTTTAAAGTTTTTCGTATTTATTCGTAGTATGTTTTTTTAAATAATTATTTATTATGGATTGGAATCTAAACAAATTTAATTATGATTTTTTTTATCTAATAATCTGTTGACTAAGAGGATTTATAGATTTTTTATGAAAGTTGTATAATCGACTGACGATTAATTCGCCCAAAAAAAAAACATAAAAAAATCTCTATTCCATTTTTAGTTTCAAAAGAATGGGCAACACAAGCAAGGCAGAAGCAGCGTAAAGTGCAAGCTTAAGGTGTAGTAGATATCGGGGCAGGCGCCTTCTCAAACGACCAAACTATTCGCTTAAATTGCGAGGCAAATACCTTAGCTGATTTTTGAAATATTATTATCGTTTTCTCTATAAAATTATTAAGATATTTTGTAAATATCTTACAAAGTTGTATTAATAAATCGTTATTTTTATTATTTTACAAATAACTTCGTATTTTGATAGAAGTTTGGGTGGTATTTTAAGAGGTCTTATATAAGCTGTTACAAAAAAAAAATAACATAAATTCACTTTTTCTATTACTGTCAATTTGATTTTAAAAACAGTAGTTTAGGACATACTCAGATAAAGTTATTCAACGGATAAGTTGTATGAAGAAAGAATAGATTTGACAGTTCTTCATACAAGTTAACTTTCCAATAACGTTATCAGACAATTGAAAAATCAGCCCTAAAGTGAGTAAGTGTTAACACAGTTACTTACTCTTTTTACATATTTCGTATAAATATTTAATCTTACTGACATAAATGTGTAAATTTATTAATTTACGCGAATGTAATAAAAGGTTTATCATAACAACAGTAACAAGGTAACTTAAAAGGTTTTGAAGGTTAAACCTTTCAAAATGTATTACTGCGAACAAATTTGGGAAAATCTGATAAAAACTCGGCCAGATCCATTTCATGAAAACTTTCCTTTTATCTCATCGCTGGCGCCGCGGGAACCCCAAATTTGTATACATTTGAAACTTCACCCCAATTCTACTTATATTCAATCTTTTAATCAAATCGTGGTTACATTTATTTGCAATTCTTGCTGTTTTGTAACCGACGATAAAGCGATTTTATGCCTAAATTTGTTAGTTATCTTACTCTAAAATGCTTTGTTAAAAAAATGTCTGTCTAACTATTACATGTATAATATGTATGGATTATAACTATTTCTATTTGCATGTAAAGGGTTTTTCAACAAGAACTTTGTTTTCTAAAATAAAATAAAACAAAAAATATAGATGAAATTGATATAAAATTTTTATTGAATTACAAAGAGAAAAGTTCAGCAATTATGAATGAAAACTGATATCTGGTAAATGTCCACCACAAGCACGTTGGCAGATGTCGATTCTTTCATCAAAGTTTTTAATCACTTTTTGACAAAATGGCGGGACTATTTCGTTAATCACATCACGGATTTGGAGTTTTAAGGCTGCAATCGATTCAATTGGCTCTGTCCTTAACATAGCCCCACAAAACCAAATCCAGTGGTGTTAAATCACACGATCTAGCTGGCCACTTAACAGCTGAGTTTCGTGAAATTATGCGATCGGGAAATTTGGTTTGCAATATCGTTGATCGTTTCATTGGCTATGTGACATGTGGAACCGTCCTGTTGAAACCACATGTCAGTGATAGGCCAAAATTGAGTTGTTAAGAAGCCAGTAAAAGGTTTCGCGATCTCGAACGTCTAAAAACGTGTAAATGTTGTTTTCAGTGATATCAAAGTTTATTCTTCAGAAAAAAGAACGTAGAGGTGTAAATATTACTTACTCGATCCTAATTAGATAGTATTTTTATAAAAAATATATTAACTTATAAAAAGACACCCAAAGTTTGATTTATGATTCTAAAAATATTACTTTAGTTCGAGTAAATAAAATCTACACCCCCATGTTCTTTTTTTCAAAAAAAAAAAACTTTATTATAACTGAAAACAACATTTACTCGTAGATGTTTTTTGACGCTCGAGTTCGCGAATCCTTTTCCTGCCCACTTAACATCTCGCGATAGCGTGATCCATTGACCGTTACCGCATTTTCAGCGTGCTTGTGGTGGACATTTGCTAGATATCATTTTTTATTCATAATTGCTGAATTTTTCTCTTTGTAATTCAATATTTTTTTTAATCATCTTCATCAAATTTTTTTGTTTTAGAAAACAAAGTTCTTGTTGAAAAACCCTATACTACATGAACCTATAGGTGTACCAGAATTTTATGATATATAAAAAACAAAAATTCACACCAACTGTCTAGTAGTGAAGACACAACCTGGAAGAGCAATTAAGATTTTAGTTATTTTGTGTTTAAAATTTTAAAATAGTTATTTTTTAAATAGTACTATTTTTGTAATTTTATCAACACTTATCATTTTAAGCCTGACTTTTATATTTAAGTATTTACTTTATTAATTTACTATTATGCCCTTAACCGCAGAGAATTCTGAATTTGAAGGAAATTGAAGAGTTATGCCAGGATCGTTGTAGGTGGCACTCCCTTGTCTCTGCCTATCCCCGTGAAAACAAGCCGTGACTATTTTAGTTTAACAGTTATTTAGTAATACAGTTTTAAGAGCAGAGTCTGATCAAACATTTTCCATACAGAGATAACAGTTATGTTACCCCCCCCCCCCTCCCCCCTAACATTTATAGATTTTTACGAGTTTTGGAGGCGTTATAAATAAGACCTATATCTAGGCTAGTATAGATACGTTTTCCTTTTTTTAATATTTGGTATACCAAACATTTTTTTCCTATAAGAAAAAATATATAAATCCCTGAAATTCGAAAAAAAACGCGAAATCGTTTATTTTTCCTCTAATAAAATGAGGCCATCTTTATTCAAATCTATTAAAGTATAAGTTAGGTAGAAAACAGTTTTGGTCCGAAAGTCGTTTTGCTGCTTAAATTGTAGGTATAATCTCATACGTGTTCTTTCTCTTATTGAGCGTCGGGGGGAAGGTTTACATGAATGTATGGAAGGGTTACCGACTCACCGTCATGCGCAGGGAGAGGTAATACTTTGCAGTTGAATCAGCATGCTTATATACGTGGTGGCCTAGTTGGTTAGACCTTGGACATAAAAAAACACTTAGGTCCCTGGTTCAAATCCCGGTGTGTACCAATGAGTTTTTAATTAAAAAAATTATGTACATTTGTTTGACAACACCACTATAGTGCCTCGGAGAGCACGTTAAGCTGTCGGTCCCGGTTTCACTATACCAACTTGTGAAACTGTTTATAGATGGGTTATTGAGTCTATTCAAAACATCGCAACGAGCTTGCCACTTGTTCGGTGTAGACTCATACCATACTACATGGCTACGTCGAGGTGGGATTAAAACCCCTCCGCTGGGTACCCTGGGGCCGTCTAGGCGGTCTCGGGCGCTGTAAGGCACCCGTGATGATACATACATACATATAAGAATCAGCATGAGCATCGAAGAGCCTCATCAGACACTCCTATATATAATAAAAGATTCTCAATATAATATACTCGTATGTTAGGTTCTTTGTTCTGCCAAGATGGCTGGCTTAGTGCACAGACTTTGTGCGACCTCTCGGTATAAAATTTACTGTTTTTATAATTTTTTTTTTGTAATTATGGCATTTAAAACATGCTTTAGGTACCTACTATATAAAAAAAAATGACATTAGTAAAATAAAGGCATGTATTATAACTTGAACCTTGAGGTCAGGTGCAAGGGCGTAGGCTAACAAATGCACATAAATTATTTATAGTACGTAATAAATATAGGTAATTAAATTATATGCATAAAAAACTGAATACATTAAAATTAATGGGGAACGTATTAATTAGTACGTAATTTTAGTAATAACACAGAAGTAATAATAGTAACATTACACACATATTTAATTATCCTGGTTACAAACTAAGCTCTAGGCTTGTACTATGTGCCACAAATCAAGTCAAAATTCAAGTATTTCATCTAAATCTACAGGCATCTATGAAAAGTCCAAATAAAATGTATAATGTCCAAGTGTGCAGTTAGCTAGGTCGCCATTTCTCCCACACATGTACACAGACATTTGTTAAACAACACCACTATAAGCTGTCGGTCCCAGTTTCATTATACCAACTTGTGAAACTGTTTATAGATGGGTTGTTGAGTCTATCCAAACATCGCCACGAGCTAGCCACTTGTTCGTTGTACACTCATACCATTGGCTACGAACCCCCTCCGCTGGGTACCCTGAGGACGTCTAGGCGGTCTCAGGCGCCGTAAGGCCGTGTTGATATATATGATATATATATATATATATATATATATATATATATATATATAAATAAATATAAAATTATATGAAACATTGTATAACTTGTTAATTTGTATTGCACTAAGAACTTTACAACCAAGGAAAAAAACCTGATGTCCTTCAAAGTTCATCGATATATAAAGAACCCTAAAAAGATAAAACGACTAAATAATAGCAATGTAGAGATATATAATTTAAATAGGCAAGAATGGTTACAAAAAAAACTTATTTTTTATGGATCATGCATCATAGTTTTAGTAAATAACTAGAATAGTTTTTAAATAAAAAAATCTAACTAAAATATTAGTTAAGGTGCTATTAACAGTTGACGACTTTGGCCATTTAAGTCAGAGGCTGGTTATTCAAATATAAATAATAATATGTAGGACAATTTACGCATATTGCTCCGATCACAAATAAAGCTCTAGGCTTGTCTATGTGTACCAGAAACAACGACATAATATATATTATATTTTATATACAATAATGTTTTTGTTTACTTATATTAAGAAAAACTTATTTCAAAGTGTTATAGAATTGAACTTTTTAATAACAATAATAATAAACTTTTATTTGAAGTAACAAAAAGTACTCATATTTTACTATAAGCTATCATCATCATCATGCCAGCCTTTCGCGCGTCCACTGCTAGACATAGGCCTTCCCCAAGGATCGCCACAATGAATGGTTCTGCGCTGCCTGTATCCATCGGCTTCCCGCGACCTTTTTCAGGTCGTCGGTCCATCTTGTGGGGGGCCTGCCTCTGCTGCGTCCTTCAGCACGCGGTCGCCACTCGAGAACCTTAATGCCCCAACTGCCGTCCGTTCTGCGAAATATGTGGCCTGCCCACTGCCACTTAAGTTTGGCGATTCTGGAGGCTATGTCGGTTACTTTGGTCCTTTTGCGGATCTTATCGTTACGAATACGATCCCGCAAGGAAACGCCGAGCATAGCGCGCTCCATCGCTCTTTGTGTGACTGTGAGCTTTTTCATGAGGCCCATAGTAAGCGACCACGTCTCTGATCCGTAAGTCATCACTGGCAACACACACTGCTCGAACACCTTGGTTTTTAAACACTGCGGTATTTGGGACGAGAAGATATTACGTAGCCTCCCGAATGCTGCCCAGCCGAGTTGGATTCGACGAGAGATCTCTTTCTCGAAGTTGGATAACTATAAGCTATAGTAGCAAAAAATAAAAACTAATATTCTGATTTCTTCTAAAAAAATCATCCACCTTCTTATTCATTTCTGTGTTTGTTGCTATCTGTACCCTGCAGCAGTGAACCATATAGCAACAATCACACCTATCCGCGTTCATAGCCAGGATGCTGTTAGGACTACCCGCACTCCTTGCACCAAAGACGCACATCTCTTGCGCAAAAGGCTGCTGAAACAGTCCACGCGCGCCTCCGCAAACATGCTTGAAGCACTGTACTTTTTACATGAATTGTTATGGTTAGAATTGGGCCAATAATCAATATTAGCGCTTTTAAAATCTATCCAAATGGATGTAAACACGATAACAGCAGATAATTCGAAATTAATAATGGCGTCATTACAGATGACATATTAGATTCAGTCATGTAGTATATGTATTTTATTAACGAAATAATCTGGCTATATATAGTATTTTATCGTGCTTCCTCACAAATGTCATCACGTGTTCCGAAGGTTGAGAATGATTAGCGGCATTAAGTCCGCCTTTACACAATTTTAGTGCAATAAAGTTTTTAAATAAATAAATTAGGCTTACAGTGCTACATTTTGTGTATACATTTTGCTTTTGCATAAAATCCCACAAAAAAATTATGTAACCTTTTATAATTATTCTTACGGAGAAGTGTTTATAGATAGTTTTTTTTTTGTATACTTGTAAACAAGTAAAAATATGTAACAAAATTAGTACACGATAATATGTACCTATAACAAGAAATATTTAAACTATCGTGTTATTTGAAATAGGACAAAAGTAATTAAATTAATGAATGTAGATCATTGAGTTCCTTTGGAGGTGCCGAGAACTGCAGCTGCATTGCCTTTTTGAATTTCCAGCCCTCGACCTAGGCTCTAATAAAGCCTCTATCACGATGAAACGGTCACCTGATTTCTCTATAAATAATTTTCCCAATAATTGCGAAAATGCTAAAGCATCACCGCAAAGGCCAAATCAAAGTGTTCACGAGCTGGGAATATTTATCATATTTCAAATTTAAGAGCTTCGGCCCCAGAGGAAATATAGGTGAGCTGTAGATTCGATGGAGCTAATGTGTTCGTGCAAGTGGCGTCCCACACTTTTCTTGCATAAAATAATGACACTTACATAGTTTTCAACTTAGTTCAGGGTTCGATTCCCACATGGCAAAATAATATTAGTGCGTTTTTCTATACAGTTTGCCAAGATTTGGTGTTTATAAAATATAATTATATATATATATATATTTATAATAAATACTTATTATATTATATACTTAGTTGTTTATGGTACACATAATATAGCCCTAGAGCTTAGTTGGTGCAATATAGTATTAAATTCAATATAGTATTTTTTTTTAATTCTGCCACAAAAAGTAATCGAGTCTTACTGGAAGTATGAAAGCTCATTTTATATGGAGAACGGAGACTTTTCGATTACGAATGCAGTGTTGAACGGGATTCCGACTGAAGTGTAATAATAAAAATATTAATAAGTACCAATAGAAATAGTTATAATAAAAGATGTACAATAAGTATTTTATAATAATATGGTAACTGTATTTTAATTAGAACGGCCTAAGTCCACTAACACTTAAATTATCGTTTAATATGTTAGATACCTGATTTTGTATAGACTACTTTTGTGGTACAGCGAGGTTAAACTTAAGCCTAAATTAACGGTATTTTTTAAATATTTTTATACTGTCTCTGCTCCTCTAGTTTTCAAAACTAATACCTGCAAAGGAAAGGTTATTGGCGTCTATTAGAGCCTTATAATAAAAAGCTAAATATTGCCGACGAATCTAAGAAAATATAATAAAAAGCTAAATATTGCCGACGAATCTAAGAAAATAAATTAAAAAGCTAAATATTGCCGACGAATCAAAGAAAATATAATAAAAAGCTAAATATTGCCGACGAATCTAAGAAAATATAATAAAAAGCTAAATATTGCCGACGAATCTAAGAAAATTTAATAAAAAGCTAAATATTGCCGACGAATCTAAGAAAATATAATAAAAAGCTAAATATTGCCGACGAATCTAAGAAAATATAATAAAAAGCTAAATATTGCCGACGAATCTAAGAAAATATAATAAAAAGCTAAATATTGCCGACGAATCTAAGAAAATACATAGATAATTAATATCATTCGCACTTTATTTAGATAAATAGAAAAAAATAAACAAGCCTCAAGGTTAGATCACTATTATTTACGTCAGAATGAATTAAAATTATAATATAAATACTATAATATAATAAAATAGTAACATGTAAAAACCAGTTCTTTTTCTATATGAATTAGTAGGTAACTTTAGTTTTTAGTTATATTTAAATCCATTGATATTCTGTTTTAGGTATTTAGAGTACTGTAATATTTATTTTTTTAATTTTAAAATTAAGAGTTTTTTTTTTTATATAATTATTCCACAGAAAACAATTATATGTATCTGTACTTGCATATTCTTTTTAATTTAAACTTTTAGATTACTTACCTATTTTTTTTTTACAATTTAATATAAGTTTCATTAGTAATTTTATACAAATTTAATATTTCATACAGAACCCATGATTTAAAAAAATTACAAAGCCTGTTTTTACTTCCTTTTTTTTCTTAGAAGTCTATATAAAAGCCGTAGTTACTTTGAGTCCAGTTTCATAAGGCCAAGGTTCTTTAAATAAGGGAACATACATATTTTTAAGAAATATTTTATTTATGTTAATAATGGTGTCTAAAGTGTGTTGTTTTGTGTCGTTATATGTTTGTGTATTAATTGGTTTGGTTTATTCTAATTTAGGTATGTTTAAATATTTTTTATAATGTAAAAAAATATAAAATAATGCCTATACATATACCTATTGTTACTGTATTGTACCTACCTCATGTATTAACTGCTTTGTTTCTCCTGAAGGTTTGACTGGTAGAGAATGCCTAGCGGCATTAAGTCTGCTTTGTATTGTATATACAATAAAGATTTAAATAAATAATGTCTGATGTATGTAAATAATAATATAATAAATAATTCCGATAATATATATGTATATAAGAAGTATGTAGATAAATAATAGTTTTTTTTTTTTTAATGGGGGTTTTCATTAGAGTAACAAAAGCCAAAACAATTTTTGTCTGTCTGTCTGTTTATACACACATCACGCAAAAACTACTGCATGGAATTGTTTTTTTTTTTTTTATTGGAGCACGGCATGTGATTTTGTATCTGCCTGATGGTAAGCAGACCTAAAAATTGCTTTAATGGGGTCGGTCAATACATTGTGGTTTAACAATATTGATTGCTCCTTAAATGATGCGGTTACGAAATGGGCGGCGACAAAGACGTTTTTGGCTTTTGCAGTAGGAGTCTATTTTAATATCCTCACTGCTTTATAGTCAAGTCAATCGTCCGTTTCGTCTCCGGAAAACCGGTGAACCCACAGACTAAAACCGAAATATGACTAGGTCAATTGACGGTTTTTGCATCTGTATGTGCGATGTTGGCTACTCAATAATTCCAGAACTAGCTATATATGTATAGTTTTTTTTTATTCCAATACCACGCACACAAAGTTTCCAACTAATATACAGGGTGACTTTGAATGGATGTACTTTGGGCTAATATGAGGTTCAGCTGATCAAATCGAACAACTTTTCCCATGGAACCATGTGTCGCAAATGAAAAAAAAAATTGGCTTCCCCATACAAATTGGTAATTTTAACATTACCAGTTTGTATGGAGAAGGCAATTTTTTTTTTCATTTGCGACACTTGGTTTCATGGGAAAAGTTGAAGTAGAACATCATATTAGCCCAAAGTACACCCATTTAAATTCACCGTGTATACTAATTTTATAAAGCTGAAGAGTTTGTTTGTTTGTTTGGTTTAACGCGCTAATGTCATGTAAATTCATGAACTACTGGTTGGAATTGAAAAATTATATTTGTGTTGGATAGCCTATTTATCAAGGAAGGCTATAACATTAAGCTACGACCAATAGGAGCGGAGTAACAATGAAAAATATTGCAAAAACGGAGGAAAACTATTCCTTTTGAGAGAGACTTTTCTTTTTATCCCTGCGTAAACGGTTAAAGTTACGCAGACGAAGTAGCGCGGATCAGTTAACCTAAATAAAAATAATAATATGAATGACATTTTATCACATTTATACCTAGCTTGTATGTACCCAAAATTACAATACTGAACATAATTTGTCTGTATATAAGTGTATCTACAGAGATACACACTACTGTTGTTTTGTCAAAAGTAGTAATCAAACCTACGACCTCCATATAGACGTGAATGGCGAAAATAACTACACTACGGAAGCTGTCATAAAACTATAAATATTTAATAAACAAAATATATTTATAGCATGGCCTTTAATGTTCTTCAAGTATAGATATTTATTTCGTTTGGTATGTTTTTTATTTTGACAGCATCCGTTGACGAGTAGTTGCGCCTTTAGCGTTGTATTCGGAGGTCGTGGTTCGAGCTGCGGCCCCAGAGGAAATATAGGTGAGCTGTAGATTCGATGGAGCTAATGTGTTCGTGCAAGTGGCGTCCCACAATCTTCTTGCATAAAATAATGACACTTACATAGTTTTCAACTTAGTTCAGGGTTCGATTCCCACATGGCAAAATAATATTAGTGCGTTTTTCTATACAGTTTGCCAAGATTTGGTGTTTATAAAATATAATTATATATATATATATATATATTTATAATAAATACTTATTATATTATATACTTAGTTGTTTATGGTACACATAATATAGCCCTAGAGCTTAGTTGGTGCAATATAGTATTAAATTCAATATAGTATTTTTTTTTAATTCTGCCACAAAAAGTAATCGAGTCTTACTGGAAGTATGAAAGCTCATTTTATATGGAGAACGGAGACTTTTCGATTACGAATGCAGTGTTGAACGGGATTCCGACTGAAGTGTAATAATAAAAATATTAATAAGTAACAATAGAAATAGTTATAATAAAAGATGTACAATAAGTATTTTATAATAATATGGTAACTGTATTTTAATTAGAACGGCCTAAGTCCACTAACACTTAAATTATCGTTTAATATGTTAGATACCTGATTTTGTATAGACTACTTTTGTGGTACAGCGAGGTTAAACTTAAGCCTAAATTAACGGTATTTTTTAAATATTTTTATACTGTCTCTGCTCCTCTAGTTTTCAAAACTAATACCTGCAAAGGAAAGGTTATTGGCGTCTATTAGAGCCTTATAATAAAAAGCTAAATATTGCCGACGAATCTAAGAAAATATAATAAAAAGCTAAATATTGCCGACGAATCTAAGAAAATAAAATAAAAAGCTAAATATTGCCGACGAATCAAAGAAAATATAATAAAAAGCTAAATATTGCCGACGAATCTAAGAAAATATAATAAAAAGCTAAATATTGCCGACGAATCTAAGAAAATTTAATAAAAAGCTAAATATTGCCGACGAATCTAAGAAAATATAATAAAAAGCTAAATATTGCCGACGAATCTAAGAAAATATAATAAAAAGCTAAATATTGCCGACGAATCTAAGAAAATACATAGATAATTAATATCATTCGCACTTTATTTAGATAAATAGAAAAAAATAAACAAGCCTCAAGGTTAGATCACTATTATTTACGTCAGAATGAATTAAAATTATAATATAAATACTATAATATAATAAAATAGTAACATGTAAAAACCAGTTCTTTTTCTATATGAATTAGTAGGTAACTTTAGTTTTTAGTTATATTTAAATCCATTGATATTCTGTTTTAGGTATTTAGAGTACTGTAATATTTATTTTTTTAATTTTAAAATTAAGAGTTTTTTTTTTTATATAATTATTCCACAGAAAACAATTATATGTATCTGTACTTGCATATTCTTTTTAATTTAAACTTTTAGATTACTTACCTATTTTTTTTTTTTACAATTTAATATAAGTTTCATTAGTAATTTTATACAAATTTAATATTTCATACAGAACCCATGATTTAAAAAAAATACAAAGCCTGTTTTTACTTCCTTTTTTTTCTTAGAAGTCTATATAAAAGCCGTAGTTACTTTGAGTCCAGTTTCATAAGGCCAAGGTTCTTTAAATAAGCGAACATACATATTTTTAAGAAATATTTTATTTATTTTAATAATGGTGTCTAAAGTGTGTTGTTTTGTGTCGTTATATGTTTGTGTATTAATTGGTTTGGTTTATTCTAATTTAGGTATGTTTAAATATTTTTTATAATGTAAAAAAATATAAAATAATGCCTATACATATACCTATTGTTACTGTATTGTACCTACCTCATGTATTAACTGCTTTGTTTCTCCTGAAGGTTTGACTGGTAGAGAATGCCTAGCGGCATTAAGTCTGCTTTGTATTGTATATACAATAAAGATTTAAATAAATAATGTCTGATGTATGTAAATAATAATATAATAAATAATTCCGATAATATATATGTATATAAGAAGTATGTAGATAAATAATAGTTTTTTTTTTTTAAATGGGGGTTTTCATTAGAGTAACAAAAGCCAAAACAATTTTTGTCTGTCTGTCTGTTTATACACACATCACGCAAAAACTACTGCATGGAATTGTTTTTTTTTTTATTGGAGCACGGCATGTGATTTTGTATCTGCCTGATGGTAAGCAGACCTAAAAATTGCTTTAATGGGGTCGGTCAATACATTGTGGTTTAACAATATTGATTGCTCCTTAAATGATGCGGTTACGAAACATGCGGGCGGCGACAAAGACGTTTTTGGCTTTTGCAGTAGCTTTGCCTTCTCCATACAAACTGGTAATGTTAAAATTACCAATTTGTATGGGGAAGCCAATTTTTTTTTTCATTTGCGACACATGGTTCCATGGGAAAAGTTGAAGTAGAACATCATATTAGCCCAAAGTACACCCATTTAAATTCACCGTGTATACTAATATTATAAAGCTGAAGAGTTTGTTTGTTTGTTTGGTTTAACGCGCTAATGTCATGAACTACTGGTTGGAATTGAAAAATTATATTTGTGTTGGATAGCCTATTTATCAAGGAAGGCTATAACATTAAGCTACGACCAATAGGAGCGGAGTAACAATGAAAAATATTGCAAAAACGGAGGAAAACTATTCCTTTTGAGAGAGACTTTTCTTTTTATCCCTGCGTAAACGGTTAAAGTTACGCAGACGAAGTAGCGCGGATCAGTTAACCTAAATAAAAATAATAATATGAATGACATTTTATCACATATATACCTAGCTTGTATGTACCCGAAATTACAATACTGAACATAATTTGTCTGTATATAAGTGTATCTACAGAAATACACACTACTGTTGTTTTGTCAAAAGTAGTAATCAAACCTACGACCTCCATATAGACGTGAATGGCGAAAATAACTACACTACGGAAGCTGTCATAAAACTATAAATATTTAATAAACAAAATATATTTATAGCATGGCCTTTAATGTTCTTCAAGTATAGATATTTATTTCGTTTGATATGTTTTTTATTTTTTTATTTTGACAGCATCCGTTGACGAGTAGTTGCGCCTTTAGCGTTGTATTCGGAGGTCGTGGTTCGATTCCCACCCATGTAAAAAAATATTACTACGTTTTTCTGTACCGTTTGTCATGGTCTGGGAGTTTATAAAATATTATGTGTATATTACATCGTTGCTTCTGGTACACATAGTACAAGCCTAGAGCTTAATTTGTGACCAGAGCAATATATGTAAACTGTCATACATTTTATTATTATTATTTTTATACAAAAGATTTATTTGAATATAATATCTACAAACATTTTTAATTAAGAAATAAGGGCTTAGAATAGATGTGGCCTTTACAGTAAAACAAATCTCAAGTTCTGTGACAGCTGTCAGTTTTGTATGGGAGCTATAGAGGAAGGGGGGGGGGGGGGAAGGTCCCATGCCTATTATGTACGAGGTGTATGGTAGAAGGCATATTGTTCAAATAGTCGTATTAATACCGCTATATATATATAGGTACCCAGCAGAGGGATTAACCCATCCTCATTTCGCCGATGGTTTTCGGAGGCAAAACCTAAAAAGTGGCTAGCTTGTTGCGGTGTTTATGATGAAATGGCCTCGTTGTATAAAGCTATAAATAAATAAGTATTTAATTAAGCTTTGTGAACAAACGCACAATTAACAAGTTATAAAGCCAGTTTTGAAGCATGTATCAGAAAACGTTACCACCTTCTGAAGGTCGTAGCCACTTCGGTCAATGCGCTAGAGTATGACCTTAAACCATATTTCATTATCAACAGCTTCTCAGAATCATGACAATACGTCTTAGACTGGTGGATACAGTTCTTCAATCCTGAGCTCGCATCTCTTGTCTTGTCATCTTTAACTCCACTCTTTTTATTCCTTCTCATATACTCTTTGTCTTAACATATTTCGTAGTTATCGCTGCAAGACCCAGTAACAGGTTTACACATACACATACCATAATGGGTGCCTTACAGCGCCCGAGACTGCCTAGACGGCCCAGGGTACCCAGCGGAGGGGTTTTAATCCCACCTCTACGTAGCCGATGGTATGAGTATACACCGAACAAGTGGCTAGCTCGTCGCGATGTTTTGAATAGACTCAATAACTTATCTATAAACAGTTTCACAAGTTGGTATAGTGAAACCGAGACCGACAGCTTAACGTGCACTATAGTGGTGTTGTCAAACAAATATATATTTTTTTTTTTTTTTTAATTCATTGGTACACCCCGGGATTCGAACCAGGGACCAAAGTGTTTTTAAGTTCAACGTCTAACCAACTCGGCCACCACGATATGCATATATATATATATATATACTAATAATATTCGAAATTTTCAATTAATTTATAATTCGTTACATATATTAATAATATTCGAAAAATATATTTATATATTTTATCACATGTTTTGAAGTTTTGAGAGGTTTTTAACATATTTTCTCATATTTGTATATTTTTGTTTCAGATTTCATAATTAAATGTAAATTAACTGATCGAGCCTGCACAACTAGATCAGGACAAGTGGCCTGGCCTATTGTTGCCAATGGGATCCCTAGTCTAGGAATAGATCCTGTAGATCCTGTAATTTTGAAAACTGTCAAAAGTAACGAGGCAGGTTTGAATTTAGAATTTACAAATTTACAGTCAATGGGTCTTAAAAATTGCAAAGTAAATGATTTTGGGTGAGTACTGTTAACCTTCTTAATTTGAACGCATACTGAGGCTCTACCATGGGTTTTTGTTTTGTACCAACATAACGTTAAAAGTTGAGGAACCACCAATAGGATCGCTTTATTCAATCGCGTTACCTAAAATAAAGCGGCCCTCTTGGTTGTTACTACTACTTTTGTCTGCCGGCCCCGGTTGTTCGGTGGGCCGAGTTCCGGCTAGGGTAGACCCTGTTGCCGGTGCAGGTACTCGGCGGGCGGCAGCCCGCCGGGGACTTGTCGCGGTATGCGCGAGGTCCCCCGCTGAAGACGGGAGGACCTATGTGGTAGAATTTTTTGTTAATAAATAAACCCGACTGGGTTTTCCCGGCGCGTTACAGGCGGCAACGCGCCGGGTTGGGGAATTTAGGGTGGTGGTGGGGTTGGGTTGGGGGAAAACTCGCCGCCGAGAAGCTCTCTCGGCGTAGGCCTGCCATTCGGCGGCCGTGCGTGCAACGGAGCGATGCCGCGAAGATGCTCGTGCGGTCCGTTGTCGGCCCGGTCGTACATACGACGGGCGAGCCGCTCCACGAACTCGGCTAACGGTTCGATCTTCACGTCATCGCTGATGGTTTGGTTGCGCACGAACCACGGAGCGCCAGTCGCCATACGCAGAGAGATGTTCTGCTGGCGCTGGAGTCGTGTTTTGTTCGTGGCCGACAGTAACTGGTGCCACGCTGGTGCCGCGTATGTTAGATGGGGACGGACGAAGGTCTTATAGACCGACACCTTGACCCGGAGTGGGAGGGTGGACCTTAGCACCGGCCGGAGCATGGCGCGAGCGGCCTTGGCCTTGTTGATGGATTGGGTGGCCATTGGGCTCATGCTCAACGACCGGTTGATGGTGCACCCCAGGTACTTAATGGAGTCGGCCCATTCGATCTCCTGTCCCCAAAGTTCCAGTTTGGCTGGGCGGCGGTGGCGGCGGGTGACCATTAGGGCGGATGTCTTTCCAACATTTACAGACATCCGCCATCTGTCGAGCCAGGAAGGGAGGACGTCCAACATCCTCTGCATCTTCTCGGCGGCGAGTATGGGATTTTTGTGGGAGGTGAGGTAGGCGCTGTCATCCGCGAACAGCGCCAGGACTACGTCATCCTCTCCGTAGAGTTGGTCGGAGAGGGTAGGGATGTCATTCGTGAACAGTGCATACAGCGTGGGAGAAAGGCAGCTTCCCTGGGGTACGCCAGCGTAAATGGAATGCTCCAGTGAGACCTTTCCCTCCACGGCTACGTAGAAGTGGCGGTTGTTGAGGAAGGAGGCCACTAACCGCGTGGCCATGGGAGGCACAGGCGAGGCGAGATTTCGACGTAGCTCTTCAACCTCCGGAGGAACAGTCGCTCAAACAACTTAGCCGGGTGCGGAAGCAGGGTTATGGGCCGATAGTTACTCGGCAGACGTTTGTCTTTGCCGGGCTTCGGCAGCATAATGACCTTCCCCCGCTTCCAGGCGGTGGGAAAGTGTCCAGTACGAAGCACCCCATTAAACAATTTGGCGAGAGCCACAACGGCTTTGCGGGGAAGCTGCGAAAGTTGGTGGTTGGTGATCCCATCGGGTCCCGGGGCCTTTTTGGGCTTAAGGCGGAGCACGGCGCGCTCCACCTCGGCGGGGGATATGAAAAAGTGCCCCGGGAGGGGCTCCGGATTGGGACCATTTATGAACTGCCGCACTGTATGCACTATTCGTTTGTTGAACTCTGTGTCGATCGAGGGGAAGGGCATGAACTGCCCCCTAAGGTGAATACCCAGGAGATCGGCTCTGTCCTGGGGGGCGTAGTGTTTTGTTCCCGCTCGGTCGACCAGCGGGTGGATGGGAAGGGGGGTTCGGGTCAGTCTCCTGGTGAGGCGGTACAGGGCTCCTAGAGTACCGACCTCGCCAATGGAGTCCATGTAGTTCTCCCATGATCTCCCCCGGAATGCGGCGATCTCTGCGGAGAGCTCTTCAGAGATTTTATTGAGCTCCCGCTTAGTGTTGGGGTCGCGGAAGTCCGCCCAACGCTTTTGGAGTCGCCGCTTGTGTTGCAGTTTTTTCCGGAGGGGATGTGGGAGAGCCAGGCGTTTTTCGCCTGTGTGGGGAGGCAGCTCGTGGGTTGCCGCCTCCTTGGCCGAAATGAAGGACTCCATGAGATGTCCGGCGGCAGCCTCAACATCTTGCGGCGTTATGAGGGGACCAATAAGAGAACAGGAGTTTAGGTTCAATCTGTATTGGTCCCAATCGGTTTTGTACCGCCCTCTCGCGGCGGCGACGTCTACCTGATTGCCCAGCACAACAAGCAGGGGCAGATGGCGGGAGACCATGTCGTAGAGGACTTCGACATGGACTGGGCTCGTTATGGCTTGGGCCAGGGCGATGTCGAGAACGTCGGCCGCGTGATTCGCCGTCGTCCGAGTACTTCGTACCGCTTCCTCTCCGAGTCGTCGAAGAGGGCCCGACCGGCTGGGTTGACAAGTCGGGAACCCCACGCAGGATGTTTCGCGTTGAGGTCCCCGATCACCAGGGTGGGTGTTTTCCCGTCTAGAAGACGCCGGAGGTCTGCGGTACCGATCGTGGGACCGGGGGGGCGGTAAGCCGCGTAGATATTGTGGGTGACGCCGGACAGCTGGAGACTGACGCCAATGGTGCGGATGTGATCGAATTCCACGTGAGGAAGCTCTTCGTGGACGAGGTCTCTACGTACGAGGACTGCGGTACCGCGGTAGCCGAAGCCCCGCTCGGAAACCTCGTCCCGCCTGTAAACGAAGAAGTTCGGCACGCGGAGATCGTTGGATGGTTTTCATTTCGTCTCGCCCAGGAGTATGATATGGGGAGCCTGCTCTTGGGCGAGGAGTTTCAGGTTGTTTCTGTGGCACGACACACCTCCGGGGTTCCAGTATATAATACGAAGCCCTAGCCCTGTAGGTGTGTGTGTAGGTGGACCAGACCCTGCAGGATGGCCTCCGCCGGTTCCTGGCCGCTGTTGACCGCTTGCAGGACTCCTAGGAGGACTGTTATCGCCGCCTGGACCATTAGGCGACCGCGTTCCTCCGAGAAACCGCAGCGGTGGGATGGGGGCTGTCCGTTTGGGTCAGTCCTGGGGATGGTTGGTGGTCTGGGGGGCATTACAGTTGGTAGGGCCATTGGAGGCTGTGCGTGAGCGGTAGGTGGCGCGGGCTTCCGGCCTTGTTGCTGTTGCGCTGTTTGTTGGTATACAGGTTGGTGATGTGCCTGTTGTTGGAGCGCTGGTTTTGGATGAGTCCGGGTTGGAGCCGGTGTTGGTTGTCGCGGAGCCTGGGGGGCCCGAGGGGGCCTTGGGGCCTGGAGATGTGTCACTTGGGCGGTTTGGGCAGTGGCTTTTGGTTCGGGTTTTGGGGCGGGGAGCAGCGGCCATTCCGTCAGTGACATTGGGAGAGTTTTCGGAAAAACTTCAGGTTGGGAGGGTACCGTGGGGGCCGGTTGAGTTGGTGGCGGCGGTGCCCTTCTTACAGGTATTGGGGGTTGGCTGGTTGCTGGTTGGTGCGATTATGGCTGCTTCCTCTTCGTCTTTCTCTTTTTTGGGGGGCGGCTTGTTTGGGGGGCGGTACTTGATGGTGCAGGAGGTCCCCTTGCCTGCGCCATCAAGTTCCCCTGCTGGGTCGCTTCTTGGGTGGAGGTCTGGTGGTACGGCTGATCTGCCACTGGCGGTCTTCGGTCAGCCGGGAGCGGTGGCGGGATGTTTGCATCCGTCTTCCGTGCTTCACGGCGGAATGCCAGGCATGACCTGCTGTTGGCCACGTGGGGTTGGCCGCAGTTGGCGCACTTGATAGTGGCGTGCTCCCTGTCGCAGTCCGATGCTGGGTGTGGGCCGGCGCAGCGCACACAGCGGGCTGGTCGGAAGCAGCCGAGCGACGAGTGGCCAAACGCTTGGCACCGGTGGCACTGTGGCGGGCCTGCCCTGCGGACCCACGCGGTGATTGTAATATTGGGAATCGCCAACAGCTCATTAATTCCCATGAGCTTGGTTTGCTCCTCGCGTTCGAGGTGGGGAAATTGCACAAAAAATATGGTGCCTGGTCGCCCGCGCCTAGGGCGAATGGCCCTGGCAAACTCTGGTTTGACCCCAACAATGGCTTCTAAGTCCGCCACCAGTTCCTCCACCGGGGTATCCATCAGCAGGCCGTCGATTGCCACCTTGTGGGCTCGGTCTTGCTGGACGGCATAACTATGCCCAATAATCCTGGGGTCCTTCTCCCTGGCTTCCGCGAGGTACTTTTGGACGCCGCGGTATTCGTTGATATCCTTGGGCAAGAAGCGGACTCCTTTGCCCAAGGGTCTGGCGTTGGGTGCATGGCCGAGAATCACCTTCAATTCACGAAAGTGCGTCGTCCAGTTTGGCAGGGTCTCCACCGTGATTGGCGGGATCTTCTGCTTCGGTGGAGCCTGCGGTTGCTCGGTACTTGGAGGCGGCGGCTGCGCATCCCTTGGAGGCGTGGTGGTGGTTGGTGGCTGGCTTGCCACCGAGGCGAAGGACATACCCGTGGCCCGCATGGCGGCCTCACGCTGCTCGTTAGCGGCAATGCGGGGGTCCCTGCGGAGTTGAGGACTGGTGAGAGCGGGCCGAATTATGGGTGATGAGGCGCGCTGAGGGTCGATTGGCGATATATATGTCGCTGTAGGTGACGGTCTGTGGTCCGGTTTTTGGGCCGGAGGCAGACTATCTCCGCTGGAATCGCGCGGTTGTTTGGTGGGGCGCTTAGGATGGTAGGTCTTGGTACCACGTTGACTCGGTGGAGTGCCGAGTTCCCGCGGTACCAGTGGAGTGATGGGCTTCCTCTTCCTCATCGGAAGATGATGTCGAAGAACTAGAGGAGATGTCCTCGTATGTAGGAGTTGTTTTAGTTTGGTGCTCCGTAGTTTAGGTGCTCTTGGTTGTTGCTCATGTATTAACGTTACGTTGCTACAAAGTAAAACCCATGGTAGAGCCTCTGATACAGACTGATTTAACTTTAAATACCGTATAATTTGAGAATGTACCTATTGTTTGTTTGTATTTGTTAAAAATCAATATAGGCGATAATAGGTGAAAACAATGGTAAATTGCGGGTTATTTTCTTAAAGCTGAAGATTGGGAATTAATACAGCGGGTTATTTAAGGGTGCTGGTAACATTGACATACAAACAATCTATCTTGGCTGAAACACTTGATTCCAACCCATATTTAAGAGCAGAGTCTGATCAAACGTTTCCCATATATTCACGACCTTTTGGTCCTAACTGTTACCCCCCACTAAACATTATAAGATTTTTGGAGTCGTTATAAATAAGACCTAGGCTCTAGGCTCTAGGTATCTAGGCTCGTATGTTTTCCTTTTTTTAAAGTTTGGTGTAGGAAAAATAATAATACCCCTGAAATTCGAAAAAAATCGCAAATAAAATCCCTCACATTAAAATAATTCCTATAAAATATCAAGGCAGAAAATTAAAAAAAGGAAAACGTATATTAATCGTTTATTTTTCCTCTAATAAAATGAAACCTTTTTTTTTAAATCCATTAAAGTTTGGGGGTAGAAAACAGTTTTGGCCCGAAAATTGTTTTGCTGCCGAAATTGTAGGTATAATCTCATACATCTTTCTCTTATTAAGGGTCGGGGAGAAGGTTTACGGTATAAATGTATGGTAGCGATACAAACTCATCGTCACGCACGCGGAGAACTGCAAAGTATTACACTTTGCAGTTGAATCAGCAGGAGCATCGAAGAGCCTTATCAGATACTCCGATTAATAAAAATTAAAAAACGATCTATCCTTGTAAAACATATTTTATTGCTAGATGTTCTACAGAATGGATTTTTTTGTATCAATTGTATCCGAAGCTCTAAGGGTGTCAATAATTAGGTACTTTACCCTAAATTAAAATATAATGTAAAAAATTACGATTTTATTTTTTAGGTTAAGCGACATATCGAAGACATTCACCTTTGACATAGCTTGCAAATTTATTGTTAAGGGATCATATAATATGTCAGGAAGAATATTAATTTTGCCAGTAACCGGCGCAGGCGATTTTAGAATAGATTTAGGTAAGTATTATTTTAATCTTATTATTATGTTGTTACAAAACGGCCGGTTAATTTGATGATGACGAAGCGAGTATAATTGGTATTTGAGACCGCTCGTTTTGTAACCGCATTATTTTGCCGGCATAGTGAGTGCAATCAATGCTTAAATAACAATACATTGGTCTTTTTCTTACCTATTTATGGTCTACAAAGTAAAGAAATTGGGTTTTGAGTTTTTTTTTTTAATATACCTACTTCATTTATTAAATTAAATAAAAAACCCCTAATAACAATAAAATAACTTTCCAAAGAAAAATTATAACAAAAAAATCGCTGTCAGATGATAGGGACCCAAAAGACCCAAGTGGCTGTGGTACATCGCTATATAGCTAAACGTATACGTTATCCGAGAAATAAGCCAGCTCTTTTCTCACCAGTAGCTTACCAGTAGTTTTTGCAAATCAGTTTCTACTATAGTCGCTAGTAACTTTAAATAGGGATCAACCAATAGGATTGCCTGATCGCCTGCACGCCAATCATATTCGGAGTTCGTGGGTTCGATTCCCACCCATGGCAAAAAAATATTAGTACATTTTTCTGTACAGTTTATCATGGTCTGGGTGTTTATAAAATATAATATGTATTTGTCGTTGCTTCTGGTGCATATAGTACAAGCCTAGAGCTTAGTTTGTAACCAGAGCAAAATGTGTAATTTGTCCTATATATTATTATATTTCTTTATTAAAAAAAAATTGTTGATTCCTATTTAACAGTAGTTTGTTTTTTTAAAAACTTGTGGTAGAACTACTGATGTTTTACAAACGTTTCAATATTTAAGTAGAAGTTTAACTACCTATGCATTTGACGCCCCCCAATTCGTAATCGCATCTTTAGCGTGCATAGTGGGAGCGATTAATGTGGTTTAAGAACAGTTATTGATTGACCCCATTCATGGACTTTGTAGGTCTGCTCACCACCAGGTAGATACAAAGCTCACCACCAGGTAGATACATGCCGCGCTCCAATAAAATAAAATAAATCTATTTAATTTCAGAGCAACTAAATCTACATCTCGAAGGTGCTATCGAAAAAAAAGGCGATACTAAACCATATTGGAATATCATAAACTTCAAACACAATAGCACCGCTGTGGCACCAGCCATGTTTCACTTCGATAATCTATTCAATGGAAACAAACAATTATGTAAGTCATGCCTCCGTAGACTTTGGTTGAGCCTTTGGCGTTGTATCCGGAGGTCGTTGGTTCGATTTCCACCCATGGCCAAAAAAATTGTTTGTCATAGTCTGGGTGTTTATAATTTATAATATGTTTTATATCGTTGTTTCTGGTACACATAGTGCAAGCCTAGAGCTTATTTTGTGACTAGAGCAATGTGTGTAAAAATAGTTCTACATGATATGATTTAACTTTATAATAATGAGTTTCATGCCTTAGGTCCGAATGTATGGATTGATCTTAAATTCAATTTTCTCGCTAGTCTTATATGATTCGGTTTTAGTCTGTGGGTTCACCTGTATTAAAGAGCCTACTGCGTCAATTTCTTGTGGAGATGGCAGTCTACTTTCAGGGTGCTTTTACGAATCGGATATCAGTTCATTTGACTAAAATGCAGAGAGGATAAATGCAATTTATAATTCATGCATCATTTAGCCGGCATAGTGAAAGCGCCAATACTTTTAAACAGTAATGTATTGATGTACCTCTTTCATTGAGTTTTTATGTCTCCTTCCATCATGTAGATATAAGGTATATAATATATATTTAAAATAAACAGACTTACGTGTGCTCTTTTTTTTTTACTTTGGCGCAGAATTTAACCGCTACCACGATTTAATAAAGTTTATTCTATTTTCAGCTGATCCAGTTCACGATTTCGTGAATAACAATTACCGTGAAGTTTTGGCAGAATTAGGAAATCCAATTACAGAAGCTTTGTGTAAAAAAGTTATGAAAACTGTAAATAAGTTATTGAAATTTTTACCCGCCGATGAATATTATTTACATTAAGAATTAAGTTATTATAAAATAATAAAAAAAAAAAAAATTTGTTTCATTTGTTTACGTATTGTTACGAGGATATTCAGTTATTTCATTTCGTCGAATTTTAATTTCCGAAAACGCAACGAAAAGCCTTGAAGGAAATTAGATTGGTATTACCGAAATTTTCTATTTTATTTTTCACTACGACGAAATAAGCTGTGAGGTGAAATAATTGCAAATAATATATTTTAAAAAATAATGTACGTGGTGGCCGAGTTGGTTAGATCTTAGACGTAAAAGCACTTAGGTCCCTGGTTCAAACCCCGGTGAGTACCAAAGCGTTTTTAATCTAAAAATGTATGTACATTTGTTTAACAACACACCACAGTGCTTCAGAGAACACGTTAAGCTGTCGGTCCCAGTTTCACTAATCCAAGTAGTGAAACTGTTTGTAGGTGGGTTATTGAGTCTATCCAAAACATCGCGGCGAGCTAGCCACTGGTTCGGTGTAGACTCATACCATCGGCTACGACGAGGTGGGATTAAAATCCCCTCCGCTGGGTACCCTTAGGCCGTCTAGGCGATCTCGGGTGCCGTAAAGGTGCCATACGGCGCCCGAGACTACTGTAATTAATTTTAGGGTTCTGTAGAAATGCAAACATAGATTTTAGATCCACAGTTCAAACTCCGGTCGTACTAATCAATTTTTAATAAAATAAAATAAAACATTTGTTTGACACCACTATAGCCTTATAAATATGCCTCGGAGAGCACGTTAAGCTATCTATCTCAGTTTCACTATACAAACTTATAAAACTGTTTTTAAAGAAAGAAAGAAAGAAAAACTTAATTTTCGCTTACAACACAATTACATAGACAATTAATGGAATACATTTAAATAGTTTTACATGGATTATTGAAAGGTACATGACTAGGTAAGCTAGTCACTAGGTAATCTAGTCATGTCGGTTTTAGTCTGTGGGTTTACTGGTTTACCAGTGACTACTGCATCAATTTATTATCAAGGATGTAGTCTCCTTTCTTGGTGCGGTTACGAATATTAAAATAGGCTCGTAATGTAAATACGTCTTTGTCGCCGCCCATTTCGTAACTGCATCATTTAGCCGGAGTAGTGGGAGCGATCAATATTGTTAAACAGAGTATTGATCAACCCCATTCATTGACTTTGTAGGTCTGCTTACCACCAGGTTGATACAAAGTGACATGCCTTGCACCAATAAAAAAAAGTAGGTAGGTAATAACTTACACCATGCTCTAATCACTATAATGGTGCTGTTAAAAAAAGTTATACGTAGGTAAATTTATTTGACCTCCTCAGTGGACTAGTGGTTGCGTCGGGTGGTCGGTTCCATTCCCACCCAACCCAAAAAAAAAGTTTTTTTGAACAGATTGTCATGGTCTGTGTGTTTATAAAATATATCGTATTAGTATAGTTATTTCTAGTACAAATATTACAAGCCTAGAGCTTAGTTTGTGTGTGACCAGGACAATATGTGTGTAATTTTCTTTTTAATACAGTTGCTCAAAAAGTGACGTATTGCAGGGACGTATAGCGTTCGGGATGTGGGCTATTACATACTCGAGCTTATTTTTTAACTTTTCCGAACTCGTGCGTTCTCTTTCCCAACTGTCAAAATAATGTCTATTAAAATGAAAAAAACCAACCACGAAGTTTTTAGTAAAAAAAAATCATAGAAGTTTTTGTAATTCATGCAAATATTTCTAAAAAGAAGCTACTAATTTGTGTCAATATCAGATTTAATGATTTGATTCAATGAGTTAGGTTAGGTTTCATTTCATTTCATCTCATTAAAATTCATTTTCATTTCATTTCAATAAAAAAATTCTACTAATGACTTGGCTGTATGGGCATAGTTCCCTTTGCCTACCCAGAATAGGTAAAGAAAACAAAAAAAAAATCTCTGCTTATATTCTTTTACGGTTGGCGCCATTTTCCAGAAATTTTCTTTGCGAGTTTAGTTGTGTTTTTATTATTTTATTAAATTGCTTCATTTTTTTGCAACTGTATTAAAAATAGTTGTTCAGTACACGTGCGGAACCGTCATTGCAACTTGTTCCGACTGTCAACCCTCACCTTCGGCTGCGCCTCGGCTCGGGTAGACATTTGTCGGAACTCTTTACAATGACAGGCTTTCCGCACTCGTAATGAAATATACTATTGTATTATTATTATTTATTTGGATCAGAACTGACTATTAAACAAACGAATAAATGTAAATCGGTCCATTAGTTTTTTAATAAAAAGTAACAAATAGAGACAGACACGAATTCTAAAAACTTTAGATGTATAGCCTTATTGAAGTCGATTTGGCTTATGTTTTATATTTAAATAAGATCAATGTAGAGATTTTATTTTATTATTTATTTATAAAACTTTATTGCAAAATACAAAGGTGGACTTAATGCCGTTGGGCTTTTTTTTATGAAGCACGAAATGTGACTTTTTATTTACCTGGTAGTGAACAGACCTACAAAGTCCTTGAATGGGGTCAATAAATAATTGTTTTTAAACAATATTGATCGCTCCCACTATGCCTGCTAAATGATGCGATTACGAAATAAGGTGCGACAATGACGAATTGCGTTACGAGTATATTTTAATATACTCGCTGCCTTATCGTGAATTCAACTACCCATTTCGTAACCGCAGCCTAAAAGGAGACTACCACCCCGACAAGAAATCGATGCAGTAGTCTTCTGAAAACCGGTGAACCCACAGACTAAAACTGAAACATGACTAGGTCACTTGACGATTGTTGTATCTGTATGGGCGGTGGTACCCAGACCGATCGGTCGGCCTAGCAAAGTTATAGAGACCCACCTTTCTCCCACCTAATAAACTAATCTGACGGTCAAACCTTCGGGACATTATAACATTAAGTTTAGGTAGTATTTATTATTACTATTTGTACGAGTATTAATATTTTTTAAATCTAAAATATCAAGTTATTTAAAATTCCAGTCATTATATCAAGTATATATTTATTTATTTATTTAAATCTTTATTGCATACAAAATACAAAGGCGGACTTAATGCCGCTAGGCATTCTCTACCAGTCAAACCTTCGGGACAATAAAAGCAGTTAATAAGTGAGGTAGGTGCAATATAGTAACTGAGTATATAAACCAGTGAATATTATATAAAATACTTACAATCTATTATACACTACTTAAATATATCTTATATATACATACATAAACTACATATACACAATACTACCAACTACAAAATTAGAAAGGAGAAGTAACAAAGTGGAAAGGAATAGAATAAAATGAAAGATAAATAAAAACTACCTATGAATTTAAATAGTATAATCATATACTCTTTTTTTAAATATGACTCTATTTGGTGATTGTCTTATTTTGACTGGTAAATTCCAAAGTCTTGCAGCATATAATAGTAGGAAATATAAAATTTAAACTATCAACAATCTAAAATGAGATAAATCTAGTTATCATTGCTTACTAACAAACCAATAATTCACTTACCCATTAATGTATTATCAAAGGTCGAATTTACGTCACGAAATATGTATTAAAGATGTATTAATGGTTAAAAGTATCGGCGTCAAATACATTGCATTTTAATTATTTATTTTATCACATTAATTTTTAGGGTTCATTAAAATAATATTTAAAGTTTCTATAATAAAAAAATAATAAAAAAATGGTTGCTGATAATAAATTATTTATGTTATAAGACTTTTCCATATACCTCCTATTTTTTTTTCTTTTGTTATATTGCTAAGTGCGCGATCAGAATTAGCACTCGACCGCTATTTTTATATGAAAATAAAAATTATATATTAATACTTATGTTATTTTAGTTTTAGTAAGTTAAGTCAAGTAAATTTACATTTTATGGCTTAACTTACTTTCCCTAAACTTTCCCAAAACGTAATTATAAATTCTAAAATATTTCAATGCAGTTTTATGTTATTTTAATATATTCAACTTTACTTCATTTTGTTTTTCTCTATCTGGTGTATTAAAAAAAATCCAAATTAGATTTTTAGATTTTTGAAAATTAGAGACCCTTAATACACAAACATCCTGTATATATGCATCCTAGCATATCACCTGTATATCTATTATGTCCCTTGGAAGAGTCACACTGGAGTAGCCCTGAATGATCCGGTATCTATTATTTTTTTTTTCGCAGAAGCAATAATTTTCAAAAAAATCTAAACGTAATTGTATTTAATTTTAATACTACTAACAAGTAAATTAGTTTTAAGACATGTAGTACCTACAAGTACTTAGGCACATTTATAAACATCGATTAATAAAGGCGTATAACCACTGTCGTTATTAACTTGGTCGTAAATAGTCGATTTATTTAATTAACATATTTTAAATATTTCCCTTGTTAAAAATGTTGTTAAAAATTTCGGGTATTTTTGTTTGCATTTTTTGGAGTGCCTATGCAGTTTGTGAGTTATTTTATTTTTAATACTTTTTAGTTTCATAATTTTTAATATTTTGTAGTTTTTTGTTCATAACATTCCTTTTTTTTTTGGTTAGCGTTATTAATTTTGAAAACAGCTTTATAATATAATGTTTATTAAAAAAAAAATACTGAATACCTGAAAAAATGGTATAAAATACACCCAGTCAAGAAAAGGTTGGATGTGATTTTGTAGTGCATTATAATCAAATATTTATTTACCTTGATCATTTATATATACAAATATACATTAATCTTTCAGCATTAAACATTAAACCATGCCATAATAAAGACTTCAAATGTATTAAGGAATCTGCAAAAGATTTAATTCCAAAACTAACATCTGGGGTCCCAGAGTTAGGCATAGACAAAACGGATCCAATGTTTATCAAAAAAGTCGACCTTAGCACTGGAAATTTAAAATTTGTTATGAAAGACATTACAATTATTGGAATAAAAAAATGTAAAGTTCTTAAAATGGAGTAAGTATTTTTTTTCTGTTATTATTTCTTAATAATAATAATAATAATAATTTGTAGGACAATTTACACAAATTGTTATGGTCACAAACTAAGCTTCAGGCTTGTACTATGTGTACTAGAAACAATGATATAATACATATTATATTTTATAAACACCCAGACCATGACAAACTGTACAGAAAAACGTACTAATATTCATTTGCCATGGGTTGGAATCGAACCCACGACCTCCGGATTTAACGCCAAAGGCGCAACCACTAGTCTACGGAGGTCTTAATGTTGTTAATGTGTAGTAAAATTCGCATTCTCCGTAGTGTTGTACGCGTCTAGTAAGTCTGGTTGTTTTTAGAGGGTTTTCTCTAATGTGGCTTCACTTCATAAGCAGTAAGCAGATCCATAAAGTCACCAAAAGGGGACAACATCATTCAACAAAAGGATTACCGCCTCCGTGGTTGAGTGGTTGTGCCTTTGGCGTTTTGTTAGAAGTCGTGGATTCAATTTCCACTCATGGCAAAACAATTATTAATCCATTATTATGTATAGCTTGCCATGGTCTGAGTGTATACGGAATATAATATGTGTTAGTATTGTAGCTTCTGGTGCAGGCTTAGGGCTTAGTATGTGACCAGGGCAATATGTGTAAAATAAAATGTCCCACATTATTAATACTATTGGTTTTAACCCTATGTTATATATAAACTAGCCTTTGTAACTTTTTTTATGTGCAATAAAGAAATTAAATAATATATGTTATATAATGTTTTGGCTAAGATGCGAAATAAGATTTTTTATCTACAGAAAGCCTACTGATAATAAAATAGAGTTGAGAATATACAGTGACTGCATCCACCTACACGCCTCATCCCATGCATATCCACTCTAGGCTCTCTGTTCTAAAGGAGAAGTTTGTATACAGTGGCAGTCAATCCCCCCGAAAAGTAATAAACGGTACCTGCAAAACGATTGTGAACACGTATCCCACAGTAAAGCAAGAGAAACCATTAATAGGTGATTGTGACGATGTTTTTTGCAAAATCCAGATACTAGATTTAGATGTAAATAATAAATAAATATAATCCGTAGAATTTCGGAGACGTGCAATTCTACAGAGAAAATGTGACATATGAAGAAGAGGTTTATGGACGCATATCTATCATTTTATCGTTTGATTTATCAGGATCAAATTGTGCTCGTGTATAACAAATACATTGACTAGCTGCCCTGCATTTGTCCACTCTTTTCCCGTGCTTTACAAACTCCCTATACGTCTCTAGTTATATATTTGAATACATTTGTCATTTTCAGGCGTGTAGGACTGAATGTTAAATCTAAAGGGCAATGTGATGTTGTTACAATAGACGGTGACTATGAAATGGATGGTCAATTATTAGTGGTTCCTGTTCATGGTAAAGGAAAGGCACATCTTGTTTTAAGTAAGTATAAGTATAATAAACTTATAACAACTTGTGAGGACGGAAGAGGAAGATATCACAAAAATACAAAAAAAAAATACAAAAATGTTTATTTTCATTCACAAAATTATAACAATTACAACGTTACGCTGGAGTCTCCTTTTAAGTAAAAATACTTGTGTTAGGAGGCTCCGCTCTTCTATAATTTAGGTAGGTGACAATTTGCGAATTTTCAGTTTTTAAATTATACAATAAAAATTAAAAAGATTTTAAAACAAGGTTACTAACATTCCGGTTTGCTATTGTGTGTACGTGTGCGTTTGTGGGTGTTAGTTTGTGAGTGTATTAGCGTATGGATGTATTTGTGTTGGTATGTGTATGCGTTTGTTAGTGTGTGTATGTTGGTGTGAAAGGTATATGTTTATGGATCCGGGTGTGTGTATGTATGTATATTTTAAATTATATTTTAATATAACATTGTATTACATCTAACAATAATCACGTTATTTTAAAGGGCAAAGCATATGAATACAAAACTATACTAATATAATAAAGTTGAAGAGTTTATTTCTTTGGTTTAACGCGCTAATCTACTGGTACGATTAAAAAAAAAATTTTTTAGTTGTTGGATAGCCCATTTATCAAGAAAGGCTATATATATATATGTAATAATAACATCATCATCGCTACGACCAATATAGCCCAGGAGGTAACGACACTTTAGAGCTAGTCATTTCAGCATGGCTAGTTTTCTCTGAAATGATAGTTTATTACATGTACATACACGAAACCGTATGTATCAGCTGACGCATCTGCGGGGAGGCAGATGCTGGAAAGCCTCCCACGCGTTATAAATTTATGAAAATAAAATAATACCAGCTGACTTAATTTTTTTTACAGTATTCTATTAGATTGTAACATGTTAAAAAAAAAATCAGCTGCTGAAAAAGCGGTGGAAAGTACGTCCGCTGCTCGGGTGAACGTTTGGTCATTGAACTGGTGCCATGTTTACGGTGTCGGCTGATGACTTTTCCACTAGCTGATCGTCATCTGACTATATTTCCATGAATCGTATAAAATAAATATTTTTTGTGAAGTTTCAAGCATGCTGAATTTTAGCAGCTGAATTTTTTTTTTTTATCATAATTGTATGTAAAAAAATCAAGTCTGGCGGTATTATTTTATTTTTATAAATTTATAGCGTTTTTCAACATCCACCTCCCCCGCGTATTTGCCAGCTGACCTCGGTTTTGTGTTTGTACACGTAATAAACTAGAATTTTTAGAGAAAACTAGCCATGCAGAAATGAGTTACTAAAATGTGTCGATACCTCCCGGGCAATGAAACATGTTGCAAAAACGGGGATTTTTAGTTATGCAGACGAAGACGAGGTCCGCTAGTGATTAAATAAATGTAAAATGAAATATATAGTGCCTCGGAGAGCACGTTAAGCTGTCGGTCCCGGTTTCACTATACAAACTTGTGAACCTGTTTACAGATGGCTCGTCGCGATGTTTTGAATTGACTCAATAACCCATCTATAAACAGTTTCACAAGTTGCTATAGTGAATCCGGGACATATTTTTTTTTATTAAAAACTCATTGACACACCGGAATTCGAACTAGGGACCTAAGTGTTTTTAAGTCCAAGGCCTAACCAACTCGGCCACCACGTATTTTCACTAAATTCATTTAAAAAAAAACTCCTATAAATATTTTTTTATATAGGATAAATTCCATGACATATATACAAATAAATTGCCTTTTTTGTACAGGAAAAGTAGTATTAGCTGTAGATGGAGAATTTAATGTTATAGAGAAGAATGGAAAGAAATATTGGGACATTAAAAGCTGGAAACACACATACGATGTCAAAGAAAAATCAGATATTGTCTTCGAGAATATGTTCAGTGGAAATGAAGTTCTAGGTAAGAAATATATTTAAAAAACTAGTATTAGTTTCGTTAAAGATTTCTTATAGATAGCGTGAGATTATACATAACGTGAACATACTCCGTCCCGGTGTCCCCGAGGAAAGCTTCAGCAGGGTGATTACGCGTCTTAAGTTCGCTCGCACGCCAATCGTTATGACGTAATTTTCTAAGATTTTTTGGAGCCATTGTTAAGAAGCCAAGCTTGATCTACGTCAGAATGACGTCATAACGATTGGCGTGCGAGCGAACTTAAGACGCGTAATCACCCTGCAGCCGAAGTTTTCAGTGCCATAAGGGTCAACACTAATAAAAACTCAAAATCTTATAATAAGGGAATATAGGTCTTTTCTATATATGTATAAATAATTGAGTCTACTAGGCACATAAAAAAACATATCTTTTGATTTCTGTTCTCAAAGCCATGTTGATAACGAAAGTGAATATTAAAAAAACCTTTCCAAGAATGTAATTCTTTATCAAAATTACCATTATTATAGGTATATTAAAATAAAAATCATCGGATAATTAGCATAAAAAATTGTGTTATCAAGTTTTTTAATAATTATTTTTGTGAATAGTTTCTTCAGTATATATATATATATATATATATATATATATATTTATTTCATTATTGTGAAACTCCATAATTTCAACAAAGTCCCGTTTTGAGTGAAAACAAAAATGTTCACCTTAGTTGTAGGTACACTTTAAATATTAAAGAACTTTTTACTCAAAAAATACTTTAGAACATTTATAAAATTTTGCGTAGAGTTTTTACGTTTAAATGTATTTTTAGCAAAATTTCCTATCCATATAATAATATATAATATGTATGTATGTATCATCACGGGTGCCTTACAGCGCCCGAGACCGCCTAGACGGCCCCAGGGTACCCAGCGGAGGGGTTTTAATCCCACCTCGTCGTAGCCGATGGTATGAGTCTACACCGAACAAGTGGCTAGCTCGTCGCGATGTTTTGAATAGACTCAATAACCCATCTATAAACAGTTCCACAAGTTGGTATAGTGAAACCGGGACCGACAGCTTAACGTGCTCTCCGAGGCACTATAGTGGTGTTGTCAAACAAATAAATATAAAATAAAGAGAAAAGATATGATTGTTTGTTTGTCCTTGTTCTGGTTAAAGTAAGTAGAAGTATCTACGTTATTATCAGGGTGTAACATGGGCTGTATTTTATTTTCAATCTGATTTATTTTAAATCTGATTTATTTTAAACTAGCGGCCCGTCCCGGCTTCGCACGGGGGGACTTAAGATCAGCGCACGCCACGGAAGGCCTCAGAAACGATACTTTTCCCCCGTTTTTAAAACATTTTTGGTTACTGCTCCACAACTATAGGACCTAGCGTGATATTATATAGCCTATGTTACTTCTGAATAATGCAGCTTTCTAATGGTGAAAAAATTATTGCAATCGGTCCAGTAGTTTTTGAGTTTATTCATTACAAACATACAAAAATACAAAAATACAAATCTTTCCTCTTTATAAGATTAGTATAGATTAGTATAGATATAGATTAAACTGCGAGGGAAACCGCGGGGCACACCTTGTAGGTATTCAATAATTATGTGTGTCATAGCCAAAAGAACTAATGAAAAATACAAACCCAATATACTCATGACATGATAAAGTTAGTCGTATGCAATAAAATCTACGTTTAAGGGGCCTGTAGTCTACTTAAGAAGCCAGTAAAAGGTTTCGCAATCTCGAACGTCTAAAAACGTGTAAATGTTGTTTTCCGTGATATCAAAGTTTATTTCTACAGAAAAAGAACTTAGAGGTGTAAATATTATTTACTCGATCCTAATTAGATAGTATTTTTATAAAAAATATATTAACTTTTGAAAGGACACCCAAAGTTTGATTTATGATTCTAAAAATATAACTTTAGTTCTCATTTTAAAACTAAACAGATTTTTTATAAAGAAATTATGTAATTAGGATCGAGTAAAAAAAATCTACACCTCCATGTTCTTTTTTTCAAAAAAAAAACTTTATTATAACTGAAAACAACATTTAGATGTTTTTTGACGCTCTAGTTCGCGAATCCTTTTCCTGCCCACTTAACGCCCATACAAACGTACTTCCAATATTACAACTTGGCTGATAGTCGAAAGTCAATTATATTTTTCATGTTCGTAATTGTACGCAAAAATCTTTCTGTTGTGGGTTCAAATATTTTTGTATTTATAATGTTCAATTTTTTTTTTTATTTCGAAAAAAAAAAAAAAAAATTGGGTACACAGAAAGATTAATAAATACAATGATCGACAAAAATATTATTTAT
Organism: Monopis laevigella; assembly: GCA_947458855.1. Taxonomy (NCBI): domain Eukaryota; kingdom Metazoa; phylum Arthropoda; class Insecta; order Lepidoptera; family Tineidae; genus Monopis; species Monopis laevigella. The sequence continues at coordinate 6,939,959 of OX381586.1, forward strand.
TATTTTAATTCTGCGACAAACAGTAATCGAGTATTATTTTATTATGAGCTTATTTTGTATGGAGTTCGCGAATTGTCTTTAATTGGTTTTATTTAAGAATCCGATAGAATTAATAATGTAAAATGTAAACTCCAGGAATGACCCGTCATTACCTTTTGTTACAGCACGCGCTTCAAAAGACATTTTCAATGTAAATTGGAAGCAAATTTCAAAAGAAATGGGACCTCCTCTAATGAAAGCAATTTTGGACCATATTGAGAAAAACTTGAAAAAAATGTTCCACGCAATACCTGTGGATCAATTGACATTATCCTAAAAATACTAATTCAGTGATAAATATTTTCGTATAAAACAAAATTCTTTCTTGTTCTCATTGCATATCAATTTCAGTTTTCTATGGAGATCAAGAAATTTCACTCCTAATGCTTCGACTTAAAAGCATTAGTTTTTTTTTTTTTTTTGAAATGATTTTTTCTTTACCGTGGCTTTTTTTTAATGGATTTATGATCACCCTGTTTTTTTAATAAAAAAGGTAAGTATTTTGTTTTTAATTCCAAATAATGGCCGATAAATAAATTATCATGAACGTGGTTTAAATAACTCTATGCAAATTGTTGTCGTGTCATGCAAATAAAATGCTTACCTTAAAATGCAAGAAGCGAGGTTTAGTATAAAAGTTAAAGTTGCCTAAGGACCTTTATTGTACTTAATATATTTATATATTAGTGTATGGGCGATACAAAAAGGAATTAATATTTATTGATTTACAAACATTATTGTAAAAATTTGTCATGCAAATAAAATGCCTACCTTAAAATGCAAGTAGCGAGGTTTAGTATAAAAGTTGAAGCTGCTTAAGGACCTTTATTGTACTTAATAGGTATATTTATATATTAGTGTATGGGCCAATGATATTATAAAAAACAAAAACAAACTTAAAATATCATTGGTATGGGCGATACAAAAAATAATTAATATTTATTTATTTAAAAACTTTATTTCACAAATTTAGTAAAAAGACGGACTTAACGCTGCTAGGCATTCTCCACCTGTTAAACTTTTGGGATAAATTAAGCAGTAAGTACGTAAAATATATTATTATAAGAAATAGAGTACAGAAATATTATACAAACATACTAATAATTATTATGTAGGTATGTTAATAACATACCTACATATATAATAATGAAATAGCTAATATAATAAAATAGCTGATTTCCTGTTTGTCGCCGCGCAACAAACCTCTAACTTATTTTGTATTTTGTTAATTATTTATATATTATGTAATAATGTAATTTTATATGTGTGTATTTTGTGCGTGGTGTTCAAATAAAGTTTTTCTTTCTTTCTTTCTTTCTAATATTACAGCAACAGCACAATAATTAGTTAAAGCGGAAACACAGGATGAGAGAGAGAGAGAGTGTGAACCCAAAAAAAAAAAAAAAATAAAGGAGAAGACACATAATACTTGCTTCATTATTTCCATCATAGAGCACAATACAAAGCTTTTAGAACTGTATAAAACACACAGTATAAAACAACGGGATATAATTTTCAATATTATTAGAATTACTACGTTTTTATTGAATAAATCATTCTAAAACTTATATAATCCATTGTTTTGATACGTATAAAATTCCTTAATATTATAAACATATCTTCACATTTGTTTGTTTAATGTCTTTTATAGCCAATTTGGTTGGTCCGGTAGCACCATTTCGTTAAACGTCGAACGGAGTTCATTTTAAACATCAAAAGAATATAAAATCTTTTCTATAAAAGTCATCTTAAAATAGGCTAATAAATGCATCCGCTAAAACTATTAACAAATATAATAGGAAGAGGGTATTTAAGTCATAACAGCAAGCTGGAAATGTTTAATTAGAATATAAATTTTATTATCACGTCATCCTTCTGTCGGCGTATCTATGTGTTGAATGAACACAAAGCGTTAGCTTTAGATTTTTAAATTGTTAGATATGTCCATAAGATATAAATTTCAAAATATGTTTAGGCTTATTAAATTAATATAATTTAATTATTTTTAAATTAATTAAAAAGCGGCCCCAGCTCAGTGGTTAAGTCACTGCGCAACTGATAACATGGTTAAGCAGATGACAACAAGGCCGGCCTGGGATGGGAGACCGCTTTATACAACGAGGCTAGTTCATCATTATCACCGCAACAAGCTCGCCATTTGTTAGGTGATGCATCCGAATACCAACTGTGAAATGAGGACGGGTACCCTGAGGCCGTTTAAACGGTTCTCGGGAGCCGCCTATTTGGCTCCATGTATTTATTTATTATTAATTAATTTTATTATTAGTTAATTAAATTTTTTATTAAATAAAAATGCTTTAAAAATTTGTATTTATTTAAATTAGCCGCTTAGAAATTAAAATAATCAACATAGTAATAATAATTTAATTTATACGTTTATTGATCCAAAAATAATAAATAAATATATATCATCACAAATGCCTTACGGCGGCAGCGGAGCTTTAATCCCACCTCCGATGGTATGAGTCTACACCGGACAAGTGGCTTAGCTCATCGCGATATTTTGATAGACTCAATTACCCATCTATAAACAGTTTCAAAAATTGGTATAGTGAAACTGGGACCGACAGCTTAACGTGCTCTCCGAGTCACTATAGTGGTGTTGCTAAACAAATGTAGATATTTTTTTTATTAAAAACTCATTGGTACACAATGGTGTTTGAACCAGGGACCTAAGTGTTTTTAAGTCTAAGGTCTAACCAACTCGGCTACCCTGAGGCCGTTTAGGCGGTCTCAGGCGCCGTAAGGCACCCGTGATGATATTTATTTTATATCAGTATATAAATATTTTTTTATTATTGAAAAATGCATCAATATTTGAATCAAAATAATAGCTCACAGAACACAGCTTTAATGGCATATCTAAATATATCTAATCTATTTCATCGTACGATAAAAACAACAAGCCAAATAAAAACAAATTTTATTTAAGAACATCTCACACAGAGATCTATAAAGCTGTCAGTATTACAAATAATATTTCAAACATATGTCCATTTCGTTTTTTTTTGTGCCTAACTACTTATTATAAGTTAGTAGAGTATTTTTTTTGTTTCAATGACCTTCTTTAAAGTGTAAATTATGTAGAAATAGCTTTTAAACTGCGGTAAAAGTTGAAATAGCGACAAACTGCAAAAATAGCACTTTAAAAAATTTGAGTTTCGTTGGACACTCATTTAGTGTTGCCAGACGTCCCGTATTTCATGGGACGTCCCGTATTTCGGGTGTAATTTTAAATGTTCCGCCGGGACTGACTGTATCCCGTATTTCAACCGTGATCGTTTTGTTATTGCCAAGTCAATCGTCTTACGGCTGATATGTACTCATACGCAACATTCGTACGAAATAAATGTACCACTTGCTTAATGTTTTTATTATTTATAATGTTTAAAAATTTAATACAATTATAATTATAATTTAAAACAATCATAAAACAAACAGTTAAAAAAAAAGTTTTTGTTACATACATACATACATATATTCAAAGGCGCCTTACGGCGTCCGAGACCGCCTGAACGGCCCCAGGGTACCTAGCGGAGGGGTTTTAATCCCACCTCGCCGTAGCCGATGTTATGAGTCTACATCGAACAAGTGGCTAGTTCGTCACGATGTTTTGAATAGACTCATTAAACCTATAAACAGTTTCACAAGTTGGTATAGTGAAACCGGTACCGACAGCTTAACGTACTCTCCGAGGCACTATGGTGTTGTCAAACAAATGTACATTTTTTTTAATTAAAAACTCATGGTACACACCGGGATTCGAACCAGGGACCTAAGTGTTTTTAAGTCCAAGGTCTAACAAACTCGGCCACCACGTGTATATGTTATGTTTTTGTTGCCCGGATTAAAAATCTTAAATCCCGTATTTTTTGCCCATTAAAGCATTTGTCCCTATTGTCTGAAAAAAAAAATGGCAACACTACTCATTATACATTATGCATTAAGCATACTCGTTCCTATGCTTTTTATTGGAGCTAAAAATCTTAAACTTTAACTTTAATGATTTACCTATGGGGCATATTTCATAAACATGACAATAGTGATTTACATTAACAATAATGCTTGCTTTAGTTTGAACTAATAGGTAAATCATTAAAGTTAAAGTTTAAAATATAGATTTTTAGCTCCAATAAAAAGCATAGGTACGAGTATGCTTAATGCATAATGTATAATGAGTAGTGTTGCCTTTTTTTTTTCAATGCTTGTTTTAGTTCAAACTAAAGCAAGCATTGAGTTATTACTTATTACTGTCATTGTGTATCGCTTTAAGTGACTAACCAATGTAATTGTCATTGTAAATTACAATTGTCGCATTTCTGAAATAGGCCCCAGGGGCTTTAGAGAAATTCAATTCTATTCCTAAGATGGAATCGCTCTCAGTCAAAAAAGTATGGTTTTCGACACAGTTGACAGCCTAGATCATGCGCAGTGTACCAAACGAAAACTGTCAAATCCATAAATATATTGACTGAATGCGTTTATATCAATGGAATCGCAGATTTTTTATGGGTATTATCAGTCAGAGATATCTGTATATTATATTCTCACCCACTTTCTGCTAGTAAAAAAAAAAACCTTCACGGGTGCCTTTTTGGCTTCCTTTTTGGCTTAGAATGTCCTCAGGGTACCCAGCGGAGGAGTTAACCCATCCTCATTTCACCGATAGTATTCGGAGGCAACACCAAACAAGCGGTGAGCTTGTTGCTGTGTTTATAATGGTATAGCCTCGTTGTATAAAGCGCCTTTCTGCTAGTATTTAATAAAAAATATAATTGCTTTTTATTTCCAGGGATTTTTGTTTTTAATGAAAATCATAGTCAAGAATGATTATTTTTAATGATAACAATTTCTTAATCATTATTATACATAAGATTAATTTTATTAGTCTTATTAATAATAATTTAATTAGGAAATACGCACTACCATTCATTTCTAAATTTAATTTATATCTGTCCCAGATGTTCCGTTTTGTAATTTTACTTGTGATTAAACTCCATCGGGTTGCTTTTCCAATAGATTTAACTTCAATATAAATTTGACCTCAGTTATTGACGCGTGGTTAGTTTTCATGACTGGGGGCCTATCAACACTGGCCAGGCTCACTGGGGCTTGCTTCGGTGCTCTAAAAGGGTCCTTTGTGTAAAACAGGTGATATTTATTTGTTTTTTGGTGCTTTCTTGTGTAACCATAGCAAAATAACATGTTTTTCAGCAGTACTCAGTTTTCAGCCTTAGGCTGTTGCAATGAAAGGATTAAAGGAAATTCAAAACTGTCAGAAAAAAAAAATGTAATAATAATTAATTTTATTTGTATGGTACCTACATTATTATTTAAATTGTAATATGCGTTATTTTTTTTTTTTGGATCCCGGTCTATGACTTAATATCTATCTAAAGATCCTACAAAGTCCATGAATGGGGTCGATTAATACCTACATTGTTGTTAAACCACATTGATCGCTCCTATTATGACGAAAAATTATGCAGTTACGAAACGGACGGCGACGAATACAAATTTGCTTTAGACGCCTATTTAAATATTCTCACTGCTTTATCTTTAATCCAACCGCTCCTTTCGTAACTGTACCCTGAAAGGAGACTACCACCTAGACAATAAATTGATATAGTAGTCCCCTGAAAACCACAGACAAAAACCGTATCATTAATAGGTCACTTGACGGTTTTTGTATCCGGAGGTCGTGAGTTCGATTCCCACTTGGCAAAACAGTATTCAAATATAGTAGGTATGTACGAGTATTAGTATCGTTGTTCCCAGTACACATAGTATAAGCTTAGAGCTTAATTTTTACAGGGCAATATTTTGAAATGTCTTACTTAATAAATAAATTTAAAGTAATTTTATTAAAACATTTCGGTTGAAACGTTTATTTTATTAGATTTTTTTTCCTTTTGGTTAAAACAATAATCATTATGTTATGCCAAAAGGAAAAAAAATAATAAGATAACGTTTCAACTACTAATCTAGTGTCTTCAATTAGGCATATCTTTTATCGGACTAAACGAATATGGGAGATGGGTAGGAATAACCACAAATCACTGCAAGGAGCAAAAAATATGCTTACTCATTGTGGCTTAAAATAAAACGTGGCTAATTGTGTGGCTTGGTAAGTATGTACTTTGGTATCCGACAGCCTTAAATAAAATAAAATGTTTAAAAGTATTACTATACTGGGAAGTGGACATAAACGTTACAATATTTAGAGTTATATAACTCATAAATAACTTGTGAAGCACACGTCCGATTTAGTTAAAATTTGGAATGGTATAGGTATAGATTATTTAAATAGGTGTGCAAAAAGTTTCTTTTTTAATAAATATAAGTTAAGGAAAATGAGTGGAGTACAATATTTACTATTCGATGACATTGTTTTTTTTTTAAATATTTTATAACATTTTTTTTTTTGCAAACAAAATCTAGAGATTTTTTAAAACTCGAACACGGTATGTGACTTTGTATCTAACCAATGGTAAGCAGCCCTATAAAATCCATGAATCGATTAGTCGATAAATACATTGTTGTTTAACAGCATTGATCGCTCCCACTATGCCGGCTAAATGGTGCAGTCCCGGAACGAAGATTGTTCATTGTAGGTACCCAACTACGGAATAATAATACAGAAAGTGTAAAAGTATTTTTGAGAATATAAAATATTATTGGAACCTTCAATTTTAAAGAAAAATTCACTCTATCTTTTAAGGTAATTATTTTACATAAATAAATACATAGATACATAAATATCATCACGGGTGCCTTACGGCGCCCGAGACCGCCTAGACGGCCCCAGGGTATCCAGCGGAGGGGTTTTAATCCCACCTCGTCGTAGCCGATGGTATGAGTCTACACCGAACAAGTGACTAGCTCGTCGCGATGTTTTTGAAAAGACTCAATAACCCATCTATAAACAGTTTCACAAGTTGGTATAGTGAAACCGGGACCGACAGCTTAACGTGCTCTCCGAGGCACTATAGTGGTGTTGTGAAACAAATTACATGCATTTTTAAATTAAAACCTCATTGGTACACACCGGGATTCGAACCAGGGACCTAAGTGTTTTTAGGTCCAAGGTCTAACCAACTCGGCCACCACGTATATAATTATAAATAAATATAATATTTTATTTTTTATTATTTAATAATTTCTAGATACATGCGTAATAGGTAAAATATGGTAAGATAAGTACTTAATAGTTTTTTAATTATACCTAGAAACAGTTGAATCACATTAGTTGCCAGCTGTGCTTAGAATATGAATATTTTACCATTAAGCATTTTATTTAAGGGCACTGCATTCGTAATCGCGAACTCCACGTTCTCCATACAAAATTAGCTTTCGCACTTCCAATAATACTCGATTACTGTTTGTCGCAGAATTAAAATAATATTTTTGTCGGTCATTGTATTAATTAAACTTTCGGTTCGTTTTTTTTTTTTTTTTTAATATTATAATACAAAAATATGTATTACCTACAACAGAAAGATGTTTGCGTACAATAACCAAAATAATAATTAAACTTCGACTAGCAGCCAAGTTGTATTAATGGAAGTACGTTTGTATCGTCAAGACAGCTACAGAGCCCTTAATAGCCTTAATCAGTATTACCAGTATGTCATACCTATATTGAGAATGCTAACCTGCCTACTTATAAATATACTATTCTTATATATTCTTCACTGAACTATATAACGTCCTTTATGGCATTTGGTCTTTCAAAAAGTAGGCATTGGTTCATTCGACCAAGTTCGCTACCATCGCCCATTTTGGTTTAAGTCTGTGGGTTAACCAGTTTTCAGGAGACTACTGCGTCAATCTCTTGTCGAGGTGGTAGTCTTTCGCGTGCGGGTGCGAAACGGCGGTTAATATATATGTATAGATAACGCAGCGGGTATATTAAGAGGAGCGTCATCAAACTTTTCCCATACATTAACGACCTTTAGCTCTTAACTGTTATCAGACACTTATAGAAATCTTTTTTGACGCGGCCCTTTTCGTAACCGCATCATTTAGCATAGTGGGGGCAAACAATGATGTTAGACAACATTATCCATGAACTTTGTAGGACTGCTTAATCAGGTCGACTAATAAAAAAAATCAAAATATGTCTTGGTTGCCTAGCTAGTTGATTACAAAACAATACTACCTAGTATGTTTTTCTCTAAAGTTTGCAATGGACTTATAAAATAATACGAATTAGTATCTGGAGGTGCGGGTGCAAAGAATTGCTGGTGCGATAGGTTTATTTTAAAGTGGACTATATGCGGAGTTCCTAGCATTGGATGGTACACTGTTAAGGTAGAGAAACAGTTGAGCTGCTGCGCTCTAATACGCTGAGTCGATGGTGATGGCACTTCCAAAGTCCTCGGTGCTATTGCCAGGCTTTATGCAGCTCCAGGAGCAGAGGAGCAGACCAACCAAGACAGGTGGTCAGACGGCTACATCTATGGACGAGGCAGTCGCAGAATTTCACACAAAATTACACAAATCACAAACACAATTAAACTGTTTATAGTATTATTATCTTCTTGAGGGCGTAGCTCAGTGGCCAATTTACGTTCCAGAGGTAATCACTCTTTCACGGCTGTTCGCGACTTGTGAACGTGCTCTTGCGGGTAGGGGACTTGAACGAACGGCAGGGAAAATAATGTATAAACCATACTTGAATAAATAAAATGGCCAGGTATGCCATTTACATGAAAAATAAGTAGCGGGCGATTCAAATATGAATGGCGCAAGCAGTATCGTTGTCTTTGGAACACATAGCAAAAATTTAGGGAGAGACAATGTTCTTAGCTATCCATGGATTATCCGAGCTGGAGCCGGGTCCATCGCATGGTTGGAAGGCAGGGCAATGAACTACAGGGTTCCCGGACTTGAGACCGCGAAGTAGGGTTAAAGGCCTTTAACTCTCCGCTGCACTGTGATCACTAGGGTAGTATTTGGTTGAGTAGAAACCCTTTCTACTCAACCAAATACTAAATGATTCTGCTAGCGCCATCTTGGAAACTCGTTCCATAAAGGTTCTTTTGTACCAGGACATAATTTACACATACATCATCATCACTATACCTACGCTATTTTCACAGTTTCAAAATACTTATTATTTTTTTATATATGCCATAAATAATATTTTACAAAATCAAAAACAATTTATATAATACCGTAGTTTTGAAACCATAAATTATTAATAAACAAACATGCGCAAATTTTCAATTTTATTAAAATATAGGAACCTATAATAAAGTTCATTGCAGGCAGGCAACGTATGAAAATTATGATCCAATTTTACCGGTCGTATTGAAGTTGTAAATTAGGAAATCATAAAAGATATCAGTTATATTGGATTTCTGTGGGGTTATGTGTGTTTCGTAAAACTTAAACATATTTATGTTTATGACCGCGTAGAATAGTTGATTGCTTGTATTAATTTCTGTTATATTTTGTATAAAGATATTTCAATATCTTTATTTGTTTTTGTAGTTTGATGTAATGTTTTTTTCACAAGAGCTGTGTAATGTAAATGTAAATAACATTTATGTTATGTAAAAATTTGCAGCGGTGACGGACCTAGTTTGTGGCAGCGTCTATAACCTGCGTTACCTGCGATCCCGGAACTGTAAATTTGTTTGACAAACATTACATATATAGTCAATCATTCTGAGAGCACATTAAGCTTTTAGTCCTGGTTTCACTTTATCAACTTCTAAAACTGCTTATAGATAAGTTATTCTGTGAATCCAAACATCTCGATAAGCTGGCCACTTGTTCCCATTAATGTGCGGCCGTCTAGGCGCCGTAAGGTAATGTAGTTTAAACAGAAAATATAAAGAAAACAAATTGCAACCCGACCAACTTTCTAGGGGTAGATGCCTGCACCGATACGTAATGTGATAATGAATTGCATTTTAGCCTCCCTTGTTAAGGGGCGTGCACACGGAATGAGTTCGCTGTCTATCAAATCAGCGTACAACAGGCAACCTATATAATCACCGGTTGTCACAGAATAAACCTCGAGGACGTAACGATAGCATATCCAATGAAAGTAGCAACCTTCTATTATCTGCACGTTATAGCATATTTTATTATTCGGTACAGAGGTAACCACGGCATAGTATACGTATTTAACTGTGTGCAAACCCACTTTATGTCTGTGTGTTAAGGTTCGATTTACTTTGACAAATGTATTCTTTGAATTGTTGTCCACTGTATCTGTTTTATTGTTGTTAAATTATTCGCTGTTGTTATTGTGTTGATAAATATTTAAAGCAAAATAAATATTGAACAATTTGTATAATTTAATAATTATTAGATAAATGCTATGCATGGTAAAGTAATTATAGCTTATATTTAAATTGCATCGCTTCTATGCATTGAGTATAAATTTAATTTCAATATATTTTTTAATGCCATTTGTATTTTGTTATAAGTGCCACTTCATCTGCGTAATTTTAACCGTTTACGGTCTCAAAAGGAATATTTTTTCCCCGTTTTTGCAATATTTTTCATTGTTATACCGATCCTATTGGTTGTAGCGTGATGTTATACAGCCTATAGCCTTCCTCGATCAATGGGCTATCCAACACTAAAATAATTTTTAATACAGTAGTTCCTGAGATTAGCGCGTTCAACCAAGCAAACAAACTCTTCAGCTTTATAATATTAGTATTTAATTTGGATGCAATGTTCTTAGTTATCTATGGATTCTCCTTGTGGGTTCCGGGACCATCGCGTGAGTGGACTGAAATGATCCCTGACTTGAAATTACAAAGCAGGATTGAAAGCCTTATCGAATTTAACTCTCCCCTTCACTGTATTCACTGCCCTCTCTACAAGTGTTTCCTGATGTCCTTCTTTTGGCAGGACATCCCATTTTTTAACCATCTCAGGATGCGTCTCACCAACTTCATGAGCTCCCAAAATCACGCTTGTTCGTCCTGATATTCGTTTGCATCAACTGTAAGGTTTTCTCTAAAGTAAATGAAATTTAAATAATAATTTATGGTACCTAAATAATAATTATTAGATATTTTTTATTTGATTGATCTCATCGAAGTCTGCAGTTTTTTTTTAACTATATAAAAAAAAAATATAACAAAATATGTAGTAACTTTGATTTTAATCAGACCCTGATAACAAAACACAACAATGTAACAATTTATTATTTAAATAAAATTGCACAGCGAATGTGGGACAAAAAACTAATTAAAACAAAGAAGCGAATATAATTAAACCAGCGGCAACAAAAAGTTGGTTGGGTTTTCCTCATGCATTGTTCCTTCTCTCCGGGTGTTCTAGCGAAGGAAGAAATGATTAGTCGATTTCCGTTATAAGCTCTGAATTATCTATACCTACTTACATATATACCGCCTCCGTAGACTAGTGGCCTTGACTTTGGCGTTGTATCCGGAGGTTGTGGGTTCGTTTCCCAACCAAGGTAAAAAAATATTAGGAAAGTTTTCTGTACAGTTTGTCATGGTCTGGGTGTTTATAAAATAGAATAATGCATTTTTATAAATTCCTTTATAGGATAATCTTATATTAAATTTTTAAAGACAAATATGCAATGAAAAAATTCCTGGTGGCGGGACTCGAACCCACGAATCGCTATCGCGGCAAGGCGCTCAACCGCTGAGCCAACCAGGTTCCAGTCACCCCTCACGAATTTTGTCATTGCTTGTTATCTACTTATATACACAGACGACCTCTATTAGCTTTCTACTAATAACTTTTATACGAGTGAAGTTAGAAGTCCTAGTTTCTAATAATTTAAATTTAATATAAAATATAATAAGTATTAAATCTTTGTGTCTGGTACACATAGTACAAGCCTAGAGCTTAGTTTGTGACCAGAGCAATATGTGTGAAATTGTCCTACATATTATTATTACTATTATATATACCTTCTTAGATATGTACACTTGCTTACATATTGTATACTTAAATATTATAAATATGAAAGTTTGGAGGTTTCTTACTTTATAATTTCAAAACAAAACGGTTGGCAACAATTTAATATTTGGGTAGGTAAACTATGTCTAAATACGATTAATTATAGTCCAGTAATAATAAAGTAATAGCTATCATATAGTCATTAATCAAAGAATCATACAACCTTTTTGAACCTGACCTTAAACTGCCCCCAGCTAATGCCAAGTCATAGCCAATTCATAATTCATCCAAATATTTTGTAATACCAAGGTCGATGACTCCACGTGTTCAATATTGCCTCTCAACTAATATTGATATACCTACGTGGTGGCCGAGTTGGTTAGACCTTAGACTTTAAACACTTAGGTCCCTGGTTCAAAACCCGGTGTATATCAATGTGTTCTAAATCTTAAAAAATATGTATACTTGTTAGTATCTCCGAGAACACGTTAAGATGTCAGTCCCAGTTTCACTATAGGTACCAACTTGTGAAACTGTTTATAGATGCGTTATTGAGTCGATCCAAACATCGCGACGAGCTAGCTATAACTTGTTCGATGTAGACTCATACCATCAGCTACAACGAGGTGGGATTAACAACCCCTCCACTGGGTACCCTGAAGCTGTTAAGGCGGTCTCAGGCGCCGTAAGGCACCCGTTATGATATTTATTATAATAACCATATTATATATATGATAACCATATTATATTTGGGGGAGGCCTATGTCCAGCATTGGACGCGCTAAGAAAGGCTGGCATGATGCTATATGATAACTAATATTAGTAAAAGGCACAGTTTTGAATAGATATATAGTAGATATTAGTATGGAGAAACATTTACCTAATCGATATTTGACAGAATCAATAAAGGGAACTCATTGAACTTCATTTGTACAACATATAAGTAAGTAGCCCCCTAGGGTGCGATTTTTGAATATCAGCGGATGACTAAAAATATCACTGAAATTTCAAAAAAGTCATCGATTTCTAAAGTTCGTATTTTTGAATCTCATCGGGTGGTTAAAATATCATACCTATGATAAAGTCATGATGGCAAAATAATCATCAAAGATAATGTATGTTAAGTTCCGTTCCACCATTGAGTTGTTTTATGTTTTAGCATAGACATGTCAATTACAAAATAAACCCCTAATAAATTATAAAATAAATATATTATAACAAAAACACTTCTTCCAGATCGCTGCCAGAAGGAAGTGTGCCCAAAAGGCTGGCTGCGTTACCTCGCTGTATTGCGAAGCTAATACGTTGACCGAAGAACGTGCCAGCCCTTTGGTCACCAGATGTTTCGACCAAACGCTTGGAAATCTCCTTATAAATTTCATGTGCTCCCGGTCCCCACGGTCCCATGGTTTCAACCCCAAAAGGCTCAAATACATAATCCCCAGTTAGATTTAAGTATTTGCGCCGTTTGAGGTTTTCGGCTGAATAAGCGGCAGCGCCAACCTTACTCGAGGTCCCTGAAAGGTGTGAGGGTGCCAACGTATCGGCGCAAGTTGCGTCCCATACTACACCGCCCTTCCAGGGAACTAAAGTCATGCCATCGGGTCGCTTGCCATCACTTCGGGACAAACCACTTGGCTCCAATATGGATGGAATCGAAATAGTAGCAAGGGCCCGATGGATTATTTGATTAAGGTTGGCGTGTCGTTTAAATCTTCCTGAACTTTTAATACATGAGAGACCATGGTGACCGAGTTGGTCGACCATCTCTCCACACTGACAGCGATGAGGAAGATTGCAAGATGCCCCAAGACGAAGTCATATTGCCAGACGTAGCGTGTTGCGGTCAAGAAGAGTACCTATCTTTGATGAAGGCAAAGCCTGGAGCCAAAGTCCAGATTCCCATTGGGCCACGGCCATGAGACGGGCACGCTCTGCAGGAGATTTAGCATTTTGCAATAGGTCTTTGCTAACTAGTTTGCAGAGCGGCACGTCCCATAGTTTTTGAGATTTAGGGTTAACGGGTAAGTCAATTGGATCGCACCGTGTAAGCCAAGCGTCCTTGGATTCGGTCAAGTGGGAGACCTCAAAATCACTGCGTGATGGAGTTATTATTATACCAATGAGGTCTCTTACACTGTAGGCCGAGGACAAGAAAGCTGGTAGAGAAATATTAGAAATTTTTCGTATACCCAAGCCTCCAAACCGAATAGGTAAGGATGCTTGGGCAAACATTCGATCATCGAAATTTATGTTTAATAATTTTGACAAAGTGTTTTTTATTATTGTATCAAATTCTTTTAAAATATTATCAAATTTCCAAAATTGTGAACATCGAATAAAATATGTGAATTTAGGTACAAAAAGACATAATCGAATAATATGAAGAGCCATATGACTGTTAATTTCAAACAGGCGGTGCGAATATTCATAAAATTTTTGAATTAACATGTCAATTATTATGAGAAACATAAAAGACATATTGCACGACAAACAATATTTTCTTCGTCTAACTAAACGCAAGTAGCTCGTGTGTAAGAAAAAATATTTGTAAGTTGGTACGAGATCGTGATTTCCGAATCGGTGATATTTTTCTCACTGGTGATAACTAATTCATCGCTGACAACTCAAAAATCACAGCCCAGTGACGGATTTACCAGGAGGCTGAGTAGGCAGGAGCCTAGGGCGGCAGATATTGGGGGGGCCAAATTTTTTTTTTATTTTATACAGAAATTCCAGGTCCATAAATAACTTGATTGCTGGACTGAATAACCGTTCGCTAAGTATGTCGGTAGGGGTGGCAAAATTTTAATAGTCTACTGGCGGTGGCATGATTTGAATAGCCTTCTGGCGGCAAATCTGTAAATCCGCCACTGGTATCATCCCATCCAACTTAAATCTCTATTTGTTATTTATAGATGATAGCATGAGATACGATCGGGAGGATAAACATGAATAGGGTTGATCAATATAATGTTGTTGGACAACAGGGACCGCCCCAATATTCCGCCTTAATACAAAATGGACGGCGACAAAGTCGAATTTGCTTTATCATGAAATAAACTACCCGTTTCGTAGCCGTACCGTAATAGGAGACTACCACCTCGACAATAAATCGATTCAGCTCCTAAAAACCGGTGAACCCAGAGACTAAAACCGAAAAATGATACCGAACTCGATACTGTTTTGCCTCTTTTAAAACTCTCCTTCCACGAGCTGGAATTAACCTCTCATTAGGGCCCTGAGGTCGTATGTCATTCAGACTGCCTAGATATCGTTACTTAGAGATTTCTCATATCTAGGTATCTGATGGCATTCAATGAAGGTATCATCGTTTGGGACGCAATTCTTTTATCAAAAAACATAAAAATAATAGTCCAACCAGTCAGATTTTCAGCTTTTTTAGTCCCCAATGTATTACGGACCTATTTCTTAACAAAACTTTAGTGACGCGATATATGACGGTATCCAAAGTAGCTTCATCCATTTTCAAAATCCGGCTGGCTGGACCACTCGATTTTACGAAAAATCTCTCACTAGGGCCTACTTTGTACAACGAATATCGTACAGCAAATATTTGGATCGGCCAAATATTTGCTGCATGCCCTCGATGGTCTGCAGAAGCGTGCATCTCGTATTATTGATGACGAAGAGCTCACTAACACCTTAGAGCCACTGCAGCTTCGCAGAGATGTAGCGTCGTTGAGCGTATTTTACCGCCCTTACCATGGACAGTGCTCTGAAGAACTTTTTAATCTGATTCCCCCTTCCCCTTTCCGTTACAGAACCTCACGAGCAGGTAACAGAATGCATGCGCATTCTGTGGCAGATATACCAACCCGCACTAAAAGATTTGGTGATTCGTACATCTGTCGCACTATTAAAATGTGGAATGCTCTACCTGCTTGCGTGTTTCCTTCATCCTATAACCTTGAGTCCTTTAAACGAAGCGTGAATAGGCATCTTAAGCCGGCATAATGGATGAAACCAGCTCTTACAACACAATTCTAAGAGCTGGTTGCATTCATTCTTAGACCTGCATACTGCTTTCGATCAGGTGGATGTGGGGTCACATGCCGAGCTCTTATAAAAAATAAAAAAAATATAAAAAAAATATGGTTAGAAATTCAAAGGCGAAACGGTCGGCACGGGTGCGAAGTCAGGAAATTTACGAATTTTTATGTTTATTTATAATTTTAATTTCTAATTATTATACATGGTGACTTTGAAAGTATGTACTTTGGGCTAATATGAGGTTCTGCTGGTCAAATCGAACCACTTTTCCCATGGAACTATGTGTCACGAATGAAAAAAATTGCCTTCTCCTTACAAACTAGTAATGTTAAAATGATCAATTTGTATGGGGAAGCCATATTTTATTTTAATTTGCGACACATGGCTCCATGGGAAAAGTTGCTCGATTTGATCAGCAGAGCCTCATATTAGTCCAAAGTACATCCTTTCAAATTCACCCTGTGTTTGTTTAAATGTCTCACTTAAGGGTAAGCAAGGCCGGACCTGGGATGGGTGACCGCATTATACAACGAGGCTATACCATCATAAACACCGCAAAAAACCTCGCCACTTGTTAGGTGTTGCCTCCGAATACCATCGGCGAAATGTGGACGGGTTAATCCCTCCACTGGGTACGCTGAGGCCGTCTAAACGTTCTCGGCAGACAAAAAGGCTTAAAGGCTTAAGTACTCCTCGAGATATTGGTGTTGTCAAAAAAATTGAGAAGTTGTGAGGGTTTGTTAAAGAAGCCGTATAGCTACGAGTATAAACCGATCCCTGATTGATCAAGCAGTCCGCTATCAATGTAGATCTTTTCAACAAATTTGTTAAGTCATTCGTTCTTCATCCATATTAGCCCCATTTAGTTTTAATGATATCATTAAATTTGCCAAACGCCCACACAAGAGCTAATCAAGATCACATTGTTTTCGATCAAACAGAGCTTACTAATCTTCGATGTAAGATTACGAATAGTTTTTTTTATATTTATAGATGAACCATAGGTCAATAACCTGTTGAATCTCATTCTAGAACTTAAATACTAAACTAGTAACTAAATCATAAATTTATTTTTAATATTCGTGGTGGTAGAGTTGAAAAAATCTACAGTTTAAAGTCGCGATTATTATGAAAAAATCTACAGTTTAAAGTCGCGATTTCAAACTCTGGTGTATACCAATAAAAAATATTCAATTATTATTTATATTAATTATATTTTTTATAAATTAAATGGTGCATTTGTTTGTCGACACCATTTTAGTGCTATCCCGGGATTGGTCTTTTATGATCAGAAAATCCTAGGATTAAAAAAAAACAGGATTTTATTCTTTAGGCAGTAGGCATCCAACAACTGAGAGATCCTATGAATTACGAGTAAGCTAATCTTCTGGTAGTTTTTATAACCTCTGTTATACCTATATATTTCGTAATAAACTTTTTTTTCATTCCAGTTCAATATAGTGGTAAAAAATAGTTTTTTGGTTAATTATGGCATGTTAGATTAACAATTCAAATAATATTTAATTAGAACCTCTAGCTAAAACACCTATTTTAAAGCTTCTAATTAAATATTATATAAAATATAAAGTAGGTACATTTACAATAATTAACCATTACAACTCTTTTTTTCTTGTAGCATATCACAATTAGGTTGCTTGATGAGGCTTTGTAAAGGCCGATGGACACACAATCGAGTCCCAACAATTGATTTAGATTCCGTTACTAGATCGATATCACCTTCTAACTGTAATCTCCAGTATGGGAACCGCACCAATTATACTGGATTACATACCTATAGGCTGTAAAGATTCTATAGATTTATTTTAGTACATAGCAATTATCAATTAAATTACACTTTACTATATATATTTTTTAATATACTGTCAGGAGTGCTTAATGATTTTGAATAATTCATGTAGTATAATATGTATTTTATTAAAGAAATATTACTGTAAGTAGTATTTTATCATGCACCCTCAGAATTGTCATCATTGGGAAGATTGACTGGTAGAGAATGTCTAGCATTAAGTCTGCCTTTGTACAATTTTAGTGCAATAAAGTTTTCAAACAAATAAATAAAATAATATATAATACTGTTGATGTAATATTTACTTTATTGCAAATTCTTCCGCTAATTAAACGATGACTTAAACGACGTCGACGTGTTTCGTTTCTCCACGAAGCATCTTCAGTACTGAATTTTATTTATGAAGGCCGATATTATTTCGTTTTTATTTAATATATTTGCTATTTGTTGTGACAGTTATCCATAATATGTCATACTATGGAAGAATTTGCAATAAAGTAAATATTACATCAACATTATTATATAAAATAATGGAATTCCGCAAAATAACGCCTGATTCAATCAATTAAATAAAATAATGTTATTTTTTGTGAAGTTTAAGTGATAATAAAGACCTTATAAAAAAAAATGTATCCATAACTTTTCTAAATTATAACTTACTATATCAAAGGTCCAGACCGATTAATCTATATCATGTATTTCGTACTAATATTAAAAATATGTAAGTCTTTTTAAAACTAAATTTGAAAATGAAAAACCTACTTAATTATGTTGGAATTGCACTAGGAATATTATACAACATTATACAAAAAAAAAAAAACCTCTTTTTATTTTTTGTTTCAAGAACAAAAAGGCAAAGGGGTCTTTAGCCTACAACCTTATCAATACGGAACATAGTGCTTATATAGTTTGTGACTAGGACAAAATGTGTGAAATGTCCTACATATATGGATGTTTTTTGTCACGGTGATATTTTTTTATATTGTGTTCTATGATGAAAATAATGAAACACGTATTTTTTTCCTTTTAGTGTCGCATATACAAAAACATAAAGATAAGTTACTTAAAGTACAAAAAAAGATTTACAAATCACGTAACTTTTATACTAAACTCACGAATTAAAGCCTATCACTTGTCTAATAGTGTTTTACTTGTTAGATACGAAGACTTATTATGTACTTGTAGGAGTATTTTTTAGCATATAGACGTTTGTTCATATAATAATTTATTTTTCGGACATTTTTGTTTTGAAGAAAAAAATACTTACCTACCTTTTTTATTTTATATAATCATTGTTAAAAAAATACCCAGTATATTGAATTATTGAAAAAAATTATGTATTGATGACATAATATAAAAATATAAGTACTTATATATAATTTTATAAATGATATAATAATATGTAATGTAGATAGATAACAAAGGCTATTTAAATATAAATAATTTCTATTGCTGGAAGTACAACAATTCCCTTACATTACAATAGAACAAACACTGGTTCAACGAGTTGTAATAAAGTTGTACAGTCCAAGGGCTTTATAACTATCAAAATGAAGCTTAAATTAATAAATTTACCTAGCAAGGTACTAAATCAAGAGAAAATAACTTCATTCGACTATTTAATATTACTACCCCACGCACTAAGAACTCAATATCGCAAAATAATTAGCAATCATTTAAGCGGCTCATGAGCAATATTTTTGCATAAAGCAAGACAATTTGGTAGTGCTAGAAATATTTAGATATGCCACTCAGAAGTCAGAAGTGAATTGGCTTTAATGAAACTTGTGCAATTTCTTTGTCTATTTATTTATTCAGATATCTACTCGTATATATTTATTTGTTGCGTTATGGGAAATAAATAAAAATAAATTACTTTATAAAAATAAAATTTATAATTTATGTACATTTGTTTGACAACACCACTATAGTGCCTCGGAGAGCACGTTAAGCTATCCAAACATCGCAGCGAGTACTCACATTATGTAACTCATATCATGTAGTGATATAAAAAACCCCTCCGGTGGCCGTCTAGGCGGTATCGGGCGCCGTAAGGCACCAGTGATGATATTTAATTTTTTACAAAAATATTTCGCAATAGCTTCTAAAGGCTTCATTAGTCGTAAAGAAGATACAAGTAGTGTTTGATGGCTCAAGCCCCAATTCTTCGGGTAGGTATTTCCTGTGCCTGTATACTGGCCCGAAGCCTCTTTGGTATATTGGACTCTATGGATATTCTCATGAACTGTCGCCGATATTAAATTGTCTTTGTGGCCGACATTCGCGTAATATTTCGGCAGACACTCATCCACCAGGTGGACAATTCTCGCGCTTTCGACATTCATCTCGATTCGATATTTTGACATAATATGTCATTTTTCGTTCAATATTTATATATTTATTAATTAATATTTATTATTTATTTCTTTCAAAAATATTGAAACGAGATGAATGTCGAAAGCGCTAGAATTGCCCCCCAGGATGACAGGCGCTATCAACTCATTATATTGCGTGAGGAATCTCAGTTCACATTGTCGCCAATAAAATAAATACCAACGCATACATTAAACATTATTATTTGTCTATCCCGTTGTGGCTACGTTCATTGTTAGAGTTCGCCGAGCATGCGAGTTGAGCATCTTAGAAAATTACTTTTATATTGATGATATCTGCACGGGTGCTTACAGTAAGCAGGATGCTTTGGTTTTAGGGAATGAATTAATTTAAATATGCTTAGGGTACAGAACAGTTTAAAAAAATATAATATCATCAATGATACCTAACAATACTTAACCTACTTAAATACCGTATATAATATAATACACGCAATACATATTTAATAATGATTTGTTAGCAAAACACTGATGGAAGGGTCCTGTCTGATAATCAAAGGAAGCAAGTATTATCATACTCCATTGGCAAGCAGCATACATCGTGAATGTATCTGAATTTCTGGTGAGACATGTTATGATGATGATTTATTTTAAGAAAGTAATTTATTATATATTAATATAATATCTCCCCAATAAATACTTATAATAATTATGAACTAAATTAAATTTAAATAACCCTCATGTCTCCTGGTGCTGATGGCATTCCTTCTTGGGCGCTTATACAACTGTTATACAACAAGTGTTATAACACTTCTATTGACATATCTAACTGTTTAAATCTCTACATGATTTGATATTGCCTCCCACAGGCGCGAGTTGCGATAAATGTACAGTCATTAGAGCCATGTGCCGTGCCCATGCGATCAGTTAGTGCGACGTAAGTGATTGCAGCTAACTTACAAACTGCCATGCTCTCTGCATATGCAATTATTAGAGCTTATTGTTTTTCCCCTACGTCGACATGCTTCTTTAAATATACCACCTGATTTATGAAAGCATGGCTGTAATTAAAATTCTGCTTTTTTAATTATAGCCTAGAGAAACTGTAGCGTGTTGTTGCTGAATATTTTCCATACTTTTTTTGCTAAAGTGTGGTATTCTGAAATTAGTATTTTCTTTGTAGGAAGTGTTATTGTAAAACGCAATACAACATTTATTATTCATGGAATATAAAGTATATTCTTTGCTTTACTCTAGGTTTATATTACTCTGCAGTTGATTACGTTTCGTGAATTACAAAATATGTTTTTAAGTGTTTTAAAACTGGCACTGTGTTGTTTTTATGAGCCTATTTAGTCTCGCTTTTATGAAAAGGCCCAATTTTCTCTTTAAATTTTAATTAAAAAATATATTTTTTATGCATCTACTCATAGGTAACTAAATCTTATAAGGGGAATTAATAGTAAAAAATGTATATATATAACATAAGCTCTAACTAGTATTAACTAGCAGATGGTTAGTTTTTCTATCCCTCTCTGATACTAGTTTGAACTAGTGATTCAAAAATGCATCTTATCCCACAATCTCCTCCCAGCCTACGACGTTGCTTTTCATGAGAATCACGATTGAGGGGCCACATTTTCATAATACTTATTAGCTAATAATTCTTATGCAAGTAGTTGGTAAAAATCGAGCTTAAGTTTGTGAAAAAATCTCAAGTTTGTAAAAGTTAAAATAAAATAATTATTTTTTTTATATTTCTGTTAATACTAAACAAATTGAAGTAAGGTTTGCGTGTTTCAAGAGTTTCTTTTTTTACAAACTAGACCTATTTTCTAAGTTTGTAGCTAATGTAGATTTAAAGATATTGAAGTGCACATCATCACGGAGGGGCTAACTATAATCCCATGTAACTTATTTATTTTAAGTCTGACAAACTTGAGGATGTTTTTTACAAACTTAAACTCGATTTTTGTTAACTGCGCGCATAATAATTTTAGGTGGGAGGAAGGTATCTATAACTTTGTCAGACCCACCATCAAGTGTCGATTTTAGTCTGTGGGATCACCGGTTTTTAGGAGACTACTGCGATCGTCGATTTATTGTCGAGGTGGTAGACTCCTTTCATGGTGCGGTTACGAAACGGGCAATTGATTTGACGATAAAACAGCGAGGATATCAAAATAGACTTGTAATGCAAATACGTATTTGTCGCAGCCCATTTCGTAATCGCATCATTTAGGTAGGAGCGATCAATTTTGTTAAACAACAATATATTGATCGACTCCATTCATGGGCTTTGTAGTTTTGCTTACCATTAGATAGATACAATGTTACATGCCATGCTCCAAAAAAAAAAAATTAACAAATTTTTAATATAAAAAGTGTGGCCCCTCAATCCTGATGCTAATTTGCTTTTCTTGTCAAATGGTACCCAGTTGCCATTTTCATTTTGTATTAATGGTTTCGTCCATAACTCTATTTATATCTATCCATAACTCGCGTTCAATGTATGAATCGACCCCATTCATGGATTCTGTAAGTATGCTTTGTATCTACCATCAGGTAGATACAAAATTCACAAGCCGTGCTTTAATAAAAAAGTAATGCCGTATTTGAGCATAGCAGCTATCTGAGCTAGATCTTTATTAAAAACAAATCCCATCAAAAACAATACTTGTCAAAAAAACCAAGTCTCGCAACTCAGTTGTTCTGCGGTAAAAAGTTGTGAGATCCATGTAATACCAAGTCGGTTATTAATTTATTCAGTCTCTACTTAAGCGACTTTCTGTCTTAATACGTCCAGTCTCTAAGACCACGATCGTGGTCCATAACAATTGAAAATCAATTGTGTCTGGAATCTCCGTACTCGAAGCATTAAGTTGTTACGTAATAATTAACAGCATCTTATAGTGACGCATATCAATATTAAAATTCTTTAATGTTTTATATAAATATATTGAGACTTGGCCATCGCCTGAAAACACATGTAAATTCAATCGCCTGAAAACACATGTAAATTCAATTATTTAGTGCGATGGCCAAGTCTCGACATATTTATATAAAACATTAAAGAATTTTAATATTGATATGCGTCACTATAAGATGCTGTTAATTATTACGTAACAACTTAATGCTTCGAGTACGGAGATTCCAGACACAATTGATTTTCAATTGTTATGGACCACGATCGTGGTCTTAGAGACTGGACGTATTAAGACAGAAAGTCGCTTAAGTAGAGACTGAATAAATTAATAACCGACTTGGTATTACATGGATCTCACAACTTTTTACCGCAGAACAACTGAGTTGCGAGACTTGGTTTTTTTGACTAGTATTGTTTTTGATGGGATCTCATTTCTTTTTGTATTTTGTAGACAGTTCTACTTTTTTCCTTTTCGGTACCTTCTACTTATTGTATATATGTATATCTACCAGCAACGAATTTTCTTAAAGCCCTCTCTCTGACTTATTATTAACTTTTCTTATTTTGTAGGTAGCCTTCCGTTTTCTCTTTTCCGGTACTACTTCTTGAGCTTCAGCTACAGTTTTTCTAAGAGCCCACTCCCTGTCTCTATGCGTTTTTCTGGGAGGCTTTGATGTTACAATTTTTGACAAATCTGGACGGTAAATGCTTCTTAGTCTGTTGTATTCACAAATTGAGGATTCCTGCGCTTTAACACTTCTAAAGTCGACATTAATTAGATGTAAACCGCCCAGACTTGTGAGTAGCCTTTAGTCGTCAAACTAATATAGCAATCGAAATTATCAATGAAAATCGCAAACTTATAGGTAAGAATTCTGGGCACATCCGAACAGCATTGGGTCGCTCGCGCGTATGAGCGCGGCTGCTGCTCGCTCGGCGACATTCACCTTTCCGCGCGCCCCGCCACTGTCCCCGCCCCGCGCCCTCGCGCTAGCACCGCGCAGCGCGTAGTAACGGCCCGCGCTCACTCGCTAGCATCGCAGCGCGTGGTATATATATAATTATACAACCTTACGCACTCGTAATAAGTACGAATACGCACGTAGGTACGTTTTTTGCATTAATAAATAATTTAATCCACGTGTTTTCATGACGGGAATACCCATTTTTTGCTCGATTTGGCAGGGGCACTACCATGCGCCTATATTTATATGGGACTAGCTTAAACCCGCGGCTTCGCACGCAATAATAATAACTGCCGTAATAAAACATCGTTACGAATAAAGCCAATATAGAAAAATTTAACTGAAGACTTGGCTGTATGGGCTTAATTTTCTTTGCGGTCTTTTCTAGATTTTTTAGTTTTTCCTTGATTCATACACCAAACACTACTTATATTCCAAATTTGAAGCTTCTAGGTCTGCTAGAAGTGCCTTAGAATTTTGATGATCGGTGAGTCAGTGAGTGACAAAATTAAGAAATTTGACCCGTTATAATTCTTAATAATACTGGATCAAATTGAATGAAATTTGAAATATACGTGTCTTTACAATGCCTGCATGGTTACTGAAAATTTAAGTCTTCTAGTTTTATCCACAATGAAGTTACAGGGGGTCGAAAATGGTCTGAATTGCTTCGAGAAAAGGATGGTACGGCCGTGACGCTTTTTTGCTCGACTTGGTGGGGGGGGCACGGCCGTGCCCCCAGATGCTGAAGGGAACAGATTATAGAGTAAAGACTATTTTTTATTTTTTGTGAATCACCATGTGGAAAGGCAAAGATCTTTCGACCATAACGCCATGCCTTAAGTATTTTCTCATTTAGCAAAAGGCCGAAGCCATGTCATATTTCCTTTCTTCTGTAGTTTTATTAGTAGAAGCCGAAACCAAATCATATTTGATTAGTAAAGAAGTAAAGATTTCTAGCTAAATAATAAGCTGGTCACTTGTTTGGTGTAGACTCAGGAAACCGTCGGCTACCTGACTTTATCCTAAGGCCAAATTATGTACTAATTAATAGTGATCAAATTCATGTATTTAAATTAATAATTGTTATAAAAATATTCATAGATACTTCGGATATAATAAATACATCATCACGTGTGCCTTACGGCGCCCGAGACCGCCTAGACGGCCCCAGGGTACTCAGCGGAGGGTTTTTTAATCCCACCTCGTCGTAGCCGATGGTATGAGTCTTCACCGAATAAGTGGCTAGCTCGTCGCAATGTTTTGAATAGACTCAATAACCCATCTATAAACAGTTTCACAAGTTGGTATAGTGAAACCGGGACCGACAGCTTAACGTGCTCTCCGAGGCACTATAGTGGTGTTGTCAAATAAATGTACATACATTTTTAATATAATGAATAATATCAAGTTATCAGTTTATAGGTAGGATGGTTTATTAACTTACCTTTAAACTGTCAAATTTTGCATCGAATTGTAAGTCTAAAAATACAGAAAAGTAGAAATGTGACGTCAATGTTCTCCTGATTATGAAAACTTTAATATACATAATAATATTTACAAATTAAAATTACTTAGCTTTGTAATAAATGTAAAGCAATAATTCACTAATAAAATTGTTACTCGATAAATTACAACTT
This sequence comes from Monopis laevigella, assembly GCA_947458855.1. Taxonomy (NCBI): domain Eukaryota; kingdom Metazoa; phylum Arthropoda; class Insecta; order Lepidoptera; family Tineidae; genus Monopis; species Monopis laevigella. Next base: position 6,965,611 of record OX381586.1, read on the forward strand.
ACAAACAAACAAGAGTATCTAAAACTCATTACACTTTGATTAATTGTGTATATCACAGTCGATCTAAGTTTACTCGTGTATCAGTCTTATTTGAACAATGAATCTTGGTGTAGGTAACGCATTAAAATATTTGTATGACACATAATTCATATACGTTTGAGCGAACGCAAAGTTCTGCGAAAACATATTTCATTGCTCAAATGGATATTAACTCGACAGAAGCTTGGCTAATGTTTTATTTTATAGCATTTCTTGTTATCCATTAAGATATTATAAATAGATGTGTTCAATTTCACTTATTGGAAATGGTGGGAATATTTTAAATATACATAAATATTTTCAAATATACAGGTAATATATCATTACATTTCATTACAGTCACGCGCTGTTCGCGCGACTTTCAATGTAAACATACAGTTTTTTTTCTCTTAGACTAAAATATTTGTAAACGTTTAAAGACTTTTATAAAGCTATTTTTTTTTTTCTTCTATTTTATAGCCCGTAATTAGTTCTGTGGAGTGACATATCTAGTTTTATAAGAGTATTTGTGATTGTCAAGATTTTAGACAATTTAATCTCAAAAGATTCGTTGTAGGTAAGTGACAACTGCCGCGTCGATACAGTCGTCTTGTGGTGACCTCTGCCGCACAGCGCACAGCACCTACCTACCTATATTTACAATATCTAAAACAATGGAATACGTTTGTTGCGATGAAACCGGCGCCGTAGCTGAGAAAGACATACTTACTTGCAAAGAATGTAGTAAGAAATATCACGCAAGATGTCTCTTTCCAAACAAATTAAGTAAGGAAATAACTTCTACATTCAAGATTCATTGGTCGTGTCCTAGCTGTACGTCCAGCAAGCCCAGAGAAGCGAGGAATGATAACACTCCAGTGCGCTCCACCATAGTAGTACCGACGACGACCGACACAGTGCCGAGCGCCCGCGGCGTTCCCGCGCCGCGCAATAACAAAGCCAAGTCCGTGTCGCCCGCGCCGGTCTCCTCCACCACCGCTTTTGTTACGCTGGACCAAATCAAACTTATTATAGCCGAGGAGATGGCGAGCATGAAACAGGAGACCTCAAGTATAAAAAACTTAATCACTAATGAATTGAGCACACTGAGGACTGAATTAAATGTTATTAAGGACTCATTAAAATTTATAGATAATAAATACAGCGATATTAACAAGAAAGTTCAAAATTTTGAAAATCAACTTAAGACACTAACTAATTTATCGTCTGAATTTTCAACCCTACAATTGAACATACGGAACCGCGAGCAAGAAGACAATAAAAAGGAGCAGTGGTTGCGACGCTCTAATGTGGAGATATATGGTATACCCGAAAAAAAGAACGAAAATCTTATGAATATAATTCAAAAGATTGCAGACACTTCGAGCTTCTCCCTTGACGTTTCCGCCGACGTTGATTTTGCAACCCGCGTCGCGCCTAAGTCCGCCGATAACAAGAAAATAAAGCCTGTCGTAGTTCGATTTCTCGCACGCCACAAAAAAGATGATTTTCTCGCATACGTGCGACAGCATAGCCCTATTTTACCCAAAGACCTGGGTTTCGAGGATAATGGTTCGCCTGTTCGATTTCACGACCATTTGACAAGCTCTAATAAGGCACTGTTAAATGAGGTGAAAAAGATAGCTTTCGACAATCAATATAAGTATGTTTGGGTGAAAAACTGCACTATAATGACTAGACGTACTGATACTAGCCCAGTTCTACACATAATAACTAAAAATGATTTAAAAAAGATAAAATAAGTTATATAATTATTTATAAATCTAAATCTAATTTTGTTGTATTTTTTTATTATTATTTTGTCATATTTATCTTCATTGTAGTTTATATGAGGTTTCTGGAGGTGATGGATGTATTATATTGGGTGGTCTGTTGGTATTTAACAGGTATTATTAATTTAATTTTATTAAATTTATTATCGTTTTTTATTCTATATTCTTATATTGTAATTGTGAATAAACTTGTCATTTACGGTTTACGGTGGACATTGTACGTATTTTTTAATATTTCTTATTTTTATTATCATTGTTTTATTATAAAAAAAAATCATAATGTATAAAAGTCTAATTAAAGTTTATTACCAAAATGTACGTGGTCTACGCACAAAAACTAATACCTTTTATCGTAATTTGTTGTCAGTTAATTACGATGTAATCTGATTAACGGAGACTTGGCTGTTGGATGGTATATTCAATGCGGAGCTTTTTGACTCGCGGTACTCAGTATATAGAAATGACCGAGATTACGCGGCACGGGGTGACACCATGGGGGGAGGAGTACTGATAGCGGTACGTGACGGTATTCTTGTACGTCATTCTAACTGCTTACCAGTCGATGAAGCCGCTGCTGAGGTTCTCTCGCTGTCAGTCTCTCTAAACCGTACGGGTGATTCAAAACTATTTCATATTTATTGTGCATATTTTCCTATGAGTCGCCTTCATTGTAATGTCGTAACTAGCTTTTTTGAGACCCTTTCCCAATCATGTATTGCGTACCCCAAGGACGATTTCCTCGTTATCGGAGACTTTAACATTTCCTCTGCCCTGTGGTCTGATCGCTGCCCATCCGGAGAATCTGAATTTGTCAACAATTATGGTAGTAATTTATTGTTAAAATCTTTGAGTGATGTAATTGGCTTTACAGGTTGGGGTCAATACAATGTTATATATAATGATAACAATAAACTACTGGACCTGGTGTTTGGGAGCATAGGATGTGTTGTAACTCGATGTCAGGATCCACTTGTCCCCGAGGATTCTCATCACCCAGCCTTAGATGTAACATTAGACATTAAAAGACCTCCAGAAATTCGCTCTGCGCCTCGAGTAGTCCGTATTTATGGTAAGGCTGATTTTAATGGTCTTAATGCTGATATTGTCAGCATTGACTGGAAGCACCTGCTGGATGGCGTTGATGATATTGATGAAGCGGTCCAAATATTCTATGATAAACTTGAATCATTAATATCCAAACACGTTCCACAAAAAACTATTAAAAGCGAAGGTAAATTTCCCATTTGGTATTCTTTAGCATTAATAAAAATTATTAAAGAGAAGTTAAAGTTCCATAAAAAATGGAAAATATTTGGACGTCTGGGCGATTACCAAACCTTTAAGCTATTGCGTTCCCGTCAGAAACGTATTCAGTTCGAGTGCTATGAGTCATATATCCATAAAACGGAAGGTTTTATTAACTCTAATAGCAAGCACTTTTGGACCTATGTGAAGTCGAAAAAAGCCACTCCGGGTATCCCTGACACTGTATATCTTGGGGACCAACGTTCATCGAACGTCGAAGAGATATGTTCCCTTTTTAATACCTACTTTCACTCTGTTTTTCAGGATAACCTATGCTCAAGCTTGGCTAACACGTCTGTACTATCACATAATTCGATTTCCTTGGATTCGGTTAGTGTTTCCAGACAATCTATAGATAAATACCTAAAAACTCTCGATACTGATAAAGGCTGTGGGCCTGATGGTGTGCCAGCCGTCTTACTAAAAAATTGTCACCTTTCCCTGTCTCTGCCTTTATATATTTTGTTTCACAAATCTTTAACTTCTGGAGTTGTTCCTGTGGTCTGGAAACAATCCCATGTTATCACAATATTTAAGTCTGGCGATAGGCATGACGTTCAAAACTATAGGCCAATATCTAAGCTAAGTATTATTCCTAAAATGTTTGAGAAGATTGTATATGATAATATATTTCCAATTATAAAACATGTTCTTATTAATCAGCAACATGGATTTGTTTCAAAGAGAAGCACAGAGACCAACCTTTGTGAATTAATGCATTATGTAGCTGAGGCTATGGAAAATGGGTCCCAGGTAGACGTTGTGTATACCGACTACTCCAAAGCTTTTGACAAAATCAATCATTCATTATTATTACAAAAACTGGAAGCTGTTGGTATACATGGCGATCTGCTCAGGTGGCTTGCCTCATACTTACGGGACCGTAGTCAAGCGGTTACAATAAAGGGACACTGTTCTTCTTTTCTTCCAGTGACATCGGGGGTTCCCCAGGGTTCTCACCTTGGTCCTCTGCTATTTAACCTCTTCATAAACGATATTAGTTCTGTTTTTGAAAATAGTAAGTTTTTACTATATGCCGACGATAATAAAATTTTAAAAATTATTAAAACAACAACTGATTGCAGTTTACTACAAGACGATTTATATCGTCTCAATTCCTACTGCCGAGAAAACCACCTCTATCTTAATACTAAGAAATGTAATATAATAACATTTTCTAGAAGAAGAAATGTTATTAACTTTAATTATACTATAGCCGGTGCCTTTATTAACAGAGTGTCTGAGGTGAAAGACCTTGGGGTAATCTTAGACAAAAAACTAAATTTCGGTCCTCATATTAATATGATAACTCAAAAGGCTTATAGAATGCTCGGGTTTATATTAAGAACGTGTAAGGACTTCAAACGTCCTTGTACTTTATTGGTACTGTATAATGCGTATGTTCGTTCTCTACTTGAGTATGCCTCCACAGTCTGGAATCCACAATACAATGTGCACATAGATAGTATTAACAGGATTCAAAAAATATTCACAAAACAATTTAATTACAAGTCTTTAAAGTATGATCCTAAGAATATAAATTATTGTAATATTCTTAATCCACAATTACGAAGAGTCGAAAGAGATCAAATATTCTTATTCAAAGTTTTGCATAATTTAATGGACTCACCATATTTATTAGGTAAAATTTTATATAGATGTCCCCGTAATGGCTCTCGAAGCAATGAATTATTTCACTTACCATTTTGTAAAACCAATTATATGATTAATACTTTTCCACACAGAGCTTGTGCTAAATACAATGAAAGATTCAATGATAGTGATATCCATCATCTCAACTTAAATAGTTTTAAGAGAAATATCTCGATAATAATTTCGCAATATAAAAATAATATATAACTCTTGATTCATATATTTACGTCAATTATATCAATATTAAATTGTAATGTTAGCTTAGTATATTTCTAAATTGTTCCTATTATAGTTTTAAATATGTTATGCATTGTGTTAGGTGTAAATATTATATATTTTTCTACATTGAAAACCTAACTGGAATATGTGTTATTGATTGTTTTGTATTTTATTTATCTAATTGTAACTGTATGTTTTCTTTTTTAATAAACAAACAAACAAACATTACATTATATGAAATATTTTCAAAAATATTATTGCAATACAAGTACCTTAATAAGTAACTTAATTAAAGTTTTATTTTTATTTAATTATAATAAAATTGTTTACGCCACATAAAAGGCCATGATCCAATAAATAAAAACCATCACGGGTGCCTATTTGGCTCCCGAGAACCCCGTTTAAACGGCCTCAGGGTACCCAGCGGAGGGATTAACCCGTACTCATTTCCCGGTATTCGGAGGCAACACCTAACAAGTGGCGAGCTTGTTGCGGTGTTTATGATGAAATAGCCTCGTTGTATAAAGCGGTCACCCATCCCAGGCCGGCCTTGTTGTCATCTGCTTAACCTTGTTATCAGTTGCGCAGTGACTTCCCCACTAGGCTGGGGCCACTTTTCCAATAATTTATTTTTATCCATGTATTTCTTACTATGAAAGGTAGGTATTGCATATTTTTTTAAAGTTTATTTTAAAAATATATACTTAATCTAAATATAAAAATAAGGTTTCATGTAACGAACCCGTAACAAAATTTCATCCCTCTGTCTATTCCAATCATATAATTAATCAAGAGCGACCTGACAACGTGTCAGATGATTTCCACCAGGATTACGAGGACCCTGCTCATCATCAACCCTCAATAACCGACGTACAGACATTACAAATGTAATTCTATCTGTTGGCCCATAGAGTCTAAATCATAGTCATGCGATACTGATATAAAGTTTTATAGCTGTAGCTAAACTTCTAAACACTCCCCTAGCTGTCATGTTTGGATGCATTTTAGTTGTCATATCAAGAGGGGACACTGGATTTTGTTTTTTGCATTTGAGTATCAGTAGGTAGTTAGACTTTTTAACTTTGCCTATTATAGTATTTAGCATAAGGCATTAGTTAATTGATAATAACTTTGCCCATTAAAATAAACAAAAGGCCGAAAAATCTCAAATGGTAAATCAGCAATCTAGCTGAAAGATACCAAATGACGGCTAGGAGAATAAAGTTTTTAAAATTCTAATGATGCAGTTTTAGTTTTTACCAACATTCACCCCGAGACTCTTTGAGCATTTTTCGCTATTCCTTGTAGTTTAGGACTTAGCCTTGAAGGCACACTTGAAAAATTCACCTGTATATAAGTTAAACTAAAAGTGGGGTTACTCTGATACTCCTGCTTTTCTTTATGGAAATCGAAAGAAAATCCACATAGAAGTATTTTTTTAAAAACCTACTTTTTTTAGGGCAAAACGGGGCAAACTTTTGAGGGCTTCTTTAACTCCTGTTGCTACAAATCTTAACTTTTTTTCAATCTTTTTTTATAATGTAATACTGAATAGTGTTTCTGAAAACTACTACTTGAAATTTACAATCATCTGCTCCCGTCCAGAAGAAAACATCACTTTTTTTCCCAAGCTAGTTTTTTAAAATTAATGCTTTTATCAGTTTTTCTGATAAAAGTATTAACTGTCCTTAAAAAAAAATATTTTCAAGTTTCGATTGAAAATGTTTCAAATAATCGATGTTTAATTTTTAATTTAAAACTTTTTTTAATAAATGATAATCCTAAAATTTTAAGCAGATTATATGTATGAAACATAATTTAAAAAATAATAGGGATTCAAAATTAAATGTATTTAAAATAGATACACAAGAACTTTACAACAACTGTAATAAAAAATAAATTTGTTATTTAGCCAAAGGTAATACAATTAAGAAAATGAAACAATAAATGAACTTCAATAAAGTTTATTTTACGTTAAAATCAATTCATTTAACCTTTCCCCTGATCAGAGAAAACCCTTTAATTAAGTTCGGCCCACTCAAATAGATTGACTTTAATGATCATTTTATTTCTTTCCTATGGATGTATATTTATTTTTATTGTTATTCAAAAGAAGTACGAATAAGATAATTAATTATTTAATGGTTACATTTATTAACACGTGCGCCACTTTTTCGCTTTAGACTTTTTTGACAATTTTTGTGACCAAGAGGTCGAAATAAAAACCCTTTGCCGGTAAGGTAAGGTTTTGTCGATTTTTTTTTTCAAATCTTCAGGCGCTTACTCGTATAAAAAATTATGTATATTTAAAAAAAAAATGAATAAATGGTAGATGGGTCATAAGTTTAATTAAAATGAGTTTTAAATTAAAAAAAAATACATTTGTTAAATCACTATAATAGTAACCACAGAGAGCCTGTTAAGCTGTTGGTCTCAGATTCACTATACCAAACAGGAAAATAATGTATATACGTCTATACAAACACTGCGACGAACTTGCTACCTATTCGGTGTAGACTAATAATTCTATTCCATAGGGAATAAATACCCTCCGCTTAGTACCCTGAGGCCGTCGAAGGAGTCTCGGGCGCTGTCAAACACCCGTGATGATGTATATGGATTAGGGGTGCAATATCTATATTGCGAGATCTCGTAAAAGTATATTTAGCTTGATTAATCTCGCACGTTTGTATGAGATCTTCGCGATAATAACGAGATGCAGCAGCTTATTATAAAATAATATATAAATAAATACCAACAAAGCTTTTTAGCACCCTGAGAACCGTTTAAATAGCCTTAGGGTACCCAGCGGGTGGAGGGATTAACCTGTCCTCATTTCACCGTTGTTATTCGGAGGTAACACCTAACAAGTGGCGAGCTTGTTTCGGTATTTCTATAGCCTTGTTATATAAAGCGGTCACCCATGTCCAAGTCCGGACTTGTTTCCATCTTCATAATCTTGTCATCAGGTGCGCAGTGACTTAACCTAGGCTTCTGCCGCTTTTTCTTTAGTAGCATATACGTGGTGGCCGAGTTGGTTAGACCTTGGACTTAAAAACACTTTGGTCCCTGGTTCGAATGCCGGTGTGTACCAATGAGTTTTTAATTAAAAAAATTATGTACATTTGTTTGACAACACCACTATAGTGCCTCGGAGAGCACGTCCCGGTTTCACTATACCAACTTGTGAAACTGTTTATAGATGGGTTATTGAGTCTATTCAAAACATTGCGACGAGCTAGCCACTTGTTCAGTGTAGACTCATACCATCGGCTTCGACGAGGTGGGATTAAAAACCTCTCCGCTGGGTACCCTGGGGACGTCTAGGCGGTCTCGGGCGCCGTAAGGCACCCGTGATGATATATATATATATATATATTCTTTAGTAGCTCATTCTATGTATTTTTCTAATAACGTGGATTGACTGAGATTAATATGTCCTGTAAAATTAGAAGTCGTTTACTAATGAAGCTATGTTATATATGTTGTACTTACCAAGCAGTTACTGTCAGAATGAGTTTTTCCAGCTTAGCCTATACTTGTATTGTGTTCCTAATTTTCTAATATTTGATTACGATTATACATAGGTACTAAAGTATTAAACTGCTAATGGCTAAATTATTTGTTTTTTAGAGCAAATGATTTAAACTAAGTATCTTGTGTTTCCTGACCTTATTTTAAAATAAATATTCCTTATGTGGAGCTGTTGATGTCTGAGAGAATGACAGAGTGCATGACTGAATATGAATGTGTGTCTCCCAGGCTCTTATGGGTTAGGCTTAGAGTGGGGCTACTCAGACTGTTTATAGTAGAAGTGTATGCCCCGGATACATCTAAGCCACCTACAGAAAGAGAAGAGTTCTGGGAGAAACTAAGAGAAGTTTTGAATGTTGCTAGATTAAATGAAAGAATTATTATGTTAGGCGATTTTAATGCATGGGTTGGAGTAAAAAGAATGAATTTAGACCACGTGTTGGGTAAATTTGGAGATGAGCGAGTGAATGAAAATGGTGTGAACTTAATAGATTTATGTTTGGAAAAGAATCTCGTTGTGACAAATACAATATTTAACCATAAAGAGATTCACAAGTATACATGGTAGAGAGATAAAGATAGAAGTATGATAGATTTCGTAATTGTGGATGAAAGACTGGTTAGTAAAGTTGCAGATATAAGAGTATTTCGGGGCCTCAATATTGGAACAGACCATTTTCTTGTGGTTTCACGGATATATGGTCTGTTCAAGTGTTGGAGAAACCGGCCTCGGAATACGGTAACAATACTAACGAGAATAAAAGGAGAAAAGTTGCAAGATACGGAAACGAAAGAAAAGTAAGTTAAAAGATAAAATAGGGGAAGCATGAAATTTTGAGAATGATAGTCTAGACGAAGTTTGGGTTAAGTTCAAAACCGGAGTGACGAAAACGGCAGAAGAAGTATGCGGAGTAAGTAAGAGGAAGAATGCAAGAACCAACATGTGGTGTGATGATGAGGTAAAGGATCTGGTTAGTGAGAAAAAGAAAAAATGGCTAGATCTTCTTTCTATAAAAGCTAGTAGATGGGTAAATGGGGATGTGACAGATGAGGATGTACTTGCAGCGAATGACATGTATCGTGAGATGAAAGTTAAAGTAAAAAGGTGCATTGAAAGAAAGAAGAAAGAATTGAAAGAGGACGTAGAGAGAAAATTCTCCAAAAACTTCCGAGATAATATTAAGAGGAGGCACTATAAATTTTAGTCTTATTTGCTTATATCTGCAGAGGCAAGCACACATCTGTTTATTAAAACACTTCAACTTAAGTTTTTTCAGACCTTCCACTCTCCATGTCTTAACCAAAAACCTAATTGGAAAACATTTTTTCGATACTTTTTCTATTTTAAAATGATGCCTTTTTAATGTATAAAGACATTTTTCTTCTAAACGGGTTGATTTTTAAGTCTAAAATAAATACACCTCACAAGAAAATACAGTTTATAATCCACTACTAAACGAAATTTTACCTAAATAAATTATTAAGTATGTTATAGACAAAATTAGTTTTGTGACTTACGACATTTTTATTGATTGAAAATTGTTTGCGCGATTTTCAATCTTGCGGAGCAGATCCAAGAGCTATAATAAGTAATTATATGACCCCGTTGACCAGTCCCGCCTAGTGTGCCGATGCGTACGGACGTGTATCTCTCGTGCTGCCGGGACTACTAAAGATTTACGTAATTAATTTGACCATGTATAAACCTTACAAGTCCTTGAATTATAGAAAAAATACTTTTAATCAAAATAATATTATTATTTTTTAGTTTTAGGAATAAATTTGAGTTTTCGAATCTGGAACAAGGAAAACCAGAGTCACCGCGAAACAACATCGATTTTTTTTATCGGTTACCTATAACTTTTTTATTTATTTTTTTGACAACATAGAGAAGCCACATATATAGGGGTAACCGCGACAGTCGATTGACGTTTTTTATAGGAATAATTTTTGACCGCCTCCGTAGACTGGTTGCGACTTTTGTGTAATATCCTTTTTTTTTTTTTTTTTTTTTTTTACGTGGGGAATCCTCATGGATACCCAGCCATCGCGGGGGCGACAGCCAGGTTATGTCAGACTCTTACTGACTAAACCCCACGGTGTTCCTCCGGCCGCCATAAAGGCAGGGCCACGGGTACGCTTGCGCATTCGTCCGCGACCCCGCCGGCGTGAGCCCGCTTGCGCGAGCACCGTCTTGAGTGGAGGAGGGCCCTCGATATACCCCCCTCTCAACTCCCCCAGGAAAAAGACGTCCGGTAACACCACGGACGCCTTTCCTCACGTGGCCTTCGACGCGACGAATGCCCCCGCATCCGCTGCCCCAGGCCCCACAGGGCGGGGGGAACGAGCACCATGTCCCCCGCCGCCCCGTTCCTCCTCGGCCACCGAATGAACGGCGGCCGGGGTTGTGGCCCCATCCCCAGCCAACTCCGCCTCCACAGAGAAGTGCCGGGAGGGGCCCCACTTGGGACCGTTAGCTTCAGCGGAGGTGACCAGCCTCCGCCTACTAGAGCCCCCCCACCACGACAAGGTGGCCCCATGGGGGGGTTGTGTAATATCCTAAGGTCGTGGTTCGATTCCCACCCATGACAAAAAAATATTAGTACAGTTTGTCATGGTCTGGGTGTTTATATATAATAATATGTATAATATTGTTGTTTGTTGATACACATAGTAACTTAGTTTGTGACCAGAGAAATATGTGTAAATTGTCCTACATATTATTATTAAATATTTTTTGGTTCCGGTCGCAACGACAGTAGTCAATGATCATCAAGTATGAATGTTACTTTTTTTTTTCGACATAGGACACGTTATATAGGTTTTTGTGTCCGAATTTGAGGTCCATTTAAAAATCCAAGATGGCGGCCTTAACTTTTTTTTTTATTTCGACATGGGTCTCTTTATATAGGTTTTTGGGTGAGCCGAGCACGAATTTGAGGTCCATTTTAAAATCCAAGATGGCGACCTTAACTTTATTTTTAAAAATCTACATGGTACTCGTTATATATGTTTTTAGGTTGCCATCTTGGATTACACAATCTAAACCCATATATATCTTTTTTTTTTATAAAGTCAAATCTGCCTTTGCTATTTATCGCGATAGCGATCAGTCATGACGTTGGTAATTTTAATTGCCACAATTCAAATTAACAACGCAAGATCGCTATAGGGTTCGATGTTTTAGCCACTGGTTGATGCTTCACATTATATTAGTTTTAGTTAATAGGTTATTTTAAAACTATTTTATCTATCTCATGTCGATTTAAAAAAATATAGTTGAGGCCGCTATCTTGACTTTTAAAATGGACCTCAAATTCGTGCTCGGCACACCCAAAAACCTATATAACGAATCCCATGTCTAATTTTAGAATAAACTTGATATCTCCATCTTGGATTTTAAAATGGACCTCAAATTCGTGCTCGGTACACCCAAAAATATATATAACGAGTCCCATGTCGATTTTTAAAAATAAAGTTGATGCCGCCATCTTGGATTTTAAAATGGACCTCAAATTCGTGCTCGACATACCCAAAAACCTATATAACGAGTCCCATGTCGATTTTAAAAATAAAGTTGAGGCCGCCATCTTGGATTTTAAAATTGACCTCAAATTCGTGCTCGGCACACCCTAAAACATTAGCGAGTCCCATGTCGATTTTTAAAAATAAAGTTGAGGCCGCCATCTTGGATTTTTAAATGGACCTCAAATTCGTGCTCGGCACACCCAAAAAACTATATAACGAGTCCCAAGTCGATTTTTAAAAATAAAATTGAGGCCGCCATCTTGGATTTGAAAATGGACCTCAAATTCGTGTTTGGCACACCCAAAAACCTATATAACGAGTCCTGAGTAGCTGAGGGGCGGTGCATATCTGGTCGCTTCCTGGTTGCATCTCCTGTTTAAAAAGTGCTGGGAGGCCGGTCGTGTGCCAGAAGACTGGCGCAAGGCAGTTCTTGTCCCGCTTTATAAAGTAAAGGGATCGCAGCAGAAACCCAAGAATTACTTCGGCATCAGCCTTCTCAGCATTGTGGGCAAGTTGTATGCAAAGGCTTTGATTGAAAGAGTGATGAATGAAACTGATAAGAAAATTTGGGATGTGCAAGCCGGATTTTGGAAAGGCATGGGATGCATGGATCAAGTCTTCTCTTTAAGATGCGTCAGTGAAAAGATGCTAGCCAAACACCAAAAAGTGTATTGCGCTTTTCTAGACCTTGAGAAGGCTTATGATCGTGTGAGTAGTGAAGAGTTATGGAAGCAACTGTCGATGTTTGGATTGGGGAGCAAAATGATCCGTGCACTGAAATCTCTTTATAAGGATTCCAGTGCATGTGTTCGAATTAACGGGACGTTATCCGAACGGTTTGACATCTGTAGAGGTGTCAGACAAGGGTGTGTGGCGTCACCGTGGCTCTTCAATCTCTTCATGGACGGCTGTCGGAAAGAGTTGCGTGAAAGAGATCGCGGTGTGAGAATGAATGAGATGGTAATCAAATGTCTCTTATATGCCGATGATCAAGTCATCCTTGCATCATTGACATATGAGTTACAACAAATGGTTAACATTATGAACGGAGAATTAGAAAAGAAAGGCATGAAAGTGAATGTGGATAAAACCAAAGTTTTGGTTTTGGAGAGAGAGGATGACATGACAGAATGTGAGATAATGAGATAATGATAGATAGTAAGAAAGTGGAACAAGTTAAACAATTTGTTTACTTGGGAAGTGTGTTTACAAGAGATGGTAAGTGTGTGGAAGATATTGAAAGTCGAGTGCAAAAGGGTAATGTAGTGAATGGTGCCCTACACAGCATAATGAGCAGCCAAATTATGTCTAAAAAGTCTCGGATGGCTGTTCACAAAGCGGTGCTTGTTCCTACATTAATGAATGGAAGTGAATGCTGGGTATGGCAGAAGAAGCATGAAAGTAGGATTAATGCCGTAGAAATGCGGTCATTAAGGAGTGCTTGTGGAGTAACAATTGCGGATAGAGTGAAGAATACAGTTGTGCGTGAAATGTGTGATTTAAAAGAAGTTGTAGTGACAAGGATTGAGAAAGGAATGTTACGGTGGTTTGGGCACATTGAGAGGATGAATGAAAAGAGACTGACGAAAGAGATTTATGAATCAGAGGTGAATGAAAGAATAAGGCGGGGTCGACCCAGAAGAATGTTCCTTGACCAAATCGGGGATCAAAAAAGCTGGGATCCGTAGTGCCCACAACCGTAGAGCTTGTATGAAGAGAGTGGTAGATGTGAAGGAAGAGAGAGAGTTATGCCAGGATCGTTGTAGTTGGCGCTCCCTTGTTTCTGCCTATCCCCGTGGGAAAAGGGCGTGACAATTTTATTATTATTATTCCTTATGAAAAAATATACAACATAAAATTGTTAATGCATTATGATTTTTTTTATATGTAGGACAATTATGGCCGCCTCCGTAGACTAGGTATTTGGCGTTTTATCCAGAGAACGTGGGTTCAATTCCCACCCAAGCAACAAATAAAATATTTTTTTCTTTACAGTTTATCATGTTTATAACATATAATATGTATTATATCCTTGTACTACAGTACGATCCTTAAGCTTCTGCCTTGGGGTGTTCTACGCGTGCTCTTCAGTAGGATGAGAGTATATACCACATGCTATAAGCATAGGTGTAAGTCAATAACCATGCCGGACCATGCTCCTCTGATAATACGGTTCATGTGGAATATCAGAGTATTTTAATTGCTGGTACCTTTTTCTCCAGGGTGTCTCTGAGGCGATCGACTTGCGATCAGCGTTTGCGCCCTAAAAGATACCTTCCATCTATCTACTTGTAGGTATATTTTGATTACCTATATTAAAGTATGTATTTTTGGGGCGTAGCTATGGTCTGTTGGGTTGGTCGCCTTGGTGGCAGTTTTGCAGGGCAGTCAACGATTGACAGGTCAATGGAACCAGCTAACCACCTAGTCTTAAACTGGTTGGTTATGTAGTGTGTGTTTGGTTGGGTTGTTTTTTTTTCTCCCGCAAGGACAATAGTTTAATAGTTTACGATTTGTTTATTTTGTATTATATTCTCAACATTTGTCTGTGGGAGGAATGGCGACCTGGCCAAGTGCACACAGGACCTTATATATCCTTTTTTTTTTTTACTTTTCATAAATGCCTGTAAAGGTTTACATAAAATAATTTTTTTTTGGACTATAATAAATAATATGTACCTATGACAATTTTACACATATTGCCATGGTCACAATCACAAATTAAGCTCTAAGGTTGTTTATATGTATACAAATCACGACAGTAACTGTACAGAAAAACGAACTAATATTTTTTTGACATGGGTGGGAATCGAATCCACGACCTACAATTAATAAGACAATTTAGAAAGGGAGATATATTTTTGTCCCAATCTCGAGAGGTGGTTGACATTAATGTTCTCGCGAGATCTCGACTTAGTCAAAATGGAGCAACATTTCATTCATTCCCATTCTAGCCCTAAAACGTTTCAATAGAACAGAAACTAGCAAATAAGTAGGTCTTCAAAATCTAATTGATATCGGAAAAAAACTTTCATTCCTGAAAGTTGTTACGGAAGCATGATAAAGCTAAACTTCCAAACTACTCGTGCCCCATAAAATTCAAACGACAAAAACGAAAAGAGGATTCTGCGAAAAAGTTTCGATTAGTTACAAATCTAGAGTAGTATCGGATGGCGCAAGTTTTTTGCAAGAAAGCGCTGGAGACTAAAAAAGTATCAGATATAACGGCCCATTGAGCACGATCATGGTTTTTAACTATGATATATGAATCAATTTGAACTGGACATGTAAGTCTGTATCTACGTAAACATAAACAGATCTACAAAAACTACGAATAAAGATGTGTTGTTCGATTCCAGTCTGTGCAAAAAATATTAATACTTAAAAAATATAGAAATATTAAAAAATACTTTTCTCTACCGTTTGCTGGCTGTTTATTTATGAAATGCAATATGTATCTTTGTTTCTAATATACGTAGCTCAAACCTAGAGCTTAGTTTGTATTATTAATATTATCATTAGCCCGACGGTCCATTGCAGTTTCCAGTAAAAGCAGCTATTTCGTACTTTTTTTGCTCTACGTAAGGGGTTATTTGCCATTTTAACATCAAGACTAGGTCAGCCTTTTTAGGGCAAGCCATCATTTAAAGGATATCGGTATTGCAAAGTAGGATTTTACACTTTTTGATTGGGCTGAGAAGGTGATTCGGTGAATGCAGTGTTGAGTTCATAAAGAGAACTTACACCCACTTCATCCATCACATCATCTTTCATCATCCATCTCTTTTTTTTTGGGTTTTTTATGTTATTTTTGGTATCATATCCATCCACGCTTCTTTATTGTCAAATCAACACCGACCGTAATAATACCTGCAAGAAATCTAAGCAGTTTAGGACCCCAAAAATCAATTTTAGAAGGTAACGAAACCGCTTGACCGGCCCAGCGGAAATTTATTATCAAAAGTCAAATATATATCTTAAAACAATAATAAAAAACTTTCTTAGTGAAGTAAATGAAATATATACAAATATAACATAAAAATACAATTTTATAACTTAGGTATTAGTATAATTTTAGACCATAAAAGAGGGCGTAGCCTAGTGCTGAAGTCACTGCGCAATTGATAACAAGGTTAAGCAGATGACAACAAGGCCGGACCTTGGATGGGTGACCGCCTTATACAACGAGGCTATACCATCATAAACACCGCAACAAGCTCGCCATTTATTAGTTGTTGCCTCCGAATACCAAAGGCAAAATGAGGACGGGTTAATCCCTCCACTGGGTACTCTGAGGCCTTTCTTGGTTCTCTGGACCCAAAAAAGCACCCGTGCTGGTATTTATTTTATTTTATTAGAAATTATCCATTGGATTTATAAATGGTATCGCCAAAAATGTTATATTTGGGGAATCATTACAAATCCTTTAACTAAAATAGCAATGCCTAGTCTTATCGTCGCCTTATAGTCAGGCTTAAACAGATATAGTGGTGGCGTTGCTTTTAGCATAGCTTAGTTCCATCCAGGCTTTAAAAAGTGGTGTCACCGAAGATGTTAATCTGCTATCTTTTTATCTTAGGTCTGTGGCAGAAAAGATCGTGGAGGACCAGCTGAAATGATTTACCTTCCCAATATTAAACTCTTGAATGTGGAGTCAGGTGGGCGCACTTGAGTCGACCGGAATTAAAGTTGCTGCAAAATATGACCCTTTCTAAAGTGGTATTAAAAATAATGGTATAGTCAGGAAGGAACGGAGGTATGTGGAAGGCTGTAAAGTTACAGTTTATTTTTCCTTTTCATAAACTAAATTGTTTTTATAAGTTACACATTAACTATTTATGAAGTTATAGAATGACTTATTTTATATAAATTATGAAAATATTTCTTTGTGATCGTTTCAGCAAATAAACTTTTAATGTTTCAATTTAGTATGAAGGTAAATTAAATCTAAATTATTAATGAAAAAGATTTAAAAAAAAAACACTTCATACAAAATACTGAAAGTTCGTGCTATTATTTTCAAATTATTTACTAAAAAGTTTTTAGTAGTTCTTTACTATTCTAGAGCTGTATAAATAAGGTAGAAGTTAACTACTCTACTAGACAACTATTAACGCAAGGCCTTTGACCCTAAACTATACATAAACTAGTATTAAAACATACGAAGCCGCCGGCAAAAGCTATTAATGAATAGTTATTAGAGCCACCAGCAGATACAAAAATAAACAAATGAGAGTAGAAAAATAAACAATTACGCTTTATTGCTTCCGTCCCTCGGGTTATGACGAGATTTTTATGCTCTTAAAGCAGATTCTGTAGGGAAAATTAGATATTATTAGGAACTCTAATTTTACCTTTATCTTCGGACTTCAACTTGCTAGTAATAACATTTGCCGCTACTGTATCCTCATTAAGGTGTATACAGGGTGATTTTTTCAAGTGTGCCTTCAAGACCAAATCCTAGACTACAAGGAATAGCGAAAAATGCTCATTGTAGTCTCGGGGCCGATTTTGATAAAAACTAAAATTATGTCATTAGATTTTTTTTCTTTTTCTAGCCGTGCAGTTGTTTTAGTGTAGATAGGGTCGAAATAAAATTGCAAGCCCGACCAACCGGTTTCCACCACCCCCCATACAGATCTAAAAACCGTCAAGTTTAACCTAGTTATGATTCAATTTTAGTTTGTGGGTTCACCGGTTTTCAGGAGATATTTTTTATTTTATTTTTTTAATATGTAGGGCAATTTACACAAATTGCTCTGGTCACAAACTAAGCTTTAGGCTTGTACTATGTGCACCAGAAACAATGATATAGTACATATTATATTTTATAAACACCCAGACCTGCATTACTGCATCGATTTCTTGTCTAGGTGGTAGTCTCTAGGTGCGGTTACGAAATGGGTTGTTGAATTGACGATTAGGCAGAGAGTATATTAAAATATGCTCGTAATGCATTTTTTGTCGTCGCCCATTTCGTAATAGCAACATTTAGCCGGCATAGTGGGAGCGATAAATGTTGTTTAAGAACAATTATTGATATGACCCTCTCGGCGTAGCCAGGGTTTAAGACTAGTAAATTTTAATGGTCCAAATTTTTGAACGAGCAAAAAAATAAACTCCATTATCATCATGTCCTCTGTGTAGGTATGCTCACCACCAGGTTTATGCAAAGTCACATGCCATGGTCCAATAAAAAAAAAGCGAGGGCATAAAGTAGGCAGGCTTGTAATGCATATATTCCCGTCTAGTCGACAGCCATTTCGTAATCATTTAGCCTGCCATATTGGTTCCAATGCTATTGAACAACAATGTATCGAGCAACCCATTCATGGACTTCCTAAATCTACTTGGGTACCTACAAGGTCTTATGCTGCATACTCCAATAAAAAAAAGTACAATCACTTCCCTAGTTTCAGGACTAAATCCGTTGTTTATTTCGTAATCTCATTATTTTACCGGTTAGCAATCAACGCTGTTAACAAAAAAAGTGATATAGACTGACCCCATTTATGGACTTTGTAAGTCTGCTTACCATCAGGCAAAGGTCCGATGCCGTGGTCCAATAAAAAAATACTATGCCTACATTATTTCCTTAATTTCCTCCACATCCATATACTGATTCATACCTGAGGTGTCTCTTTTGAAGGACGGTACTTTCTTCTTAAGGTAACAATTTACTTATATACAAGTAGAGTATATGGCTCCTTTTCCCCCAGAGATATGCTATGCAGCTACGATGCGAGGATGCGAGAGCTAAGCTACGAAACTATGTGACCCTTGTCATTGTTAAACTATGTAGCAGAGCGACTAAGATGTGCTGCGAAGATACGCCACCCGCAATGCTGCCGCTGTGCAAGGAAGATGCGCAGTTCGAGCTATGTGATATATCGACAGTGGGGAAGGCACGGGGAGCACTATCCATAGCACGCATTCATAGCACGCATCCACAGCATGCATCCAGAACACGCATCTATTCATATAAAAAACATAGGTTAGTATAACCCCTTTCTAAAAATATTAAACATTTTTTTAAGGGTAATAACACCAAAATAAAAGGGTTTAAACTTTATCTGCCACTACCACAGTAAAAACGGTACATTACTAGCCGCTATTCTGTGACGTCATTCGTGCTCAAAAAGCATATTAGTTTAATGTTATTGCACCTCAAAAGTTAGTCAAAAGGTTTGTTTCTAACAAATTGTCGTAATAAAGGACAATAAATACCCGAGAAAACAAAAAAACTGTAGATTATTGAACACACGAACAGACATTTGTTTATGCGCGAATCATATGTAAGGTTTGCTTAATAATATATATAGTCATAAAAGAGAAACAATAGATCCTAACAAGCTCAGAAAACGCAATAGGGTAATATTTAGTATGAAAAGTGTTCGAACACAAATGGCGAAAAATCAGTTTTCAAATAAATCTGCTATCCAATGACCTATTTTGAATGTAAAAAAACCTTAACTACATGGCTAAAAACGCAAAATTACAATGAAATAGAAAAAAATATTAAACAAAACTAAAATATGTACCTATACAAATTATACCGGAACTTATATTGTCATGTTGTATGACAATATACTCACTCACACTCTCTCACACTCACTCACACTCACTCACACTCTCTCACACTCACTCACACTCACTCACACGAGGACCTACACATAAAAAACACCTAAATTTACCTAATGCTTACATATTCACCAAAATGCATACAATTCTGTACTTATTAATAATTATAAGTTATAAGTATTATATTATTTTTAATTTATAATTATTGTATACTAGGATTTTTATAGGTAAGTATTTTCTATGTTTTTAATTATTTTACATTTTTAATTTTAGGTATTTAATTTAGTAAGTTCTTTGTTATTTTTTATCTTTATTAATATATTTTGTCTTAGTTCTAACAAATAAATTCTTCAAAATACTTTACATTAAATACAATAAATAAATATATATGTTTAGTGCATACATTATTCAAACCTTATTAAAGTTATAAGTACCTACATTATATTTTAATTCCTCCGATTACCCACTTGTCTATTTATATAGCTTAATACTGAATTCCTAAAACTAATACCTACTTATATTGTGTTTATTACTGTTACATTGCAAAGTTAGAAAAACATAGCAATTACCTACTGTCTAGATGTTATATTCATTCTTATAATACTTGCTTAGTTAATGAAATGTAAAATACTTGTATTACAAAAAAAAAAAAAACTGTATAGATTAAGATTAAATTAATTGTAACTAATTATAAGTATTACTACTGGGGAGACGGGCTGCTCCTAATACAGGTTATTATAACTTACAAGGAGCAGCCCAGCTGTACAGTAAAATTGACTAAATTTGGTAAATGAATAAACATTATTATATTATTAAGTCGGAGCGTTTAGAAATGCGTTCCGTTTCTACAAAAAAATGGATTTTTAAAATCGTATTTATAAAAAACTTAACTAATCAAAATAAAATAGATTACTGTAAATATGTTCAAAGACATAAAAGGAACATTATATATTAAAATAATAATAATTGGCGTTACATGCATTTGCCCTATTTCAAACGATAGATTCATTAATTGGTTTAGCGACCAAATTCGATTCCTACTCAATAACAATATTAGTACATTTTTCTAGTTTGCTTTGTTTACTGGTATGGTTGTTTATGTATTGTGTTTCATTAGTAACATTGTTTTTGGTACACAACAAGCCTCGAGGTGAGTTTGTCACCAGGGAAATTTGTGTCAAATGTTTACATATTATTATTTTAAATCACAAAATATTTAAAAAATACACGAATTGAGAACAACCTCTTTTTTTTCTTAGGTGGGAGGAAGTTCTCGGTTAATTCGCTAGACCGACCATACCGATGCAAAAACCGTCAAGTAACATAGTCAATGTTACTTGACGGTTTTTGCATGTTCCGGTTTTAGTCTGTGGGTTTACCGGTTTTCAGGAGATTACTGCATCGATTTCTTGTCGAGGTGGTAAACACTTTTCAGGATGCATTTAAGAAATGGGTGGATGAATTGAAGGCAGCGAGTATATTAATATATACTCGTAATATAATTCGTATTTGTTGTCACCCATTTCGTAATAGCATCATTTAGCCGGCATTTAGTGGGAGCGATCAATGTTGTTAAAGAACAATTATTGATTGACCCCATTCATGGACTTTATAGGTATGCTCACCACGAGGTAGATACAAAGTCATATGCCGTGCTCCAATAAAAGTTTAAAATTAAAAAAAAAGTTTGTTAAAAATAAATTGTACCTAGAGTCGGTCGGAACCACGATAGCTGTGGCGCTTCTGTAGCACACTTCTGTCAAACTACAAGATACATTTTTTGTTCAAGTTTTAGTCGCAGGACTCTACATCCCGGAGAATGCAGATTTTATGTTTCGGACTAGACGACTTACTGCCTTTTCTAACAATCAAACTTCTTTTTTTACCGATAATAATCATAGAATAGAAAATCGTTTTTTTTTAATAGGGGATGGGCCCAAAAAAATCGTTTAACGTTCCTACTTATATGATTGAATTAAAATATATAATTTTAAACTATGAAGATTACATGTTATATAATAATATAATTGTTGTTGTAATGCTGTAGGTAAATATATATGTTTTTGTCTAATCGGAATTGTAAGGTGGGAGGAAACCCTTATATACCTACTTACTTTATAACTTAGCAGGACCGACCGACCAGACTCGTTACGCTCATACAGATGCAAAAACCGTCAAGTGACCTATTCATATTTCGGTTTTAGTATATTCACCGTTTTTTCGTGGCCGTCAATATACGTGGTGGCCGAGTTGACCTTGGACTTAAAAACGCTTGGGTCTCTGGTTGGAATCCCGGTGTGTACCAATGTGTTTTTAATTAAAAAATTATGTACATTTGTTTGACAACACCACTATAGTGCTTCGGAGAGCACGTTAAGCTGTCGGTCCTGGTTTCACTATACCAACTTGTGAAACTGTTTATAGATGGGTTATTGAGTCTATTCAAAACATCGCGACGAGCTAGCCACTTGTTCGGTGTAGACTCATACCATCGCTACGATGAGGTGGGATTAAAACCCCTCCGCTGCATACCCTGGGGCCGCCTAGGCGGTCTCGGGCGCCGTAAAGCACCCGTGATGATATGTATGTATGTACCGTTTTTTCGGAGACTACTGAATCATTTCTTGTCGAGGTGGTACTCTCCTTTCATGGTGCGGTTACGAAATGAGCAATTGATTTGACGATAAAGCAGCGAAGATAATAAAATAGACTCGTATGCAAACATGTCTTTGTCGCCGCCAAATCTGGCGTAATAAATACTATTTTATAGTTCCTATTAATAACTTGAGTTTTTATAAATATTTTTTAAAAGTATATTTCATACATATACCTACGTTAAAAGTTTTGGGTCAAAAAAAAAAAATTTAGTACAAATTTAAATATTTACCGAGTTTTCTATCTGTCATAGATCGATTATTGAATACAACTACTATCTCATATCTCATAGTGTCTTGTTATTAGCTTATTAGGAATTTACCTTACTTAAGTGTCCTTTACTCTAAGTGGTAGTTAGCACTTGTCATAGTCCAAAGGATCCAGTAGCAATTATGTTGTTCATCAGAAGTTGCAATTACAGAAATTCCTAGTCCACGTTCTGTGAGAGAAATATTTCAACTTAACCATCGTAACGGTTGATACAAATTACATGCAGTTTTTAGCCTTTTTACTAGAGATATAGAGTTGAAAATAAACTAAAACAAAACAGAGCAAGTTAAAAATTAAACTTAGGTTAATTTCTTGAGTTGTTTTTGCAACAGTCACATGAGAAAATATTTTTTCCTTATCTTTCGTTATAAATGATAATACTTGTTGCAATTTTTGAAATAGTTTTAAAGCTTAATTACGAATTATGGGTTTTTTAAGGAGTTAGTGTGTGAGAAATATTGTATCCTTATGTTTAATTACGACGATTCTTAAAATAAGTAAACTCTAGACTAGAGCATGGCAGGAAGTTAATTATTTAAGCCACTTGTTTTAAATACATATTTTTTTAAAGTATATTTCATACATAAATATTAAAATAAATATTATATTTTTTGTATAGTTCATAAAAAAATTAAAATAGCAAAAAAATTGGCACGCGTTTCTTAGCACCACCGAGCTAAAGTAAATTGTCGAAAAATCAATAGTTATGATGACCGGAGTACCTAAAACCGACCATTATTCATAATTAGTTTTAACGACACTTCGTAATTTTGCATACCACCAGATAGATACAAAGTCACATATTGTTGCTACCTTAAAACAAATTACTTACTCTCCCATAAAATTTGCTACTGGTTAAGTATAAATTTTAATGGCAAATATTTTCTCGACGTTTTATAATATTTTCGTATCAAGTAATAATAATTAAAACCATAATTAATATAATTAGCTATAAAAGTTTCGATAAAATAATCATTTAGCTATCACACGCGTTATCTGTTCTTACTTTAAGGTTAAGTTTTAAAACAAGACTAAGCTTTTCAGTTTTATTAGTCCACGTCTTTCTTTATGAGATTTTAATGGTGTACATAAATATTAATAAAGTTTATTAACATTTTCCGAATAATTAAATTAGAAAATTATAATAAGGTGGGTGTATTAACTATTTTATAACGCTATGCTCCTAATATTGTAGTAGGTAATTAGCTATTAATTAAATAAAATAAAAATAAATAAAAAAAGCCTCACATTTTTCTTTAAAAAAGTGACATGTAAGTAATTTTCAATTTCTAGATTTTTCTTTAATGATTTTTAGAACCCCTCTTCGGCTGAAAGCCTTCTCCATTTTAGACCATTTTTCTCATTTTAAGGTATTTTGCATCCTCTTTTAACTCACTGACTGGTTTATATTATAGTTTTACTATACTAACTTGTAAAACTGTTTATGGATGGGTTATTGAGTCTATTCAAACATCGCGACGAGCTTATTCGGTGTAGATTTATGCTACGACGATGTATGATTAAAACCCCCTCCTCTGGGTACCCTGAGGCCGTCTAGGCGGTCCCGGTCGCTGTGATAATATATCTCTGGTTTATCTCGTCGGCCCAGTGTCCTCTTGACCAAGCAGGCCAAGAGAACACTGGGCTCTTTCTCTTGCCAGTTGGGCCTTTCCAACAGGTGGCTATTTTTATCCATTTTTCGTCTTCCTGTTACTTTGTGTATATTTATTTATTTATTTAAGGACAAAGTGGTCGGATACATTAATACTTCCTTAAAACATAAATACAATTTTGAGCTAAAAGTACCTTTAGGAGCCACAACAAGTACTTGACAATTAGTGTGGATGATAAAATATAACTTAAAATTATATACATTAATTATCTAAATTATCAAGGTACAGTCAACAAAAAAGTAAAACGAAAAAATTATATAAAAAATCAACATAACATAAAATAACTTATCTTAATATCTTACTTGTCTAGTAAAAGGATAATTTTAAGTTATTTATTTTAGACTTAAATATAAAAAGTGTATTATTGAAGACGTATATTATTTGGCCAGATTCATTATACGTTTGATAATCTGGATACTGGCGTATTATATATATAAACATATTAAATCTATAAACAGCCCTCTGGTGACTGTTTTTCATAAAGTACTTAATTGTAATAAATTATAAAAATAAAAAACTAAATACCTTCACGGGTGCCTATTTGGCTCCCGAGAACCGTTTAAACGGCCCCAGGGTCCCAGCGGAATGATTAACACATACTCATTTCGCCGATGGTATTCGGAGGCAACACCTAACAAGTGGCGAGCTTGTTGCGTTGTTTATGATGAAATAGCCTCGTTGTATAAAGCGGTCACCCATCCCAGCCCGGCTTTGTTGTCATCTGCTTAACCTTGTTATCAGTTGCGCAGTGACTTAACCACTAGGCTGGGGCCGCTTTTTTTAATTTAATACTAAATTATGAGCAGTTAAAAATTGTTTATAGTAATTTTATCGTCCTTTTCGAGGCGGTCTTATAATCATCATATTTTATATTACTTTGTTTAATGCTGAAGACAAATTTTAATTATCAATTAAGTTTTTATATTCACTACTCTATAGAACATAGAATAATTAATTAAACATTTTGAAACCCATACAAATGCAAAAACTGTCTAGTGACCTTCTTGTTCCAGTTTTAGTTTGTGGGTTTACAGAAGACATGGCATGGGTTTTTTGTCGAGGTGCTATTTTTTATTATTATTGGAGCACGGCATTCGGCCGGCTAAATGATGCGATTACGAAATGGGCGGCGATAAAGACGAATTGTATTAAGAGTATATTTTAATATACTCATTTCCTTATCGTCAATTCAACCACCCATTTAGTAACCGCACTCTGAAAGGAGACTACAACCTCGACAATAATAAATCGTAATAATAATAAATCGATGCAGTAATGTCCTGAAAACTAGTGAACCCACAGACTAAAACCGAAACATGACCAGATCACTTGACGGTTTTTGCACCTAAGTGTGCGGTATAATAAGACCGGTAGGTCAGCCTAACGTAGCTATTGAGATCTTCCTTCTACCTAAATTATTTTAGGATGCGGTTACAAAATGAGCAGTTGATATGACAATAAAGCAGCGAGGATATTATTGACTCGTAATGCAGTTGGCTTTCTATCGATTTCGTAAACGCATCATTTAGTAGGCATAGTGGGAGTAACCGCTGCTAAACAACAATACATTAATTATTAGATTTAGGTACATAAATTAACTGTCACTGATGACGCCGCTCCAAAGAGAGGCGAAATATTTGGCAATAAAATTTTATAGCGCAATTTATATATTTTACCCAGTAAGAAACACATCTAACACACTTTATTTGTTTCAGATGGTACATAAATTGAATAACTTTATGAAAAATTAACCCTTATTGTTATAATATAATAATATACAGGTTGGCTTTGATTGAATGTACTTTAAGCTAATATGAGGTACGGTTGATATTTATATATACACAAAAAACTTATAAAACATAAATAAGTAATACTATAAAACAAATGAAATAAAAATTAAAACTATTAAATTAAATAAAAAAATTCGTCCAACCCGGACATAGCACCGATAGTCCCGAGAACGGAAGCGGATTTGCCACGTTGTATTTCCAGACCAATTCTTTGGGCCAAAAATGATCGCGCCTGACTATCACCTGAAGTCTGAATCAACAATATATATTATTATTATATATTATCTACCATTTATATATTATGTATATATTATCTCACTAGCCTTCTCACAGGACCATGTGCAGCTCGCGGTACTGCGCCAGCGGTTCACACCGTGATGGCGTAATATTACATCTCTTCATACATCTCTTCTGAACATCCTAATATCTGCGCTTGCCTTTCTAAAGTTTTTACTGTTAATTATAATAGACTTTATAGTATATATATTTTTTTTTTATCCAAATATTTATTTATTAATCAAAAATATTAAGTATTTTGGTTTTTACAGTACCTCATCTGCATTCTGCATGAGCAAGCATGATGTTACGTAGATATACAGTAATATAATTTGTTAGGTTTACAACGGGTGAATATATGTTATGGTATTTAATATATTAAGTGCAAAATTTTCTCAAAAGTAACTAATAATATGTATGTATGAAATTTTTACACATATTGCTTTGGTCACACACTAAGCTCTAGGCTTGTACTATGCGTTATAATGTGTACCTGAAGCAACGAGACTAATTCTTTTTTTTTTATACACCAAGATCCGGCAAACTTTACAGACAAACATACTATTGTTTTGCCATAAATGGGAATCAAACCCACTACATCCGCACAACGCCAAAGGCGGTCATAATGTATTGATCATGGTCATAATGACCGTAATCGGATCAGTATATTTATTTGTACACTTTTTTTTTTTATTGGAGCACGGCATGTGACTTTGTATCTACCTGGTGGTAAGCAGACCTACAAAATCCATGGGGTCGATCGATAATTGTTCTTATACAAAATTGATTGCACCCACTATGGCAGCTAAATGATGCAATTACGAAATGGGCGACAACGATATGGTATGCATGACCAATATATTTATTTGTATGCTTAAAAATATCTAGCGGAACATTAAAAATCTAAATTTATAAATAACTTGCAAGTTCTTCTCACAAACCTAATTATAAATTTACCCAAAGAAAGTGTAAGGAAGTATTTACGACACTAGACTAGTTTTAAATAATTAATTATCAAGCCATTAGCCACGCTGTTGGCTGGAGATAATCCTCAGGTAAGGCTCCGGCGTTGAATCACCGCCACACTGCAGATCTGCAGATGATATCGCCATTTAATTATTTTATTATAGATGATGTCGCCACACCTTTAATTAATTTTAGATATTATGAAAAAGTAGGACATTGCTCCTGGTCACAAACTAAGCTATAGATAGGTTTGTACTGTGTATATCATTTTATATTTTATAAATACTCATACAAGGGGTGCGATTTTTGAATGTCAGCGATGAGTTTCATATCACCAGTGACAAAACAACACGATTTATCAAAAGTCCTATTTTTGAAAGTCATATGAGCGGTACCAAGTAATTTCTCATTCACAAGAGCTACTTGCGTTTCGATACAAGAAGAAAATATTACTCAATGGTGGAACGGAACTTAACATACATAATCTGTGATAATAATTATCATGGATCTCTCATCGGTGGCTTTATTTACAAGTGGTAGGAGGCACTCATATTGATATCATAGGTATAATATTTTAGACACCCGATGAAATTCAAAAATACGAACTTTTTAAATCGAATCGATAATTTTTTAAACATTTTAGTTATCATAGTCATCAGCTGATGTTCAAAACTTGCACCCCTTGTATGAGTATTTATAAAATATAGCAAACTCTACAGAAAACCGTACTAATATTGTTATGCATCGAGTGGTAATCAAACCCACGACCTCCGGATACAACGCCAAAGGTAAAGTAGCGGGCGCGGTCACTTTATACTACTTACTTTTATTTACTCGAAAGTATTCAGTGTAATTGTTATACCTGCTTTATCTGTGGTATTCTAAGGGTTGAGATAATGTCTGGACATAATGTCTGTTTGTTTTGGATATTAAAGCTTTATTACCCGTGTCTGAAATGAAATGAGTCATTTTGTGTAACAACTGGTGTATTCTCACGAAAAAAATTGGCGCCACCATCAATGAATGGAATTTCGTTTTCTGTTACTTGTTCCATAGTCGCAATTCTTTTTTTTTTTTGGGTATATGTTGTGTCTTCGATTTTAGTTGTTCACTTACTAATATAGTTGAATGCTTATAAAAAAACTTAATGTAATTCTGATTATTATATTTTGTGTGAATTATTAGTATGTACTATGACCCCTAGTATTTGGAACGCAACCTATGGTACTGGCTGGAAGGGCTGACCATATTATTC
The DNA here is from genome assembly GCA_947458855.1 of Monopis laevigella. NCBI lineage: Eukaryota > Metazoa > Arthropoda > Insecta > Lepidoptera > Tineidae > Monopis > Monopis laevigella. Next base: position 6,994,127 of record OX381586.1, read on the forward strand.
TAAATTAATTTCCTATTTTTAAATAATTTCAAGGTCCACGGACATGTGACGGGAGCCAAGGGAAGTAGTAGAGTATTCGTTCGGGCTAGGTTAGGAAAAGCAGCGAATGCCTGCAGTAATTTAAATATTTTAAAAATACATATTAATTTGTAGTAAATAAACATATAAATGATATTGGATGGCTACTCAATAAAATAAGTCTAAAGATACAAATAAGAGTTTTAATTTATTTCCAAATAGGTAAGTAATGTAACAGTCACAAAAAAGGCTGTTACAGTACTATGACAACGCCCCTTTACAGCAGCTCTATGATTATTATTATAATTTTATTTAATTAATTTATAATAACTTATATGTTTTAGGTATGTGTAATATGTTTGATTTAATTTTTATTAATTGTTGGATTTTATTTACTAGATACAATTCTTGTTTTGATAAAATTATGATTTCACTTATTATTAATAATTGATTTATTATTATATTTTATTTTATGAATTGAATTAAGGAACCAAACTATATTATAATGGTATTATAAAATATAATATGTATTATATCATTGTTTCCGGTACACATAGTACAAGTCTAGAGCCTTAGTTTGTGATCAGAGCAATATGTGTAAATAGTCCTACATAAAAAAAAAACTTAACTATATTAGTGAAATTGAGTTTCATGAAAACATTTTTTTTTTAGATTTTTCATCGACCTGATTTCAAAACAACCACGTTGGTATTAATAGTTATAAAATAAAAATACGACTTGCCCTCGAAATAAAACGAGAAACTAATTAATAATCCACCCCGTCCGTAGACTAGTGCGTTGTATCCAGAGGTCGTAGGTTTGATTCCCACCCGTGGCAAAAAAAAAACATTTTCTATACAGTTTATAAAATAGAATATGTATTGATATCGTTGTTTCTGATACACATAGTACAAGCCTAGAGCTTAGTTTGTTGCCAGAATAATATGTTTGTATTATTATTGATTTTGGTTGGTATTATTCATTAATATTAATAGATTCAAACATTAATACACCAGATCATGAAAACTGCAAATAAACATATTTTTATGTAAACAGGTATATTTTTATGTTTAGGTTAAGCAGATGACAACAAAGCCGGCCTGGGATGGGTGACCGCTTTATACAACGAGGCTACTTCATCATAAACACCGCAACAAGCTCGCCACTTGTTAGGTGTTGCCTCCGAATACCATCGGCGAAATGAGGATGGGTTAATCCCTCCTATTTTTATTTATTTATTTATGTAAACACTGCTAACTTATTGAGTAATTGAAAAACACTTTAGTTAAAATAGTTTTGTCACTTTTTCGCATATTATTTTTTGTTGATAATAAAATAAATAAATAAATACCATCACGGGTGCCTATTTGGCTCCCGAGAACCGTTTAAACGGCCTCAGGATCCCAGCGGAGGGATTAACCCATCCTCATTTCGCCGATGGTATTCGGAGGCAACACCTAACAAGTGGCGAGCTTGTTGCGGTGTTTATGATGAAATAGCCTCGTTGTATAAAGCGGTCACCCATCCCAGGCCGGCTTTGTTGTTATCTGCTTAACCTTGTTATCAGTTGCGCAGTGACTTAACCACTAGGCTGGGGCCGCTTTTTAAAAAAAAAAAGGAGATAAAACCTAAATTAGGTTTTGTTAACTAAAATGTTGTTCAAGGACTCAATATTTTTTTATGAATACCAGTTATTATATATTTACAATAATTATTAACTCGCCCAATTGACAAAAAAAATCAATTAAAACCCCTTTCTTATGGGTAAAAAATACAACTTTCATGCGGTTTTGCCTTATATTTCAATATCTAATAGGTATAAAGTACTTTCTATACAAAAAAAAACCTAACTATATACAATTATTATAGCGGTTTTAATTAAAATTAGGGTAAGTTTAGGAGGTATTCGTCCTATAGGCGATAGAACTCCTCTAGACCGGCAGAGAGTGGTAGAGTTCCGAGAACGCCAGCGGCATTACCCCTTTGAATTTCCAGGCTTATTTTTTTAAAAAGAAAGATCCGGCGCGCCATTTCTCGTTCACTTTCTATTACATAAAAACCTAGGGACTTAGCACAATAGCATCGATGGGCTTGGTAAATCGACAAAATCGATTTTATGAATGAATGCTCATTCTTAAACTTCATTTTATCGACTGTCGAACTATCTATATATGTGGTTCTAAGTCCCTAGAATAAATTATATAGGTTTTTAAAGACCGAAACAGTTAAACAAATTTCTATTTCACTAATTAACACGCTTTAATTATCTCATCTATTATAGTAAAAGCTCTTAGATAGTAAAAATATAAATTAAAAAAAAAACCCTTAAAAGCCCCCAATTAACACCGGTCGAGACAACAAAATTCCATATCTGTATCTATCGAGGCCCCGATAAGGACGTCGTTTTGTTCTCAGTTGCCACCTCAGACCCGCGATAAGAGTATTTTGGTAAAAAACGTCACCACTATTGCCGCAGGTGTACTTGAGTCATAGCATAGATTACTTTATAAACAGATGTCACACGAAAAAGGTTTGTAGCCGTATTATTGTAGGAAAAAATAATACATACTCACAACAACCCACTAAACGAAGTATAGACCGATGAAGGCAATGTCTTTAAACTTTTATCATTAAGTTATCAGCCCAACTTCAACTTTTTTTATTCTGTAAACGTACTTACCATAAAACTTCTTATGTTTCAGCAAATTGATTTTGTTTCCAATTATTAGCTTGAGCGCAAACGAACAAAGAAACCGACAAACATGTTCAAATTAATATATGTTTATAGATTCTATTACATTCCTCGCGTCTTCCAGTACTTTTTACAAAAATCATTAATGATACAAAAATGATACAAAAAAAAACTATAAGAATATGTTTATGTAAACTCTAGACTAGATTAATTATTAACTCGCCGAATTGACAAATCGATAAAAATCTCTTTTTTATAGATTGGAAAAAAAATACATATTATTTTTTTATAATAGGAGTATGTGTAGATTAACGACAAAATAAAAAAAAATCTTTGTTTAACAACACCACTAAAGTGCCTCGGAGAACACGTTAAGCTGTCGGTCCCAATTTCACTATACTTGTGAAACTGTTTATAGATGGGTTATTGAATCTATCCAAACATCGCGATGAGCTAATCACTTGTTCGGTCTCTTATACCATCGGTTACGACGAGGTGGGATTAAAAACACCTCCGCTGGGTTTGAGCCAATCTAGACGGTCTCGGGTATATTTATGGTGATATTTAAAATCTTAGCGTAATGCAATTTGCTGCCACCCATTTCATAATCTCTGCCTTATTGTCAATTCAACCCATTTCGTACCGCACCCTGAAAGGAGACTACTGCCTCGACAAGCAAACGATGCAGTAATCTCCTGAAAACCGGTGAACCCACAGACTAAAATATGTTCCATCTTAAAACTTTGATCATCTTTGGTCAGGAAACAGTATCGGATCCGTCCGTTCTGTCGCGAGGTCCCGTGAATTATGTGTGACTGCCAATACACCTGCTCCACGGGTTTCGCTTTACCGTGACGATTTTACATTATATTTCTATGCATATTAATCAGGCACCTTGACTGTCTCCTATATTTAGCTTACTTTTGAAAAAAAAGTTTTAAAGTGGTGTAGTTTAATAAATTTGGTAGTAATAGGTCTTATATGTATATGAACGCATTTTTATGACTTATAATGGACTTTTTTTTAATACTTTTGTTTTTATTTAAAAAAAAAACTGAAATTTAGCAAAATGACAAATTTCTATATTTTCTGTAAAAATATGTTTTTTTTTGCCCAGAAGCTCGTGTTACTGAGCGGTTATAGTGACGATAATGTATTTGTATTCGAGTAGAAATAGAACGGAAATATCCTCGCTGAATCATTGTTATGACCGTATCGTAACCGCACCCTGATATAAGGTTTCACCATGACTATAATATGGCCCAGTTGCTGGTAGCTAACTGACGTTAAATTTACGAAATGGTTGAATGTTTTTTATGAATAATCGAGGTTCAAGCGTTGTAACATTACGGTTAAATCTCTAGTCAAAATTACAACTAGCGATTTAACCACTTTCGCAACTTGGCCTAAGTCGTTTTAGTGTCACATACAAACCGTAGCCTGACCACCGTATCCATAAGCTGAATTATGAATATGAATTTATTATAGGTAACGGCTTTTTATATCTGTATACATAACTGATAAAAACCTTCGTTTCAGAAATGTTAGTAAGACCTTCGACGCGTTACTAGGTTTTACTTTTTTTATTGGAGCACGGCATGTGACTCTGTATCCAGTTGATGTTAAGGAAATCTGCAAAGTCTCATCAATGGGGTCGATCAAAATACTGATGCTAAACAACATTGATCGCAGTTCCCCTGGTTGTGGTTACGAAATGGGCGGCGACAAAGACGAATTTGCATTACCAGTCTTTAATATCCTTGCTTTTTCGTTAAATCAAGTGCCCGTTTCGTAACTGCAAGCTGAAATAAGACTAGTACCAAGACAAGAAATCGGTGCAGTTGTCTCCTTAAAACCGGTGAACCCATAGACTAAAACCGAAGTAACTTTAGGTCACTGAACTTTTCACAAGAATGTTATTTCTTCTCTAAAACTATTTACTTAGTTATTTATCAATACTTATAAGCTAGCTGTGCTCGCGACTTCGTCCGCGTAAAATAGTTTTTTTTTATCGTACAAACTTTCATCCCCTATTTAATCCCCTTAGGGGTAGAATTTATCAAAATCCTTTCTTAGCGGATGCCTACGTCATAACAACTTCCTGCATGCCAAATTTCAGCCCGATCCGTCCAGTGGTTTGGGCTGTGGGTTCATAGATCACTATGTCAGTCAGTCACCTTTGAGTTATATATATTTAGATTTCCAGGCACATACAAACGAAATTAAAAACAATTTTGATTAACGTAACGTTAGTTGTAACTTAAGAATTCAAACTTTTTATTTAATTTCAAGCTAAATTTTATAATCCTTTTTTGTTCCTCCAAACTTTCATAATCGGCATTCAAGACAGGTGTTTGTTTAGACTAAAGGCGACAGATTAAAAAACCGGACAACGCGCGAAGGAAACCGTCTGGTTGTCGCCTGATTGTCGGCACTTTTTGTCCTAAAACCCGTGACTGCTTTAGTAATAAGATAGTGATCTGTAAAGATAAGGGCTACCAAACTCCGGATTCTGGTTTGTGCATAACTGTGGCGAGAAAGGGTTTTTAAGATAACATGTAGGCATGAAAATTAAGTTGTTAAATTAATCTATTATCTGAAACAAATAAAGTGTGTTAGATGTGTTTCTTATTAGGTAAAATATATAAATTGAAGCTATAAAATTTTATTGCCAAATATTTCGACTCTCTTTGGATCGGCGTCATCAGTGACAATACAGGTAAAGTATTAATAATATTTTAACTGTGCCCACCCATGCGCGTATACATAACACTAACTTTAACAATTGTTTCACAGTAAGAGTATTATAGAGTTTTCCTAAAACTATTCGGTCTATTGATTTAAAAACATGGGAAAGCTCTTTTATATGGCAGATTGGTGCATACTATAGCCCTGGTCTGAATGTAATGCACTAGGTTTTGTAAATTTATTAATATCGAACCAACAATGGACATAACATGCTGATAATGTTTTCCATGATGGGCTAGGTGGTGATGATATTTTTCTAAAAAATAAAACGCCGCTCCAAGGAGAAGCGAAATATTTGGCAATAAAATTTTATAGCTTCAATTTATATATAAAATAATCTATTAAATAATAATCTATTGAAATTCTATTTTATTTATTTCCTAAACGGGAAGTTTTATAAGGTAAGAATAAATTGTTGATTAAGCATTCCGTTGTGATCTTAAGTGTGAGAATTGTAGCATTTTCGCAGTGTCTCAGTGTTTGTGTTTTTCTTCCTCTTCACTTGACATTGGCAGGACTATACTGAATGTTTGCGGTCATATCGCTATTCCTTTTTCTACCCTAGTCCTTTCCATCCTATTATCGCTCTTTCACTATTAATAAATAAGTTTTTAAACTATCACTTGACATTGGCAAAATTTCGGATAATGCGAAGAGGCCATTAATTTAAGAAAATAAACTGTTTTTTTTTTATATTACATGTAGGTACAAATGTTCCTTAGGCTGATCTCAAACTAAGTTTTTGGCTTGCACTATGTGTACTAGGAATAACATCATTAAATATATATTATTTATTAGTTATAATACAATTGTAAATGAAACTGTTCATTGATTTTATTTAAAAAATAGGTGAGATTGTCATACGACTTTTATTGTAACGTTCTTAGTTCTGGAGGTAAAATAGTTATGATAATGCTTATTTACAGTCGGCTAGTGTCGATAGTTTTAGGAATCTTTGATTTAAAATATCTTTCATTTTATTTTTACTTTGAGTTTTTTTTGACACATTATGTTAACTCGGTGTTTTAAATATTATTATGTATGGAGAGCACGCGCTGGCAACTTTATATTTTATAATAAAAAAAAATATACAATCTTTTTTTTTTGTTTAACTAACCCGTGCAAATTGCGGGCAACAGCTTGTAGAATATTATAGTTATACTCTAAAAAAATATCTATACATCAAAAATCTAAGGGCTGACCTTTAACCGTCAGATAAATTTATTGAACAATTAAATTATAATATGAAGAATTATCAAATTTATTTATTTATTTTTATTATATTTTATTCTCCATACAAGTTACCTGTTAAATAACCTTATCTGACGATTGAAAAATGGCCCTAAGCACTAAGCAGTTTATATAGTCTTGACTAAATATATTTTTACATTTTTTTTTATACTGTGAACGAGGTAAAAGAATTAAATTTAATTCAAATTATATATTTCTTTACAAATATTTATAAGAAGTATGTAAAAACAAGACACTCGGTTGTCTCTACCTACCAAGCTGGCGTAAAGAAGCAAAAAATACATTATAGATTATTCAACACCTAAATATAATATAATTAATAAAAAAAAACAATAAAAACATAATTTAACAAAAAAAGTGCTACTTTTTATAAAATCTTTGCATAAAGGTGAGCTAATTTAACATTCAGTGGCTCCATCTGTTGTTGAGTAGTAACACCACTAAGCTTTTAAGGCTTTATAGCTTTTATTTATTTTTCGTAGGTACACGCCGACATATATTTACTTCCACTTTATGTAGGTGTAAAATTCGTGCAAAAAAATGTCTGCGTCCTTGGTGGTGATTGGTGTTGTATCGGGACGTGTCGGTCGTGGGTTTGAATCCCACTTATGGTAAAGCAATATTAGTACGTATTGCTTTGGTCTGAGCCTTTATAATAAAATGTAGTACTAAGGTTTTTTTTAGTACAAGTTTACACCGGTACTCATAAAAACTTATTGAGACTTTGAAGAACACTTTAGTTCTAGTAGGTTTTGTCTCTTTTTTTACCAATAAACAATAATTTGCGTAAAAGGGACAAAACTTATTTTAACTAAAGTGTTCTTAAAGGACTCAATAAGTTTTAATGAATAAGGCCAATATGTGTAATGTTCTAATTATTATTATTATTAAATTATTTATTTGTGCTAAAAAAATTGAAAATCTTTGTACATAGGTACTTTATACTACTTAATTAGTATTTATTACTTTATTAATACTTTAGTTAAGCTAACTTATTATTATTATTATTATTACTTAGGTCACTGGTTTAAACCCCGGTGTGTACCAATGAATGTTTAATCTAAAAATTATGTATTATTGTTTAACAATACCACTAAAGCTGCCGGTCCCAGTTTCACTATACCAACTTGTAAAACTGTTTATAGATGGATTATTGAGTCTATCTAAACATCGCGATGAGCTTGCCACTTGTTCGGTGTAGACTCATACCACCGACTACGACGAGGTGGGATTAAAAACCCCACCGCTGGGTACCCTGAGGCCGTCTATATGGTCGTAATGTGCGGTGTTAAAATACAGACCGAATCCGCAATGATGTAATTCGAGAATAAGTGGGGCTGAAAGAAAGTATCGGCATGAAAATGAAAAAAAGGTATGATCCGCTGGTTTGGACATATAGGAAGAATGAGTGATGAAAGACTGACGAACCAGATATATAAAAGCGAGGTGAAGGGTAAACGTGCACTATTACATTGTACTGTAAAATTTGTTTGTACAAATGTGTGTTTACACATAATTAATATTAACAGTATGATATATCTTTATTTTCACATAACAAAATTAAATAGTATGTACAAAACTAAAAATAATAAAATTAAAACAATTACCTAATAAAGAAAAAATAATAATACTAAAATGAAAAATGGAAAAACCTACTGCAAAAAAAATATATCATCTAATATTTGTCCGTGTGGCATAGTGGCCAAAACGCTGGCAACATTTCCTCGCTGAATACATAAACTAATTTTTTGTGCAAGGAAAAAGCCAGCCCTTTGGTCACCAGTAACGGAGACCAATCGTGAAGACAGTTCTTTGAAGAGCTGTCGTGCACACGGCCCCCACGGTCCTAGCGTCTCCACTGCAAAAGGCACAAATATGTAACTATTCATTATATTTTCATATTTGCGCCTTTTGAGTGTTTCTGCGGTTAAGGTCGCCGCTCCTGCATACATATGAGTCCCGTGTAAATGAGACGATGCCAAGGTGTCTACGCAGGTGACATCCCACACTAAACACCGACCCATCTTCCACGGGATCAACGACATTCCATCAGGTCGTTTGCCGTCGCTTCGGGACAAACCTGGAGGCTCCAGAATCGTTGGAACATCTACGACGGCAAGCAACCTTTTTAAAATGTCATTGAGTGATGCATGACGGGAGAAACGACCTCCACTTTTGTAACAACTAAGGCCGTGGTGTCCAAAATGGTCTACGTCACTACCACACGGACAAATATGATTTGCACATATTTCCGCACCCACCCGTAATCCAATAGCTACTCGAAAAGTAAGGTTGTCCATAAGTGTGCCGAGGTTTTTGGATGGTATTGCTTGTAACCAATACCCTGATTCTTTTTGTGATGATGCTAATAACCTCGCTTTATCTCTATCGTTATTGCAGAGGCGTAGCATTTGCTTTTGAGTGGTCTGAATTAAAGGAATATCCCATTGTTTCTGTAAGTGTTTTTCCAATGGTATATTGCTTTCAGGGCAGGCCAACTGCCAAGCTGCTTCAGCCTCGTTTAAGCAAGTTAAGTTTAAATCTTTAAATGGTTTTTTCAAAATTTTAGACATTAAAGATGAAACGCTATATAAAGAAGATAAAAATGCTGGCAAACAAATGCTACTAATTTTGCGTATTCCAATGCCGCCAAATCTTATTGGCAGTGTCATTTGATTCCATGAGTGGTCGCTTAAGTTTAAATTTAAAATATTTTGAAGAGTAGTTTTTAGGGCCGTGTCTATTGTTTTTATAATATCTATAAATTTCCATATTGGACTTGTCCTTAATAAATATGTTAGCTTTGGAACAAAAAGGCAAAATTTAAGTATGGTATATGCGGTGTGACAATTAAGTTTTTCGAGTCTTTCTGTAATATTTGAAAACTTATTTAATTGTAAATTTAGTGCTGGTATAATGCCTTCTTCAAAAATAGGAGCCCCTAAGAGAGAAAGATTTTCTTTTGAAATATTTTTCATATTAGGCGAAATTGAGCTTGCTAAATTTAAAATATTATTTCTCTCAGAATTAGATAATTTGTCACATAGAAAAATTTCACATTTACTGTGATTTAAATTTAAACCAATATGTCTTAATTGCTCTTATACGTTTTTTAAATCATCTAATACAGTATCAGCTTTTCCACATAGGGTACCATCATCTAGATACCATACGTTGAAGTCTGACTTTAAAGTACTAATAATGGGTTGTATAGCTAGGCTAAATAAAGCAGGACCTAATGGGTCACCTTGTTGGCACCCCACAGCTGAATTTATGATATTTGAATTATAGAGAAGATGAGAATTTTTACCATAACATTGATTAATAAAAGAATAAATTTCAGGCACGTGTTTGTAAGTTTCTTGCAATATGATTTCTCTGTTTAAAGAATTAAATGCATTTTGAATATCTATTTTTAATAAAATTTCTGTATCGGTATTAGATAAAAATGAACGAACTGAATGCAACGTTGCTTCACAGCCGCCTTTGCTACCAAAACCTACTTAAAAAGGTTGAAATATATTTTTTAAAAGAGGGTATATATGACGACATGCAATTTTTGCAACAAGACGGCGAAAAGTGCAACCAATAGCGATTGGCCTAATTCCACCATCTTTTTTATTGAAAGCACATAATTTTGCACCATATAAATATGGTAGAAAATGTTCACAAACTTTGCCCTCTAGCATAAAGTTACAAAGCTTAGTAATGCTTTTTATTAAAATTTTACCTGAATCTCCAGCCGAAAATGATATGAGATCTTTAAGATGTTGGGGTGTTATTCCATCTATACCACCAGAAGATCCACTTGGGAAAGACATAATTGATTCTATTACATTTTTTTCAATAATCTGTAAATTGGGTGGCTGAGTAGACATTGGTATTATTGAAGGTATACTTATATTGGGCGATGATGTGGGATGTTTTTGTTTAAGGTTTGTTAGTGTAGTTGCGTTATCAAGAGCCAATGTATCGTCTGAAAACAATATTCGAGCTGCTCCTCGAACGTCACCATCATATACTTTTTCTTCTACGGTACGAAATATAGAATAATTCTTTTTATTGGAGCAAATATTAGGAAAAGGTAGGTCTTGAGTGTTTTGCTTAATTTTAGACGTAAGTGTGCCATTATTTGAGTTAACATGTAACACTTTAAAAGCAAACATAAATAAATTTTGCCAATCTGATAATTCATTATTAAAAACCTTTTCTATGTGATCCGATAAACTTTTTGCAACAGATGCTCTGGCACCTCGGGGAATTCTTTTAACTATGGGTATTTTATTTTTGAGGTCTAAAATATTTTTATGAAAAAATTGCAAAGGGTTGAAAATGCTAATCGGCTGCAATACGTTTTGTATTGAATGACTATTAGACACATTATGTTTTCTACCTTGATGAATTTTAAGACCTTTTAGATTTTTAAAAAATCTTGGTTCGGCACACTTATGGCATCGGATAGGTTCGTCATCCAGATTCTGTGACTGTAAATTAAATTGGTTAGATGTAGAAGGTACGGGTTGATGCGGAGATGATTGCGGATTCATAAAAAACAATCACTAATAATAATAAAAACAATAGTACCTAATTAATGTAGAAAGATATAAATTAAAAACTAACTAAAAATAATAATGTAAATAAGTATAATTGTATTTTATAAATTCAGTTGAAAGTTTGTATTCTTATCACTCATCATCACATATATATTTGTCCCGGTATTTTATAAAATTGATCTTTGGAGGTTCTTTCACATTAAATTAAAATATACAAAAGAAAATGATCCTTGTTGGGTGTAGATTATTACTGGTAGTACTAGTATTGGTAGTTTATGTACCGTCTATTGCTCTTCTTGGTTTCGTATATCGTATCGAATTATTGTAGCATTGAGTAAGTATTATTTGTTGTAATTATGCACTCATGGCGAAACAAAGCACCTAAAAAATAATACCTACGTGATGGGCAAAACAAGCTCATGTACTTTTATGTAATAATTTACTACTTTTCATCACATTATATATCCAAATTCCTTTATTTATTATATAAACTATATTTTCACATGTAAACTTGTATAATTTTGTTTCAATTGCAGTATTAATTAAATATTTTATTTTATTTTCAAAAAATTGCGACTATTTCTTTCAAGTGTCAATTTGACTTATATTATATTAACATAAGTATTGATGTAACATATTCATAACACAAACACTGCAAGTGCACTATTACAGTGTTATTTCTAGCTATCGTTCAACTTTCAACTCGATTGTGGTTTACACATACTATATACCTATATATATATACATATTATATACCTATATATATATATACTAATATTATAAAGCTGAAGAGTTATTTGGTTGAACGCACTAATCTCTTAATCTATAACTACTGATTCGAATTGAAAAAAATATTAGTGTTGGATAGACCATTTATCGAGGAACGCTAAAGGCTATATAACATCACGCTACGACTAATAAGAGCGAAGTAACAATGAAAAATGTTGCAAAAACGGGGAAAATGTATTCCTTTGAAGAGTTTCCGTTGCGTGCGCTGCGTAATCAGTTAAAGTTACGCAGACGAAATTGCGCGGGTCAGCTAGTTATATATAACACCAAAAAAAAAAATTTTTAGAAAAAAAAAAAAACTGCTTAAATGGATTAAGGAGTTTAATAACCATACATATTAATAAATAATACCTATTTCCTACGCCTTCTAATACCAAAAAATATAAAATAAATATAAATATAATCACGGGTGCCTTACGGCGGCGCCCGAGACCACCTATACGGCCTTAGGGTACCCAACGGAGGGGTTTTTAATCCCACTTTGTCGTAGCCGATGGTATGAGTCTACATCAAACAAGTGGCTAGCTCGTCGCGATGTTTGGGTAGATTCAATAACCCATTGATAAACTATTTCACAAGTTGGTATACAGAAACTGGGACCTACAGCTATCTCCGAGGCACAATAGTGGTGTTGTTAAACAAATGTACACATTTTTTTAGATTAAAAACTCATTGGTACACACCGGGGTGTGAACCAGAGACCTAAATGTTTTAAAGTGTAAGGTCTAACCAACTCGGCCACCACGTATATATATTACATACTTAATAATTTGCGCTTTATAATAATATAAATAATCAATCGGCAAGTCCTAACGCTAGAGTCTATTGTTTAAAATAACACATTTAAAAAAGTTAATTCCTAACGTTGAGAAAACAGATTGCCAAAAGATTGAAAGACCTAACGCTCGTGACATCCTTTATAAATTTGCCCTCTAGCGGCCATTGCTAATATTACTCCGAGTACAACTTTTCCCCTTATAAACTTACACTGTATGCTTGATTAAATTCAAATGATTTTATAACATATAGCTTAGGAAATAGAGTTTCTTTTGTTTGGGGTTAAACTAAGTTAACAACAGTTATGGAGGCGGTCCGTCAGACCCTCGCAAATCCTGGATGATCCCATCGTCTTTGACTATCCTTATCCTCACCCGCTTCCTAATATTTATCTTCTATTTTCAGCAAAATTGCTTATTCTCATGAAAATCTGAAAAAAATGTTACGTAACACCTATTTTTATATTAGGGTTTTTGGTTCTGGAAAAAATATTTTAACGTTTTTAATCGTTTTTGTTTAAAAGGAATTATTGTTAATTTGAGGTATGCATCCATATGTCTATATTTCAGCTGTAAAGAACACATGTAGGCATTATTTACATAATTGAATAATATTTTCAGTGGCCACAATCTTTTTCTTATAACGGCCTGGATATCGTATTTTTTATTTTTATTAAATCATATTATTATTATTACAATGTGCCTAATAATTCCTACCAGAACGTGGTTAAGTTAGATAATTCACAGAATCATACAAAAAAAAAAGATATACACTACATAAAGCAAGAGTTGTTAGAGTTAATAACAACATAATTTTAAATAATGGCTAGAATTAGGCAGAGCAAGATTCGTTTCACCAAGAATAAGTAGACATTGACTATAATCTAATTGATAGATAAAGCTGTAGAGGCTGTAAAAATGTTATAATAAACCAAACATTACTAAATGTTATAAAATAAATAAAAATACGTAATAAATTTCAGCTGTAAAGAAGCTTTGTCAGTAAACAAAGCTGACCATTGTTGTTTAACAATATTGATGGACTATGCCGGCTAAGGAGTTTTACCAAAGTGTGTGTTAATATAATGTAACGATTAAAACTACACGAGTATATATGTGGTGGCTGAGTTGGTTAGACCTTGGACTTAAAAACACTTAGGTCCCTGGTTCGAATCCCGGTGTGTACCAATGAGTTTTGAATTTATGTACATTTGATTGACAACACCACTATAATGCCTCGGAGAGCACGTTAGCTGTCGGTCATTGTTTCACTATACCAACTCGTGAAACTGTTTATAAATGGGTTATTGAGTCTATTCAAAACATCGCGACGAGCTAGCCACTTGTTCGGTGTAGACTCATATCATCGGCTACGGTGAGATTAAAACCCCTCCACTGGATACCCTGGAGCCGTCTAGGCGGTCTCGGGCGCCGTAAGGCACCCGTGATGATATGTATGTATGTGTATTAAAATTACAAATAGCGTCGAATGTGTTGTCATTCGAACTTAAAAAAAAACGTACTTTTGACGCCATTTTTAACTTTAATCAATACATTTACAGAAAGTTAATTTTGGTGCAACTCAGCCTAAATGAACAAAACGTGTAGCGATAAAGTCGTATTTGCACAGTCTTTTTCAATATCCTCGCTGCTTTATCTTCAAACCAATCACCCGTTTCGTAACCGCACCATAAAAGGAGACTACTACCTCAACAAGAGATCGATGCAGTAGTCTCCGGAAAACCGGTGAACCCACAGTTTAAAACCGAAACGACTAAGTCACTTGACGGCTTTTCCATCTGTATGGGCGGTGGTAACGAGTCCAGTCGGTCGGCCTAGCGAAGTTATAGAGGCCTATCCTACCTTAAATTTTGATCTACTGCTCACTTTATCAGAAACATAATATGGCTGCTGTATTTGTAATTGTATTGGAATAAAGTTTTTGATTATTTATATATTAAAAAAAGTAATTACGCGGAATACATAAGTTTCCTTAAGACATTTTTAATAAAGAAATAAAATAAAAATGTTATTAAAAGTTATTAGTTATCATAACATTTATATAAATTAAAAGGTTTTTATTAATATCTACTAGTTTTAGTAGCAAGAGTTAAATAGCTTATTTAACCATTTAATAAACTCGTATTAAATAAACTTTATAATGAGCTTGAAAGCGCAGATCAGCTCCTTACAGACTTCATTTTCCATCTTAGCCGCTTTTTTTTTTCATAAGAACAAAGCTTATTCATATCTAACTGCCGTACTTTGAGTAGTTGATTACAGTTAATGTCTTGTGGCCTTATTCATAAAAATTATTGAGTCCTTGAAGAACATTTAAGTTAAAATAGTTTTGTCTCTTTTACGCATATTCATTTTTAATTCTAAAATAAAGGACAAACCCTAACTGACGTGAACCTTATTGGCCGGCGAGTGGATCTTATTGGCCGGCGATTGATCCAGACCTCTGGAGATACTCGTTCGAGTAAGTTTTTGGCACAAAGGATTAGTCTGGCTATACGACGTGGCAATGCTGCATCTGTCCTTGGGACTATTGGAGCTATGTCGGGGTTGGACGAAATTTTTTATTTAATTTAATTTTATGTAGGTTTATATTTTTTTTCTTTTATTTAGGTTTAAAATTGTGATAGGGGTTTTTTTTTGGTCATTTTTAATTTAGGTATTTAGATTTTAATGCTTTATTTTTAATTTTAATATATTTTATGTTACTACGAATTTAAAAAACCTATTTATCTACGAATAATATACTAAAGTGTTATTTTCGGATAAGTTTTTGCGACAGGTTTAAACAATCTATTAAAATGTTTCGGAACGCAGAATATTTTAATGCTCATCTACTCGTAAATTAAATCATCTAAGGTTAGCTGGTAGATAATGCCTAAGGCATTAAGCTCGCCTTTGTACAAACCTTTTAGTGCAATAAAGAATTTTAAATAACATAAATATTATCTGATAACAAAAGTATATACTTTACTTAAAATCTAATAAATTGTGGTGAATTAGACACTAAATTTTATTTTAATAATCACTTTAGTGCTTAATTAATTTTTTTCTCTCACATCTACGAGGTGTTTCTTTTGCAAGTGCCATGGGCGTTTATATAAAAAAAAATCGGTATTCAAAACTTTTTTTTTATTTAAAATTTAGGTTCTGCAAGTGATACAAAATGCAATATGTTTACCACTGTTAAAAAAATAACCCAATATAAGGTCAAAAATATAAATAAGCAAGTATAAACATAGAAGAATTAATAGAACAACTAAATAACTAGTAAATAGTAGTATAATTAAGTAGTAAGATATACGTCGTGGCCGAGTTGGTTAGACCATGAACTTATAAACACTTAGGTTCCTGGTTCGAATCCCCAATTAGTTATTATTTTAATAAAATATATACATTTGTTTGACAACACCACTATAGTGCCTCGGAGAGCACGTTAAGCTGTCGGTCCCGGTTTCACTACACCAACTTGCGAAACTGTTTATAGATGGGTTATTGAGTCTATTCAAAACATCGCGACGAGCTAGCCACTTGTTCGGTGTAGACTCATACCATCGGCTACGACGAGGTGGGATTACAAACCCCTCCGCTGGGTACTATGGGCACCCGTGATGATATGTATGTATGTAGTAGTTTAATTATTGTTATTATAACATAGTAGGTACTTCTCTATATTCCGCTGACGTAGCACCCACAAATTAAATTCATTCTTTAAGGACATTTAAATGCAAGGCTTCTTTGTAACCGTAATTAAGCAGTAGCCAGGCTATGAAAATATTCTTAATTAAGTGTACTTAATTTTTTTTACTTTCCTTTCTCAAAGTAAAAAAATAAATCAAAGCTTTCCTTAATTAGAAATTAAACATCAGACAATTTCGCAATTATTTATTTTCCTTTTTGTTGTTATAACGTTTAACGTTTTATTTTTTATTCTTGGTAGCTTATTTTAAGGTAATTTATTTTTAGATTTTATCAACTACTTTGTAAGTAGTTGATAAAATCTAAAAATAAATTTATTTTATTTTAGGCGTTTTTATTTATTTTCTGTGAATAGATTGTTTAATATAAAAAAGAGCAGTCTAATAATACTCACCTAATAATTATAATAAACCGTAAAATCAAAATAAAGATAAAAAGAAAACAAAATGTTATGAAAAAATTTACAAAATTATCGTATTAGAATTTATCTTTAATTCTATTTCACGATTTGGGTATCCTATATGCACAGTAATTACGTTGCTGTGTAAGTTACCAACCCAAATGTTCGGTTCCCCTACGTACAACTAAACAAACATAACTAATAATTGCTAGACTATTGCAAAGCTAACATATAGGTAACAGTTAGGAAATACGACCTATTAGAATTGAACCATTAAACTGATAGTACGGCAGGCAGAGAACCCGGTCATTACTTATACAGGGTGAATTTGAAAGGATGTACTTTGGGCTAATATGAGGTTCTGCTGATCAAATCGAACAACTTTTCCCATGGAACCGTGTGTCACATTTGAAAAAAAAATGTTGGCTTCCTCATACAAATTGGTCATTTTGACATTACTAGTTTGTATGGAGAAGGCAATTTTTTTTTCATTTGCGGCACATCGTTCCATGGGAAAAGTTGTTCATATTGATCAGTAGAACCTCATTAGCCCAAAGTATATCCTTTCAAAGTCACCATGTATACTTGCTTGAAAATATTAGTTTTGCCACTGTTTGAAATATCGTCTATATATTTATATTGTGAAAATTAAATTTCGAGTTTTAAGAAAAAAAAGTGGTCCGACACCATGAAAGTACTAATAAATTCGAAATTGCCTAACGAACGAAATGTTAAAGATGATTGTTGCCGCTATATTGTGTTCTTACTTCTTGAGCATTGATAGGTTATAGATTTTCTCACTTTTTGTGTTGGTTTGTATGGCGGGCCGCCATCTTTTGTTCTCATGTTTGGAAAAGCGATTTAAGACCTTAGTGCACCTTCCTATACCTAATATGTTGTATACCTCCGTACCCTACATAGAAACTGACTTATATAAGATTCATTTGAAACTGCTGAAACGATGTTTAATATACCATGCCTAGCAATAAAAAAATGTTGAAATTACTGCACCCTTTTTAAAGCACAATGCAACAGTAAGATAAATACAAACTAACCATACAAACTAAGGGATCAAAATTATAAATTGACCGCCTCCGTAGACTAGTGGTCGCGGCTTTGGCATCCGGATGTCGTGGGTTCGATTCCGATCCATGGCAAAAATAAATAGTACGCTTATTTTGTACAGTTTGTCATAGTCTGGGTGTTTATAAAAATATTATAATATGTATTATATCGTTGTTTCTAGAACACATAGTACAAGCCTATGGCTTAGTTTGTGTAAATTGTCATACATAATAAAAAACAAGCCCAATTTTTTTCGTCGAGGTATATAACCTAAAAATACGAAAATAGTCTATATTAGTATATATTTTAGGTAACAAAGAAAGTGTATTAGGCTGCATATGTTCGATAATGCATAAAAATTTAACTGAAAATTCCTCTTAGGTATATTTCAGATACCTCCGAGTACATTCAGTACTTAAGCGCAAGCTTAACTGTACCTTGACAGGGGCTAACTGCACATTGACAGGGGCTAACTACATTGACAGGGTTCGTCTACACAATGACAGGGTCTGACAATGGACCATTGCGGAGTTCCTATTGTAGTCTAACATTGACGTAGTTATAAATAGGTGTGACATACGTAGATGGACGCATGTCGTTCTCATGTAGAATATTATTAATGTATTGGATTGTTATTGTTTAATAACAATATGTAGGACATTTTAGGTACATATATTTCCCTAATCACTAACTAAGCTCTAAGCTTGTTCTATGTGTTCCAGAAACAGCTATTCTAAAACTTTTTTATTATTGTTTATAGTAGATTTTTTACACATATTTCCCTGTGACCCTTGTGTGAGTTTACTATTACTACTTTGCGTTTGAGTTCACTCTTGTGTACTAAAAATGCGAGCGTGTGATTGGTGAAAATGTTAACGCCGTAGTTAATTCCAAAGTAAACAATAAAAAAACTCACACTAGAGGCCTTAGCACCACAGCATGGATAGGCTCGATAAATCGACAAAATCGATACACATCGATTTTGTGAATGAATGTTCATTCATAAACTTCATTTTATCGACTGTCAAACTATGTCGATGTGGTTATGCTAAACCCCTAGTCTGGTCACAAAATAAGGTAAGCTTGTACTAGTGTACCAGAAGTGATAATCTACGAAGGCGGCGATTTTATATACACCCAGACCATGGTAAACTCTACAGAAAAACTTATGAATTTTTGGTTTGCCATGAAAGAGAATCGAACCTACGACCTCCGCTACATGGTATATAATTATGTTTACTATACTACTGTTAGGCCGTGCCAGAAGTTAAAAACCGAAGTTATAAACCGGAGCGGGCGCTGCAGTCACGTTGACGTCCATTCGAAACGTACTTCTAATATTACAACTGGGCTGGAGTCGTAGTTCAATTAATATTTTTATGTTGGTAATTGTACGCAAAAATATTTTGTATATTATTTTTTAGTTGTTTCATTTATTTCTGTTTTAATAAATACTTTTGTATTATTAATGAAATTAAAAAAAAGTGTTTCTTCTGAGTTCAAAAAAAAAATGTCCAACTCAGTAAGATTAATAAAAAAGTAGCTACAATGACCGACAAAAATAATATTTTTCGCGATCGCGAACGCAGTACTAGTACTTAAATGAGCTCTTCAAGACTATGGACCCTAGCACAACAGCATCGATAGGCTCGATAAATCGACAAAATCGATACATATCGATTTTATGAATGAATGTTCATTCATAAACTTCATTTTATCGACTGTCTATATCGATGTGGTTATACAAAACCCCACTATACTGATATTGTCAAACATTTTTTTTTTGCATTAGAACCTGTGAGTATTATTAAGTCTTAATGTCTAACCAACCACCGCGTTATTATTATTATTAAAATGCTTTCTTACTAGCTGTTTACATATTTTCTGTTACATTGTAAGTTTTTAATCTCAAAAGAATCAAACGCAACATAACATTAAAGGATAAAATCATACTAAGTCCACATTTTACGTTCTTGGTTACTTTATATTACAAGATAGAAAGGATAATAAATTACATATCCAGCTTTGTCCTGAGGCAAAATTCTTCATGTGTTAAGCCCTCGTTATATCTATATATTTATAGAAAAGTGTAATGAGTGTAGCATAAAGAAATATTAACCACGATATAATTAATTGGGTTTTGTTTTTATTATATATATTTTTTCTTAATACGTGGTGGCCGAGTTGGTTAGACCTTAGACTTAAAAACACTAATGCCCGATTTCACCAACTCTAAGGGAGCCCCTAACTAAGGGACAATTAATAACAGTTGTTTCATAGAAAACATGACAAAATGCTCATTTAGGGGCTCCTTTAGAGTAAGGGATTGTTGATAAAATTGGGCATTAGGTCCCTGGTTCACTGGTGTACCAATGATTTTTAATCTAAAAATGTATGTACCTATATTAGTTTAACAATACCACTATTAGTGCCTTGTAGAGCACGTTAATCTGTCGGTCCAAGTTTCACTATACCAACTTGTGAAACTGTTTATAGATGGGTTATTGAGTATATCCAAATATTGCGACGAGCTAGCCATTCGGTGTAGAATCATACCATCGGCTACGACGAGTTGGTACTCTGAGGCTGTCTCGGGGCCGTAAGGCACCCGTGATTATTTGTATTTTTTTTAGGAAGATAAAAGCGATAATAAGCGAAGTCTCTGCTTTTAGTGTGTACATTACTGTATAATTATGATAAGCGGTAAGCAAAGAGCAATGTACAGGTATATAGGTAAATCAATGGCTATGTTCCTCTATTAGTTTGTATGAAGCACCGGAGTTTTTTACTTGCAGGCTTTACCTTTTTCTCCGGGGTGTCTCCGGGGGGATCGACTTTACAACTAGTGTTTACGCCCTTAAAGATACCGATCCATATAACTATGTTAATGCGATTGATGGTCATTCAAAAATATCTAGAGCCAATATAATGATAATAGTAAATGAATAAATAAAAAATAAAAAATTCCTTTAACTTAAAATTAAAACATTTCTTAGGATGGGGTACACCTTTTAGGTACATAAGCACCTGTGTTAGGTGGCCCGCTCTTTATAAATATTATATAAGAATTAATATTTAAGGCGTGCATATGGTTGGTGAGGTTAGTCGCCTCGGTGGCACCCTTGTATGGCAGATGATAATCGGATGGTCAATGGAATCAGCTAACCACCTAGTCTTACACTAGTTGGTTATGTAGCGTGCGTTCGGTTGGGTAGTTTTTTATTTTTATTTAATGACTTCTTTTATTAATTAATATATAATGATTATATATACATGGTGACTTTGAAAGGATGTACTTTGGGCTAATATGAGGTTCTACTGATGAATACGAACAACTCTCCCCATGGAACCATGTGCCGCAAATGAAAAAAAATATTGCCTTCTCCATACAAAGTAGTAATGTTAAAATGACCAATTTGTATGGGGAAGCCAATTTTTTTTTTTCATTTGCGACACATGGTTCCATGGGTGAAGTTGTTCGATTCGATCAGCAGAACCTCATATTAGCCCAAAGTACATCCTTTCAAATTCACCCTGTATATATATAGAAGCCTAACCAAACGCTAGGGCTTATTGTTAAAACTTTTTTTTGACTATTCATAAATATCTGTTTTACATAAAATAAAAAAAAAATGATTTGATTTTGCACGCCACTTCGCACGATCTCTACATACTTCCCTACCTTCACTTCCACACATCGATTCGTACAGACGAGTTTGTTTTTTTTTTAACTTCGTATTTGTATTTTTTTAATGACATCTTGAATTTGATGTGTAAAGACAAACTAAATTTTAAAAACCCGATATACAGGGTGAATTTGAAAGGATGTACTTTGGACTAATATGAGGTTCTTTTGATCAAATCAAACAACTTTTCCCATGGAACCATGTGTCGCAAATGAAAAAAAAATTTGGCTTCCCCATACAAATTGGTCATTTTAACGTTACTAGTTTGTATAGAGAAGGCAATTTGGGGCACATGGTTCCATGGAAAAAGTTGTTCGTATTGATCAGTAGAACTTTATATTAGCTCAAAGTACATCCTTTTAAAGTCATCATGTATACCTAAACAAATTTAACTAAACTTTTTAGGTATGTTTACCAACAGGTAACTGGAAGGTACTAAAGCCATATGACGTGCTTCTATAAACACAATTTTGAATTTTGAGAAAGAACAGTTTACTACCTAGATCTACTTACTGATAAATTTTGAATTTCGAAAAAGAACAGTTTAGTACCTAGATCTACTTACTGATAAATTTTGAATTTCGAGAAAGAACAGTTTAGTACCTAGATCTACTTACTGATAAATTTTGAATTTCGAAAAAGAACAGTTTACTACCTAGATCTACTTACTGATAAATTTTGAATTTCGAGAAAGAACAGTTTAGTACCTAGATCTACTTACTGATAAATTATTCCCGAAGGTTTTTATTTAATTGAGTTGGAGCGCGGGAGGTGACTTTGTTTCTACCTGATGGTAAGTAGACATATAAAGACCATCAATAAGTTCGTTCAACAAAAACAATAATTTGGTTGCTGCCACTATACCTACCGGCTAAAAATACGGTTACGAAATAGCTATTTTTAATGGTTATTTATAATTAAGTCCAATTTTGTACTTGATTTATGGAAAATTTTAGCTGCAAGTTTGATTCCCATACAAACCATATTTTTTTTTAATTAGTACGTTTTCTATACACTTATTTGGTCTGAGTATTTATAATATATTTTATATAGTCAATACATTGTTATTGGTGCATATTTAGTGACCAACCAATGGGATCGCTTTATTTTTTAAATAAACATATCTTATTGGTTGAGCCGTTTCTATAGTAACTAGCGATTATAGTAAAAACTGTTTGCAAAAACTTGTGGTAGAGCTACAGGCCAAATGCATAATAATTATTATTATTCTCATTAAAACTATAAATAAAACTAACATAAAATCTCAACATAATTATGATATCATATCATAGGAAATTATTATTGCTTTATTATTCTGCCTTACCCTCTTTATTAAAAGCGTTAGAGCGCTTAAAACTTGGTGGTCAATTTACTGAAACTATAAGTATAAGTAGATGCAACATCTTATTAAATATTTAAGGCGGGTGGTGTAGGAAACTTTACATATATATATTTTTTTAACGAAACAAATATAGTTATATATTTAAAAAAAACAATTTAGTTTTTTTGGTATATTTTATTGTTTTTTTTTATTAAAAAAATATATATTAAATAAAAACAATAACATAATAAAATTGTTGCATTCAGAGGTCGTGGTGTCGATTCTCACCCATGGCAAAAAAATATTGGTTCGTTTTTCTGTACAGTTTTGTACAGTTGGTGTTTATAAAATATAATAAATATTATATTATATCATTTTAGGTACACATAGTATAAGTCTAGAGCTTAGTTTGTGATCAGAGCAATGTTTTTTTTTCCAAATTACACATATTTATCTGGTCACAAACTAAGCTCTAGGCTTGCTCTATGTGTACCAGAAGCTACGATATAATACGTATTATATTTTTATAAACACCCAGACCATGACAAACTGTACAAAACGTACTAATACTTTTTTGCCATGGGTGGGAATCGAACCCACAACTTCCGGATACAACGCCAAAGACACAACCATTAGTCTACGGAGGCTGTCAAATATGTATAAATTGTGCTAAAAAAGACTAATATAATAAGTGCCTGAATATCAAATATAAATTTGAACCAAATCCTGATCTCGATAGGTACGAGTATGTGCCCAATTCGCTGACAGTATTTCTTCACATAATTAAAATATAAAGTATTTGAGAAAAAGTTGTTAGCTATTAGCATCACATTTTAAATGAAACCTATTGGCACGTATTAGGTATACTTTGCCGAACACACTGCCACAGGGAAATCAGCAGTTAAAGGAATCTTGCAGAGTATGCGTACGTTTTTCTGTACAGTTTGTCATGGTTTTGGTGTTTATAAAATAAAATATGTGTTATATCGTTGTTTCTGGTACACATATAAAAAGCCTGTTTGCGACCAGAGCAATTCTTATTAATAAAATAATTATTCGTATAATTACTACAGAAAGCTCCTTAAGTAGTTAAAGGTAATGTAAACAATAATTAAACTAGATATTGATAAAGGACAGCCAGGAGACGCACGGCAATTTAATACATTTGCATATAAATAGTTAGTTGCTATACGCAAATAGGCCAGGAGCTAACAGACCATATCTTGTATCATCATATATTACAAGACGTGCATCGAAGTTTGTAGGCGGGGCTAGAAAATGGGATACAGACTCCTAGTCCCTTATTTAGATGCTAAGATACCGCTGGGACATTGGAATAGGCTAGACCGTTATTCTAAAACCGTTTATGGTAAATGTTTTATTATTACTTGCCTTTAAGATAAACTTAAGTTTATAATATTCGTTGTCACGGTAGATAAATTTGAAAAAGGATACCGTGAATATTTCCTGCATAGCTATTGGTTGGCTGATCGGAGGTTTTGTGTTGATTTAGTGTCAAACTGTAAAGGGTATTAGTCGGCAACGAAGTACGAACCTTGATTATTTTATTTGAACTGAAACCACGTCCAATCGAGTATGACAGACCATGACAAACTGTACAGAAAAATCATACTAATATTTTTTGCCATGGGTGGGAATCGAACCCACGAACTCCGGATATAACGCCAAAGGCGCAACCACTAGTCTACGGAGGCTGTAACGTAGTCTATAGTCTATGGAAGGAGTCGATCAAAAAAATAAAATTCGGTTATAAAATTGGCGGCGATAAAAGACGAGTCTGAACTGAAAGGAAACTACAACCTCGACAGTCAATCAAAACCTCCCTTAACAAAGTAAACACACAAAGTAGGTCGTGGGTTCGATTCCCACCCATGACAAATAACTATTAGTACGTTTTTATGTACAGTTTGTCATGGTTTGGGTGTTTATAAAATATAATATGTATTATATCATTGTTTCTGGTACATATAGTACAAGCCTAGAGCTTAGTTTGTGACCATAGCAATTAGTGTAAATTAATAATAATAGATAATAATAATAAGTAATCCTACATACTATTTTATCTATTATTATTAAACCAAAAATCGAAACATGACTAAATCACCTGACGTATTTGCATCTGTATGGTAGTTAACAAAACCGGCCGGTCATCGTAGCGAAGTTATAGAACATACATACATATCATCACGGGTGCATTACGGCGCCAGAGACCGCCTAGACGTCCCCAGGGTACCCAGCGGAGGGGTCTTAATCCCATCTCGTCGTAGCCGATGGTATGAGTGAGATGGTAGGAAGATGCGCAGCTCGAGCTATGCTATGTATCAACAGTAGGAAGGCACTACACGGGGAGCACGTTCCATAGCACGCATCCACAGCATGCATTTATTTATATAAAAATCATAGCTACGTCTAGAAATAACCTGTTTTCACCAATGCTGTGCCATGTGGACCAATAAATAAGAAATGGTGGATATCAAACACCTCCATAACAACGTAGTATAGCACATCTTTGGTGGAAAAGCATCCTAATGATGAATCCCCATACAGACTCACTCCGAAAAGTCCCGAGAAACCCCGAGAAGCAAGTGATACGTGTTTCTTGACTTCTTGTTCTCGTGCTCAGCTGTTCGGTGTCGGTTTTTTTACCCGTTTCAAAGGGATTCTCGGGTGAGAAAAAAAAACGATATCACATTCACGCTCAGGGTTACGTGAGCAGTGGCGTTATATGCCTGTGCTTGAACTTATTAATTTGTTTCGCGCCCTTTTTTAGTTTTGGCTATTGAACATGTTGGATAACGATTTAGTATTTAAGACCGTGGAACATTTTCTTCTTTTTTTGATTTTTTTAAATTAAAAGATCATAGGTCCCGGTTCCACTATACCAATTTAAGAAACAGTTTATAGATGGGTTATTGAGTCTATTCAAAACATTGCGACGAGCTAGTCACTTGTTCGGTGTGGACTCATACCATTGGCTACGACGAGGTGGGATTAAAAACCCCTTCGCTGGGTACTCTGGGGCCGTCTAAAAGATCATAGTGCATTACCGTGAGTGGGAACAGTACACTAAGTTCGCGTGAAGTCTCGGCATACCTTCTCGCTGATATTTCTCGGCGTGAGTCTGTATAAGAGTTCACAGTCACAGTAAAAGAGTAATAAATAATGGACAATTTTATAAGTTCGACCCAAAGCCACTTGTATTCTTCACACCGAGACTCGAAGCAATCGATTTTACTGACAATTTAGCGGCCACAAACGATTCAAGGGTACTTCAGAACGAGTCGTCAAGAGTTGCAATTTGGCGAATCAAGTACTGGTTGGTAATATCCTTGGTATAATGATGAATGGAATATAATTGGAGTCATCATAATTCGACCGCCTCCGTAGACTAGTGGTTGCGCCTTTGGTGTTGTATCCGGAGGTCTAGGGTTCGATTCCCATTCATGTCATAAAAATATTGTGTAAATTATCCTACATATATAATATAATAATATGTTGGACAATTTACATATATTGCTCTGGTCACAAACAAAGCTCTAGGCTTGTACTATGTATACCAGAAACAACTATATAATACATATTATATTTTATAAACACCCAGACCATGACAAACTGTACAGAAAAAACGTACGTATATATTGCCATGGGTGGGAATCGAACCCACGACAACGCCAAATACGCAACCACTAGTCTATGGAGGCTGGATATACATCAGATGAATTAAAACAATAGATAGGATGTACAAAGAAATAAAGTAAAATTCAGAATCTAGATTATTTTCTGGAATTAGTACAATGGATATTTTTTGTATCTAATAAATTATTATGTTGAAGATTATGTTTTACAATATTAATGTTTTATTATTTATCTATAAATAATTTATTGACATATATATTCAATTTAGTTATTAAACAAAAATATAATAAAATATACCTACCTATAAAAATTAAAATAATTAATTACCTATTAACTATTTTAAAAATTTTGGAAATGAGACAATGGGCGTAGGGTACCAAGGACACTAGCGGCGTTACCCCGTTGGATAGCAATACTGATCCTCTGAACCAGGTACTCCTTGCTCAGAGGATCACCAATTTTTGTATTCAATTTACGATTTTATACGACTTGTCAAAAAAGAATAAGCACGCATATTTTGGTTTCTATACAATATTATTCATTTGTATTTATATTTTCACTAGCTGACCCGCGCAATTTCGTCTGTGTAACTTTAACCGCTTACGCAGCGCACGCAACGGAAATTCCCGAAAGGAATAAGTCTTTTCAACATTTTTCATTAATGCTCCGCTCTTATTAGCAGTAGCGTGATCTTATAGCCTTACTCGAAAAACAAATACTAAAATATTTTTTTCGTCGCAGTAGTTCCTGCGATTAACACGTTCAACCAAACAAACTCTTCAGATTTATTATATAAATATAGATTTAAGTATTTATATTTGTTTTAGACGGCTCCCGTAGTCTAGTGGTTACGCAGTTGGCGTTGTAACCGGAGGTCGTGGGTCCGATTCCCACTTACGGGAAAGCAATATAAGTTCATTTCCTGTGCTTATAATGAAAAACAACCTCAATATTCCCGATTATTTTCTTACAAAAGTAAAATCTATAAATTTAACATTGGAAATGCGAAAACCAACGCAAATTTACGAAAACGAAATCGCGGTGACAAATTCAATCGATTGAAATGGCTTCAATCTTTTTGCGAACCCAACCCAAACGCATAAGTCACTTTATTCAACTCTCCCCTGGGGATACTATCGTTTTGCTGATCTAAGGCCTTCGGAACTTTGTCTTTTCCAAATTTGTGGTCGCTAGAAATTTTGTTCTTTAATAATATGCTGTTGACCTATTTTTGTTCTTATGTTTTATGAGGAAGTAGTTATACATGGTGACTTTGAAAGATTATACTTTGGGCTTATATGAGGTTCCACTGATCAAATGGAACAACTTTTCCCATGGAACAATGTTTGCAATTGAAAAAAAAAATGCCTTCTCCATACAAACTAGTAATGTTAAAATGGCTAATTTGTATGGGCACAGAAGAAATAATAGTACAAGTAGTATAGGGAAAGAAAAAAGTTAAGTCGCTCCTTTAAAACAAAAAAAAAATCTTCAAGAGGTCAACTTGCTGAAAGCGTGGTAGCGGTTAAATCGCTCGTCAAACTCAAAATCAGACAATCAGGGTGATTACGCGTCTTAAGTTCGCTCGAACGCCAATCGTTATGACGTCATTCTGACGATGATCAAGCTTGGCTTCTTAACAATGGCTCCAAAATATCTTAGAACGTATTACGTCATAACGATTGGCGTGCGAGTGAAATTAAGACGCGTAATCACCCTGAATATTATAAGAGAAATGTATAGCTTAAACTCAAAATCAGACAATCAGGGTGATTACGCGTCTTAAGTTCGCTCGCACGCCAATCGTTATGACGTCATTCTGACGATGATCAAGCTTGGCTTCTTAACAATGGCTCCAAAATATCTTAGAACGTATTACGTCATAACGATTGGCGTGCGAGTGAAATTAAGACGCGTAACACCCTGAATATTATAAAAGAAATGTATAACCCATAATCGACTTTTATCATGTCAGATTAAAAGATCGGATCGAAAAAAAATCGTGGCAGGTACCTAAAAAAACATGCATGCATTAAATTAATAGTTTAAAAATTGCGTATAATCCTAAAATTATCATTAAAATTTTTTTCGTCTTTTAAATATTTTTCTAGACTTTTATTTTATATAGCATAGAAATATTTAATATATGTATACCTTTTTTTTCTCAGTATTAAAAACTAATTATAATAATAATGATATATAAGACAATTTACACATATATAGTTATACATTATTTACACATATTTATCTGATCACAAACTAGGCTTGTACTAAGTGTACCAAAAACAACGATAAAGGTAATACATATCATATTTTTATCATCAAATTAACATCAAAATATTTTGATTTAAAACATTTATGTTCACAAAATGTTCACACGAATTAATCATAAATACCGGTAAAAACTAAAAATTCATAGACAACATGGTTTAGACTCCCGCTGAGTCAGTGTAAATCACCCACCTAACTCTGTTATGTCCACAAAGCAACGAACTGGTACTAAATTAGACTCCTCATTTCACAGCCAATAAATTTAATAGACCCCAAACTGAGCTACAAGCCGTGAATTTAGAAACTTGAATCGACAATTGATAGAGTACTAGGGAATCATGTGGATGACATGCGCTGGATTGGTGGTCGCATATATAATCATCTTTAAATGGCTGTGTGGTAATACAGGGTGTCCAGTGGCAGATTTCAAAGTTCGAAAAATTGTAAAAAAAAAACTACACCTCTAATACAAAGTATGTTTATTGTTATTTAAAAACAAGAAATGCGGATTTAACTATTTGAAAATCACATTCTCCAAATGGCGGCCATCAAGCCTGACACACTCTTCGAGTCTAGCACGCATGTTTTCAAAAACGCGTTTACAAAGCGACTGGGGAATCCTGGTAATTTCGTCTTGAATATTTTGTTTAAGTTGTGTCACAGTGCTCGGATTTGTTTTGTAAACAACGGATTTTAAGTACCCCCATAAGAAAAAGTCACACGGACTTAAATCTGGTGACCTGGGTGGCCACGGTATGGTGCCGTTCCGGGATATGTTTTTTTCTGGAAATAACTGCCGCACTGCATTCATGGACACATTAGCAGTATGAGCTGTGGCCCCGTCCTGCTGGAACCACGTGTTTCGGTTGAAGTATGGATTATTCTGCAGTTCCAGTCTAAAAAAGTCATTTATCATCTCGGTATATCTCTCCGAATTCACGGTTACAGTTTGGCCACGTTGGTCTTCAAAGAAATAAGGCCCTATGATGGCAGATGCAGACATTGCACACCAGACTGTAACTTTAGGTTTATGTAAAGGCTCTTGATGCATTTGTCTTGGGTTGCAGACATCCCAGTAACGGAAATTTTGCTTATTCACATATCCTCCGATATGAAAGTGAGCTTCGTCACTAAAGAATATGTTACCCATCCGAGTAGCAGTACGAAATCTCATTAACATCACCTCCGCGTAAGTTTTTCTTAATGCAAAGTCAGAATCATGTAAATCTTGAACGATTTGAATTTTGTACGGATGTAACTTGAGTTTTTTTCGCATTATAACCTGTAAAGTCGATTTCGTAATCCCCAATATCGATGAACGCGCTCGAAGTGATAAACGGGGATTTTCAGTGACAGAAACCATAACACGTTCAACATTTTCGTCCGTGGCTACCGTTGGTATAGGTCCTGGTCTGGGTCTAGTTAATGTTGATCCTGTAGCTCTGAACTTTGCTACCCATGACTGTATGAGGTTGATCGATGGTCCATCACGTAATCGACGAATACCGTAACGAGTATTAAATCGACGCCGTGCTTCAGACAGCGAAAAACCACTCAAAATGTACGCCTCGACGGCAAAAGCGCGGTGCTCTCCACTCCACTGTTCCATGGCTACTAAAATCTCCGCAGCGCTTGCGCTTTGAACTACACACCCCGCGCCCCTCTCCCGTATTGCGGTCAGATACTGTGTTCGTTCAAACTTTGAAATCTGCCACTGGACACCCTGTATAAATCAAATTGCTTAATGTCAACATAAAGCTTTATATATATTAATAATTAATTGACTTTAAGGTGGGAACTGGGTGCCATATGCACAATGGCAATATATACATATAGCATAATTTCGTGCGTATAAAAAAAAAACTCTGGTCACTAAGCAAAGCTTGAACTATATGTACCAGTAACCACGATATTAATAGATATTATATTTTATAAACACCCAACAAACTGTACCTACAGAAAAACATACTAATATATTTTCCATGGATGGGAATCAAACCCATGACCTCCGGATACAACGCCAAAGGCAAACACTAATCTAGAAGCTGTCCGTCCATTGAATTGTTTATATTCTTGACGATGTAATTGAAGGTAGTGAGTTCAATTCCTCTCATGGCAAAAGTATTATTACACTTTTCTGTACAGCTTAATTATGGTGTATGGGTGTTTATTATATTATTTTCTTGGTACACATAACAAATACAAGTTTAATTTGGACCAGGGTATTATATTAAAATAATATGTAGAACAATTTACACATATTGCTCTGGTCACAAAGTAAGCTCTAGGCTTGTACTATATGTACCAGAAACAACATATTATATGTTATAAATACACTGACAAACTGTACAGAAAAACGTACTAATATTTTTTTGCCATGGGTGGGAACTGAACCCAAAACCTCTGGATATAGCGATAAATTCAATTGAAATTAAATACTTCATCAATCCTGCCCGGGGTATAAAACGTCTCTATATTAAACCCTGTTAAAATTTATTACTTGCATTTAAGTATAGCGTGTAAATTTAGATTAAATTCTAGACCAATTATATCAATACTAAATAAGTTACTAAAATAAATATAGATATTTAAATAATAACACAGTTGGCAATATAAAAAAAAATCCTTCAGATTCTACTGATACCAACAACAAAAGATAAGTATCGCTTAATAAAGCAAAAACAGTAAACAGAGCAGCGTTTATGAATTTATTACAATAATAAATTATTTAAGGTAGCTTTAATTATATCGAGCAAACAAAAGATGAAATCAGTTCATGAGAGTTTTGCATAATTTGTGGTTAGACCATGAAATATGCATCCCTTTTGACGGGAACACGGCCCGCTTGGTTTGGTTTGGTACGGCCTATATTGATTACTTAATATTATTTAATATATTGTGATGTGTAGTTATTGCAACAAATCTAAAAATCAGTAGGAGATCGCTTATTAAATCTACCTAAAGGCCAGGTTTTAAACCTTTTATAATTTTAAGGCGTACATTTCGTATGTAAATTATATTAATATTTTACTAAGCCTACGCATAAGCAAGATTAAATTAAGCTATAGATGACACACTAAGATATCATATCATCATCACGGGTGTCTTACGGCGCCCGAGACCGCCTAGACGGCCCCAGGGTACCCAGCGGAGGATTTTTGAATCCCGGGACATAGCTCGTCGCGATATTGTGAATAGACTCAATAACCCATCTATAAACAGTTCCACAAGTTGGTATAGTGAAACCGGGACCAACAGCTTAACGAGCTCTCCGATGCACTATAGTGGTGTTGCCAAACAAATGTAATTTTTTTTTTAATTAAAAAATCACCTTACCAACTCGGCCGCCGCGTATATGTAAGATGTAGGTTTGTACTCATACAGAAAACAAACCTACATCTACACAATTCACATCTACACAATTAAAATTGTAAAGAGCCACAGCAATTATTGGATCCGGTGCAAATGTCAATACAATAACCAGGGAAACAATTCCAGATTAACCAGAATTCCCGAATGTGTTACAAATTGGGCGTAGCGCTGTCGATACCAAGTGACATCGAAATTAAGATAGACACGTTCAGTCACGTGACATCCTCGGTGTTGCCAGACGCAGTAATTATCCCTAAAAGCTTGGATTTTACAATTCAGTGACTATTTCGTTTTATGGCTATTGGATTAATAAAGCCGGGTTTTTATTATTACTGTATTTTATGAGTATATTTTAATATACTTGCTGCCTTATCGTCAATTCAACTACCCTTTTCGTAACCGCACCCTGAAAGGAGACTACCACCTCGACAAGAAATCGATGCAGTAGTCTCCTGAAAACCGGTGAACCCACAGACTAAAACCGAAACATGACTTGGTCACAGGTCACTTGACGGTTTTTGCATCTGTATCTAGTAACGAGATCGGTCGGTCGGCTTAACGTAGTAATAGAGACCTTCTACCCTCCTAAAAAAAAATTTTTTTTTTAATATGTTAAGTTTTAAACTGTATAACAGTAATTTTATTATAAAATCTAAACCCTGAATCCATAAATAATATGGAAATGCCACACCTTGTAAAGTAGAAATTACAAATATTAATCTGTCTCGTTCGCACCCAATTATAAAGGAAAAAAAGAATAGCTACTTTTTGTTTCTTTTAATTTTCGAAGGAAATGTCAAATACTTTCTTTGTCTCATATTCTATTCTCACTTCTTGAGTATAGATTGGTA
Source organism: Monopis laevigella (assembly GCA_947458855.1). Lineage (NCBI taxonomy): Eukaryota > Metazoa > Arthropoda > Insecta > Lepidoptera > Tineidae > Monopis > Monopis laevigella. The sequence continues at coordinate 7,027,294 of OX381586.1, forward strand.
ATAATTTTTGTTCTCACTTATTCTCATATTCAGACCATATTCTGTTCTCATTTTCAGACAAGCGAATTTAAACCTTATCTATATTCATACTTCCATTATCTAAACCAATTTTTTTTTTTCTAAATAATTACTCAAGTCTAGCAACACTAAACGCAAAAGGGCTTCAATGTTCACTAAAAGGATTTACACGTGCCAACTGCTCTGTAATTACGGACTTCTAACTCCCCCATATACTCTAATTAACCATTGAATCCCATCAAATGAGTTTGTAATTTGCTTTCGGTCCTGTTTATTTCATTAGAATATTCCTTTTATGTAGGTAGTTAAACAGTTTTATGTAAAAGGACTACTCTTGCATTCACGTTCATTTTTTATGTTTTAAATAATAATATTGAATGACCATTATTCCTCTAATAATCTAAATGGAATAAACTAGATTCGGGTATTTAAAAAAAAGTACCATCACAAGTGACTAGACGGCCTGGTTACCTCGACGTAGCTGATGGCATGAGTCAGTAAATCTACAACGAACAATTGTGCTCTAGAATAGACTTAATAATATCTATAAATAGTTTCGCAAGTTGGTCTAGTGAAACTGGAACCAGCTTAACGTGCTCTTCGAGTAGGGTTGCCAGGAGTCTTTTAATTTGAAAGTCGTCCCATATTTTTAAAAATAAAGGGTAGAGGACAATACCCAGTGCTTTATTCTGATTTTATATTGATGTTTATAAATATATATCTCTATTGACACCATAACAGAGTGTTTGAATGAAAATAACATCGTGATCCTTATTTTCATCCTTAGTCTTTTATTTTCTCCTAATACATTTTCGGAGCTGGAAACCCTAACTCCGAGGTACCATAGTATTGTTGTCAATTCAAACCTATAAGGTACCTATGTAAGAAAAAGTATGACTACACTGAACAAACTTTTTGATAAATTTCAAATAAAATAGGCCAGTAATATTTAAGTGATTTAGGTAGATTTTTAGGTGTTTTAGGGATTTTTCCGTAATTTTTACCTTATTAAAAAAAGTCGAAAAAAATTACAGACAACAGTTAAAAACAGTCATCTTAAAGTGGTTACGGGCATAGAATACAAAAAAAAACAGGTACAACTTTCCCCCGAGCTCTCGCCAAGAGACCCTGAATCTATATTGTTGTCTTGCGTATGCTTTTTGCCAATGAATTGTCGACGAGAGTGACGACATCATCAAGTTTCATCCATATACCGCACCAAGTTTCGTTCGTACTTTTGGGGCTCAAGTTCTTGGCTCTGAAAAAGAAGTCCATTAAATCGTTCGATGGAAAACAAATAAAAAACCATCTAAAGCCTCCCACCTGTCACGTTCTTTTTAACAATATGTTTTATTGTAGCCATCCTTTGATCTTCCAACCTCAAGATCTGGCTGACCGCAATAAATGCTTTGCTAAAAAGATAAAAGAAAGTTCGATTCCTTTGAGGTGAAACTCGGTCAAGTGACTTCAAATGTAATGAAAATGTAGCGGAGATAGGGAAATTTATATCCTTCTTTTGTCTTATAGCTTATTACGACTTCTGGAGATTTCGGAGACAATGCTTTCAGAATTCTTTACTAACTTACTTTTATAGATTTTGGTGTTTATCCTGGTGTAGAATTACTTTTTCAATGCTTTTCCTTAGTGTTTCTGCCAAAACTTAGTTTAACCCAATAACTCTTAATAAAAAATGTGTAATAAAATAGTTTTTTTAAGTTACAAATATTTTCTTTTTATCTAGTAATTTGGTATACAAGTCATTCCTTTAAGGACAATTTGCTAGTTTTTAGGTATAATTAGCTAGGTATAGGCAATGGTGTGCTCTTGGCCATAAGGTTTAAGCCACCTGAACCCGGAATGTCAGCCTGACATAGGTATTTGATTCTCTGGATGGTCTTGCGTCACACTCACACAGTAGGTGCTGCATTGACTCGAAATCATTATTACAGAATCTACTCGTTTATTATTCCTATAGTATGGAGATGTTTATTTGTAGTGTAATGTCCTGAGAGCCTACCACCAGTACCCTTATTTGTAAGTTTTATGATCTCTGCCCTTTTATTGCCTAGATACCCGTTTGCTCCGAAACCCTAGCAAGTCTTACCCTGTTGTTCCTGCCAATTTATTTCACAAAGTTCAAAACCAGACAGAACCCATCCCATTGGAGTTCAGTGCTTCAAGTGCAGCTTGGCTATCCCGGAGAATATTGATGGTTTCTCCATGCGAGTTTATGCCTAAGTTCTCTATTGCATACGCTGTTAATGCATACAACTCCGCTTGGGAATTGACAGGGTAATGGCTGGCCTATGCTTACATGAATATAGTATGTATCGGTGTGTATTTTCTCACCCGTTACTGACTGCTATATTTGATCCTTCAGTAAACAACATCTTGTAGTTTATAAGGCTATACATTTCCATGTTATTATATAAATAATATACTAAAAGGTATTATGGATCCATCAATGACCATTGAGAGATCTTAATTTTCTTAGGTGGGAGGAAGGTCTCTATAACTTTGTTAGGCCGACCGACCGGTCTCGTTACCACCGCCCATACAAGTGCAAAAACCGTCAAGTGACCTAGTCATGTTTCGGTTTTAGTCTTTGGGTTCACCGGTTTTCAGGAGATTACTGCATCGATTTCTTTCCCCTTTCAGGGTGCGGTTACGAAATAGGTGGTTGAATTGACGATAAGGTAGCAATTCATCTTTGTCGCCGCCCATTTCGTAATCGCATCATTTAGCCGGCATAGTGGGAGCAATCAATGTTGTTTAAGAACAATTATTAATTGACCCCATCCATGGACTTTGTAGCTCTGCTCGCCACCAGATATATACAAAGTCACATGCCGTGCTCCAATATATAAAAAAACAATAGAACTTAAAATTCCAGAAAAGCTCATTGATCCACGCCGTATCCACGCCAAAGAGTTATCATATATGTTTCAGTATACTGTTACTGTAAAAAAAATTAGGTAATGTTTTAAAACTACTAAAACAAAGTCAGATGCAGTAATAGTAACGTTTTCGTTATGTTATTTGTAATCTGTATTATATGTTTTTCATTTGTAATTTGATAGTAATTTAATGATTGTGTTGGGTGTTTGAATGGTGATTTTAGTATTGTATTGATTTTATTAATACCCACGCTCTTGCTCGCACACATGCCTATGTGTGTTTCTACTTTAAATATAGGTACATTTGATAAAAATAAAGTACGTTCAAAACAAAAAGTAGTAAGTTCAAAACATCGCGACGAGATATCCACTTGTTCGGTGTAGACTCATACCATCGGCTACGACGAGGTGGGATTAAAAACCACTCCGCTGGGTACCCTGGGGTCCGTCTAGGCGGTCTCGGGCGCCGTAAGGCACCTGTGATGATATTAAAAAAAAAGTAATAATAATAATAATAATAATAATAATAATAATGGAATTCTGAGAATGTTTTTGTCTTTACTTTTATATATGAGTATTAATCTACTTATAATATGTGTATTATTAAATTCATAATACTGTATCATGGTAGCTCAAACAAAGGCAACATGTTAACTCATCGTTGGGAGCCAGGTTTTTCTAGTGTAGGGCCCGTTATAAAACAAATTTATGTATTGTTATCTAAATAAATGTATTTGTATCATACGAAACGCTCTAGGAAAAATAAGTTTATCTCGCGAGGCAGATTCCGCTGTCAGCATAACAAAGAGTAGTCAGTATAAACACCAAGTGTACAAGAATAGCAAAGGTGCGAACTGTCTCCCAACTTGTGTGCAAGATTATTATATACCCAGTGGTCACTTAAACCGCCTTTTTATCACAGAATCTATTATAAAAGTCTACATCATTATTAAAACTAGTTAAAGCGTGAAAATTCGAAGGCAAAAGCTTTTAAATATATATTTCACAGTGCTGGATAATACATATTACAGAGACTTCAATCCTTTTACCAAAAATAAAGCGGCCCTATTGGTTGTTGCTGAAGTATACGTATACAAATAGGTTACGTTGTTACAATGCGCAAACCCATGGTAGAGCCTCAGAACAGTATTAAAAAAGGCAGCTATTTAAAGCATGAAAACCTGAAGACAAAAGCTAGTATTAAACAATTGTACTAGCATGCGCACCAGAAGCGTTAAACTAAAGGAGAAATAAGTTTCATGCTTGCGCCATGGTATTAAATATATATTTTACAGTGCCGGGTAACGTCTATTACAGAACAGTATTAAAATAGCTGCTATTTCAAGCATGAAAACCCGAAGACAATAGCTAGTATTAAACAATTGTAAGCGGCTAAAACAAAGACAGAAGCGGTAATAGTAACGTTATCACACGGAGCACCAAAAGCGTTAAATTAAAGAATAAATAAGTTTCATGCTTGCGCCATGGTATTAAATATATATTTTAGAGTGCTGGATAACGCATATTACAGAACAGTATTAAAAAGGCTGCTATTTCAATTGTGAAAACCCGAAGACAAAAGCTAGTATTAAACAATTGTAAGCGGCTAAAACAAAGACAGAAGCGGAAATAGTAACGTTATCACACGGAGCACCAGAAGCGTTAAACTAAAGGAGAAATAAGTTTCTCTCGAGAGGCGTCTCATCGCGTTAAGCCGTCACTTACATTCCGCTGTCAGCATAACAAAGAGAAAGCCACTTTATAAACGCCAAGTGCAAGGATAGCGAAGCTGCGAACTGTCTCCCAACTTGTGTGCAATGTCATTATATCTCCCATGGTGCCATATAACGCCTTCTTGGAAAGTTTAAGAAAAGTGGTAAAAAGTCAATCTATAAAAATATGTCAGAAATAAAACCGATTGCAATAGGTCCTATTGCAATCGGTTTTATTTCTGACTGTAAGGCTATTTATTCAAAGTCACATAATGAATTTAATAAACAGCCTAAACAGATGCAAACATCGTCAAGTGATCTAGTCATTCGGTCTAGTCTATGGATTCACCGCTTTTTCTGAAAACATCGATTTCTTGTCTAGGTAGTTTGTCTCTTTTCAGGGTCCGGTTGTAGAACGAGCGGCTGATTGGACAATAAAACATCAAGGATTTTAAAGTAGAATCGTAATGCAAAATCGTCTTTGTCTTCCGTTTCGTAATCGCGTGATTAAGCCGGAATAGTAGGGAACCATAAATGCTGTATTAATCGACCATACTCATAGATATCACTTTATAGGTCTGATAACCAATACACTTAAATAAATGTTATCTAAATATATACAATGCTAACAATATAATAATGAAATTCCTCATTTAAAGGCAAAAATACAACAACTTGCTTGAATATAAAGAAAGAAAACTAAACAACCTCGCGTTGCATCAGGCAGGTCTTTTAATAACAGCTTAGTTGATCAGGTACTGGCTCAGTAGCTACTAAAAATAGCGATATATCAGTAGAATGACGAGGGCAGGCAGCACCCATTCATTACACGCTCCGTGGTACCCACACAAGTGGCTTTGATGCTATCACGAATAACCTTGTGTAGTCCGTTTAGTTTACAAAAACATTTACCATTTTTTTTTTTTTTTATATGTATAAGGTATAAGGTAAACTTAATTTTTGACTGCCTGCTTGGTCTAGTGCAGCGATGCTCAACCTACGGCCTAATGATCCTTTGTGAGTGGCCCACCTAGTATAGCAGTCAAGTTGTCAATCACTTTAAATAAATATTCGCGCGGCCCTAGAAAATGTGTAGGCGCGATTAGTAAAACTGTTCAAAGAAGTGCCCAAATTCTATATTTAACATTAACATTTTGATCTATCTACTTTTCATTTTCGCGAATGATATTGGTGCAGAAAGATTCAGAAACAGGCATTTTTTGTTTTTTTTAAACGTATTTTTTTTGTTGGCGTTATGCCCAATACTTAGAACGTTGCCCCTCTGTATTTTCAGGGATATTCGTTGGCAAAAAAAGATCTTGCTCGGTGGTCCCCAGATACGTCAATTAAAAGTTTACCAATATTACACCCATTTTTTGTTTTTGCATCTAGAGATCAGGGTCCCAGAGTTTCCGCCGAAAACGCAAAAAAATCGTATTATCTTTATTTATCTTTTTTTATTATTTTGAGCAAGCAAACCTGCAGCACCGGAGGATCTTGAAGTGACGTGGATTAGAGCTTGACTTCTATGCCATGGGCCTATGGTTACACCGTCCGGTCTCTTGCCGTCTTTAAGGTCCAGACTTACAGGTTCAAGAGTGCTGGGTATACAAGTGCAGCAGAAACAAGAAATCGTTTAACAACATTTAATAATTTAATTTAATTCTTGTTGTCACTCCATGGTATGCCACATTTTTCCGACCATATTTACAAATACATATTGTATTTTATAAACACAATGGCAAACTGAACAAAAAAAAATGCTAGTATTTTATATATTTTATATTCACCCAGACCATACCAAGCTGATTAGAAAACTAATATTATTTTGCTATTAGTAGGAAATCCACGGATTCCGGATATAATACCAAAGACGGAACCTACGGAGGTAGCCCACTTTGTATGTTTTTTTTTTCTTTTAAAGATTTATTTTTTTCAAGAAAATGTTAATAGGATTCATTTGAACTAAACAAACAACAATGGGCACCGATCACGCCTCATCCACGCCCACCAAACAGCAGTAGTAGAAACACTGGGTACTTGTCAGAATACTCATGTGATTCACTTTGATTGATTTGTGATCGTGCTCAAGTTTTCCTGTTCTGATTGATTTACTCATTGTTTTCTAAGCAAAAGTTTGAGCGTAGGTAAGAGGAGAAAGAATGCTTACTAAAGGTTAATACTTCTTTGTAAAAAAAAATGTACACCGAATCATTATAAAATATATTCTCAGCTGCGGTTACGAAAAGGGCAGTTAATTCGAGTTAAAGCAGTGCGAGGCTATTGAAGTAGATTCGTAATACAAATTCACCTTTGTCGCGTTTATTTTGTCACCGTATTAATTAGCCGGCATAGTGGGAATGATCAATGATCAACCTCATTCATGGATTTTGTAGGACTTCTTACCATCAAGTAAATATAAAGTCATATGCCGAGCTAAAGTGAAAAAGGATACAGACATTTTTTTTTGTTTTATGGAGCACGGCATGTAACTTTGTATCTAACTGATGTTAAGCAGACCTATAAATTCCATGAGTGGGGTCGATCAATACTTTGTTATTTAACATTATTAATCGATCCCACTATGCCGGCTAAATTGTGCGGTTACGAAATGGGCGGCAACATGGACGTATTTGCATTACGAGTCTATTATAATATCCTCGCTGCTTTATCGTAAAATTAAACGCCCGTTTCGTAACCGTACCATGAAAGGAGACTAGCCCCTTGACAATAAATCGATGCAGTAGTCTCCGAAAAACCGGTGAACCCTCAGACTAAAACCGAAACATGAGTAGGTTATTTGTCGGTTTGACATTTAGTTCTATTGAAAGAAAGAAAAAAGAAAGTCCTACTGGTTTTTACTTTATGAATTTGGCACCAACTAATCAATTAAATGGTAGGTTTAATTTCGGAAGCTTGGAACTATTTGTCAAATGAAAAAAAAATGGCTAAAGTATAAGTATAAATAGTTTTGCTTTACATGACTATGACCTATAGAAACAGTTTGTACCCAATAATTTTGCACAGCCCCTCCGCTGCGAGTACGCAGCGGAGGGGCTGTGCAAAATTATTGGGTACATATATATTATATTTATTATAGGTTTAATTTCGGAAGCTTGGAACTATTTGTCAAATGAAAAAAAAATGGCTAAAGTATAAGTATAAATAGTTTTGCTTTACATGACTATGACCTATAGAAACAGTTTGTACCCAATAATTTTGCACAGCCCCTCCGCTGCGTAGTAACGCAGTGGAGGGGCTTTGTTCCCAACCGTTGTAGTCGATGAAATCAATAAATAATCTCTTGGAAATGTTTATATAGACATGTTATAAACACTTTCTTATGTTGCCAGACGTCCCGTATTTCGGGCGTAATTTTAAATGTCCCGTCGGGACGGACTTTGTCCCGTATTTCAACCGTGCTCAATTTGTTATTGCAAAGTCAATGGCTGACAAGTACTCGTACGCAACGTACGAAAAAATATATATTAAAAGATCGCCAACAAAAGATACATTACATTGTTGGAGCTAGTTTTTCAGTTAGTAATTATTTAAGTAAATCCAACTTTGAATGTTATTTTCTATAGGTCACCTCTTAGAAAGAAATTACATTACACAGGAATGTGCCCCTTGCTTAATATGTTAAATCCAACAAAAATATGTTTTTGTTGCCCGTTTATCAGTAATTTCATTACTTTTTTAATCCTGGATAAAAATCTGGATTGCTGTATTTTTTTGCCCATTTAAGCATTTGTCCCTTAACGTTTGAAATAAAATCTGGCAACGCTAATTATAACACAAGAGAATGAATCAATTAATTGATCGAATAAGAATTAATTTGGCTGAAGGACTTGTGTTTATAAAAAAAACAAGTTAGTATAGCAAAACTAGGATTGACAGCTAAATGTGCTATCCGGGGCATTATCCCAGGTAGGATTTTGACGTCCCTATGACGTTAAAAGTCCCTATGACGAAAATGACACTAAGTTGACGTCATAAGGACGTCAAAATGCTACCTGGGATAGTGTTTGATGTTATACTTGACCTAAATGTATTTAGTCTATGGTCTAACGAACTCAGCCACCACGTATAAAAACCACCAATTAAAATAATAGCAAAAAACGCGTCTAAAAGGTTCTTCCTCGCAATTACCATTAAAACAATAATTTATATTATTTTACTTATAACAACACCAAATTCCACTCATTAATAGTAAAGAAGTAAGCACAACTTTTTGTTAATTTTACGTCTACTTCGCCTTCTTATTTCGCAATTGCAATTACATTCGTAATTAAAAGCGTTGCTTCAAGGGTAAGGAATCCGGAGAATTTGTCAGTTACAGAGTGAACTACCAACTATGCTTACTCCAACAATTACGGAGCAGAATGTGAACCAATCAAAGAACTCACCGTGAGAAAATAACTCACGCGGGACAAGCAGTTAAACTAAGGAAATCGTAAAGTAGGCTTCCCTGTCTTCATAATTCTTGAAAATAGATTCATAAACCTGACCCCGATGACATTTGGTCTCGTATGAATTTCATCAAGGTTACTATATCTCTGAAATATAATTTCCGGTGGAGAACTTTACATATGTATGAGTTATGTATTTAAAGTTATAATATAATGCGCTTTGTAATCGGATAACTATGGTTATTATATATCGATATATTTACGTTTATGTTTCCTCACTAGCTGATCCACTTCGTCTGCGTAACTTTAACCGTTTACAGCGTACGCTCTAGAAAGGAATATTTTTCCCCGGTTATAAAAAAAATCATTGTTACTCGTGTCGTAGCGTGATGTTATGTAGCCTACTAAACTATTTTTTTAAATTCGAACCAGTAGTTCTTGAGATTAGCGCGTTCAACCAAACAAACTTTTAAGCTAATCTGCTTCAAGTTACATGTTTTTATTTTGTTAGAGCACGTCATATAGCAAATAATCAATGGGGAAGATCTTTATAACGTTGTTTAACAATATTAGTCGCCCCCACTATGCCGGTTCAATAATATGGTTACGATAAATAAGAACTTTCATTACGAACCTACTATAAGTACTTTTCTTTTTTTTAAACTTCTGGTGCATTTTTAACCATTATTTTAATTAGGCTATATATATTATGTAATGTAAATTATTATCATCATCAGTATGAAGCAGTCCACTGTTGGACCGCCTTCGTAGTCTAGGGCTTTTCCTTAGGCTTTGTAAACGAAAGTTGTGGGTTTGATTCCCAATTATGGCAAAATAATATTAATATGTTTTTCTATACGGTTTACCATCCCAGGTAGCATTTTGACGTCCTATGGCGCCATCTTAGTGTAATTCTCGACGTAATTGACATTCATAGGGGCGTCAAAATGCTACCTGGGATAGTCTGTGTAAAAAGTAATGTGTGTTAGTGTCATTGTTTATGGTACACATAGTACAAGCTAAGCTGTGACCAGGGCAGTGTCTAAAGAAAATGTTCGATGGAAATTGCCCGGTCCAATGATGTGTTTATGATATAGGTTGCAATAAATTCGATTTTTCATTACAAAACATAACTTACTTTAATATTTAATACATTTTAACCATTATCTGATTTTCTTTCTCGTAATATTCTCATCATCATTAGTATGAAGTAGTCCACTGTATGTGCTTGCCCTTTGACGTTGTATCCGGAAGTCGTGGGTTCGATTCCCAAATATGGCAAAACATTATTACGTTTTTCTGTACATTTTGCCATGCCTGTTTATAAAATATGAAATGTATCTATTAGTATCGTTGTTTCTGAAACACATTATATAGTACAAGCCGATAAGCTTAGTTAGTGACCAGATGGGTAGGTTAGTATATAACATTTCCTATATATTAGAAAAATAGGTACCTAGCTACCTTAAAAGGCAATAGTCAAATAAAGGTAAACACCGTGTTTAAATAGATAGTCAAAAACATATCTATAAGGTGACATTAAAGCAGTAAACTTTTTAAATTAAAATTCAACCCCATGCCCTAAATCTTGTTACATTTAATATTAACATATTTAAACTTTATAGAAGCAGGTGGGAAGCAGGAAACACACGTACAAGTTCCCCAACTATGATGCTCTGGCGGCCGCAGCGTGTACCTAATTAAAACTGAAACTTTCGTAAGTCGAATGCATACACATGAATATTCTATTGGCTTAGTGTGCTATCCATACTGTTAACTTAGGAATGCTATCACTACATAAATAAACTATTCATCAGATCTGCCTTCACCAACTTGTCTCACTCGATGGGATGAATCCTTGTATGTAAATATATTACTGTTTGATAGAGAGATACAAATTTATGTCTAACGGTGCCCAAGACAGTCTAGATGGCTTCAAGGTGTATAATACCCACCCCATTGTAGTAGCCGATAGTATTTTGACTTTACACCAAACAAGTGGTCAGCTCATCGCGGTGTTTGGATAGACTCAATAAACTATCTACAAACAGTTTGACAAGTTGAAGCGAGTCGCTGGAGTTATCCCAAAAAAAAAATTGTTATAAAGCACAGAGAGTATTTCAGTAAAGACACAAAAAAAAAACTTATAAAACATAATTAAGTAATACTATAAAACTAAGGAAATAAAAATTAAAACTATTAAATTAAATAAAAAATTTCGTCCAACCCGGACATAGCACCGATAGTCCCGAGAACGGAAGCGGCATTGCCACGTTGTATTGCCAGACCAATTCTTTGGGCCAAAAATGATCGCGCCCGACTATCACCTGAAGTCTGAATCAATAATTGGCCAATAAGGTCCACCAACTGCCGTGCGTCGTTACTCCAAGGACCGAGAGTCTCCACAGCAAAAGCCGAGAATACAAAATTATCTTTTATATGAGAATATTTAATATGTTTTGCATTCTCAGCCTTTGCAGCGGCAGAACCCGCGATTCTTGAAGAACGGGTCAGATTGGTGGGGGCAAGAGTGTCTGTGCACGTTGAATCCCAAACAAGAGATTTACCTTGACACCAGGGAACTAATGTCATACCGTCGGGCCTTTTTCCATCTAATCTGGATACACCTAAGGGCTCGAGGGTACTTGGGATATTCGCTGATGTCAAAGATCTTCTGAGGATGTCGTTCAACTGTGCATGACGAGACATCCTACCTGCACTCCTGGCACACGACAGTCCGTGATGACCATGTTGATCAACTATTGATCCACAAACGCACGGGTGAGGTTTGCAAATTTCGGCGCCCAATCGCAGTCCGACAGAGATCCTCAGGGTGTCTCGGTCTAGAAGCGTACCTAAAGATGGTGATGGATATGCCTCTAGCCAAAACCCCGATTCTCTCTGACTGACTGCAAGCAAACGAGCTTTATCTGAAGGGTTTGAAAGTGAGTCAAGTAATTTTGCACAGGAAATTTTTAAATAAGGTAGGTCCCAGGATTTTTGAATTTTTGGTGTATTGGGCATGTCGTCGTTAGGACATAACTCTCTCCACCGACTGATTCCTTCACTCATTCCGCTGATCTCAAAGTTACCTAAAATAGGGTTCAAGATCGTAACAATAAGATCAGCAGATAAATGTGTAGAAGCCAAAAATGCTGAAAGAGAAAGATCTGATAAACGACGAATGCCCAATCCACCAAATTTGATAGGTTGTGTTGCTTGGATCCATGAATTTTGGTCTAATTTTACATTCAAAATGTTTTCTAAAGAAGTTTTGCAAATATTATCGAATTTTTCTACCAAAGGTTTATACATCCAAAAAGGGCACGAACGTATATAAAAAATTAGTCTGGGAATACACAGACAATGCCTAAGTAAAAACAGTGCTATGTGGGGTTGGATTTTTTCCAAACGGCTTACAAAATAACAAAACTTATCCACTTTGTTATCTATCAAAGATGGCAGACCTTCATTTTTAATTGGACATCCGAGTAGATATAAATTGTTATTATCTAAATATTTTATATCTGGAAGCAATTGTTGAAGATTTTCATTTAAGTGAGAAATAATTTGAGGAGTAGTAGAATTTAGGCAGTAATATTCGCATTTTTGTGCGTTTATATTCAAACCTATTTCCAAAAACTTTTCTTTTATAATTTTTATGTCATTAAGTACTGTTGACGGATTTCCAATTAATGTCCCATCATCGAGATACCATAAATTTATAGTGCTTTTTAAAGATTCAATAATTTTATGTATAGATAAACTAAAAATTGCTGGGCCTAATGGGTCTCCTTGTTGGCAACCATTACATGACTCTATAATTTTGTTCCCATAAAATAAATTGGTGTTATTTCGGTAACTTTGCCATAAATAAGGGTATATATTTGGTATTTTCTCTTTTATACAACTAAGAAAATGATTTTTATTCACAGTATTGAAAGCGTTGGTCACATCTATTTTTACTAAAATTTCAGAATTATTATTATTTGCCAAATATGTACGTACTGTGTGTACGGCTACTTCACAGCCTGCAGAAGTGCCAAACCCTAATTGGGAAGGTCTAAAATAATTGCCTAAAGACTCCATTATGTTATGGCATGCTATTTTTGAGGCTAAACGGCGAAAGGTGCAACCGATCGCAATAGGTCTAATTCCACCGTCTTTTTTACGTAAAGCAAAAAGAGAAGCCCCATAAAGAAATTTAAGAAAACTTTCACAAACTTTGCCAGAAAACATAAAATTTATTAAGTTTGTTATGCGCATTAAGAGCATTCGACCTACATCGCCGGTTTGCTTTGATAACAAATCTTTTAAATGTTGGGGTCGGAGACCATCAATACCAGCTGACGAGCCACTAGAAAAGGAATTTATACATTTACTAATTTCATCTGGATTGGCTATAAGGAAATTATTATTGGAATCGGGTGCATCAGGATAATTACCCACACATTGTGTAGGATGTTTTAATTTCAAAGTTTCATAAACTTCTGAACTATTTGACATGAAAGAGTCATCTGAAGAAATAATTCTAACTGCGCCGCGGATGTCTCCGTCCGCTATTTTAGTTTCAACTTTAGTGGATAAAGAAGACATTTTAGAAAATATAACAGAATAATTATCAAAATCAAAATCTTGTTGACTTAAATTATTTCTAATTTTTTTAGACAGTGATATAGTTTTGTCAAATGAATTTATACGAAGATATCTATAAGAAAATAAGAATAAATTTTCCCAATCACTGAAACTGTTTTGTTTAACACAACATTCCAGTACATCACATAATTTTCTTGCAACTTCAATACGAACACTTTTTGGTATTCTACGAATTATTGGACAAGAAGACTTTAATTTTAAAATAATATCATCAAAAATCTGAGAATTTGGAGTTGTAATTAAGGGAACAGAATTGTTTAAATTTGAAGGTGTTTGTAATTTGTGAACTTTACTTTTATGTATACGCAAGCCTCTTTGAGATGAAAAGAATCTATTACATAATTCACATTGAAAAGAGCTGCTATATAAAATTTTAGAATTAACTACAGAATTATCTGCCATTTCAACAGACAACAAAGTGGAGATTACAATAAAAATTAAAACCTAATCAAAAGCAAAGAATGTTAAAACAAAGTTAAATAAAAATAAATGAGACCTATAAAAATTAAAATAGTTCTGAATAAACAATATTTAATTTTATAACAAAGACAGAATGTCAAAATTAAAATAAAACCTAGTAAATTTGCTGTAATATAAAAATAAATAAAATTATAATTAGAAAATAATTATTGCTAACGAATGAAGGGTATGGAAGGATGTATTACAAATTTTGATTTCCTGGAAACTACACTTCTCTTTAGAACTCGGTCACAAAGTTTTATTTTAAAATTTATCTTTCTTATTTTCTCTTCTAAACGTGCTTGCGAACTATTATTATCAAAGTAGGTAGGAAATAATAATAACCAGATAATATTCGGACGGGTCCTTTTTTTCTATAGGGATATATAAGGTTTTTAATAGGTACCTGAACCATCTGAATAGGATTTTTTTAAACTTCCTCCAAACGGCAACTAGTATTTTGAAATCTCACTATCCTTTGGGCATTCAAACAAAACGTAGAATCCCTTTCTTAACAAGTACCGATTTATTTACATACCCATATAAAGTAAAGTATGTATATTTGCAAATAACTGAAAAGAAGGAGCTGAAAGAAAGAGTTGAAATTTGCTGAAGACGTTAAAGAAGATTTATTTATTTGTTCGAAATGTATTATTTTATCCTATGCATATTTGTGAATACTTATACTGCAATTTTGTAGCTTATTTTCCAATAAAATTATTTAATTAGGAAAATTATATATTTTTTGGACTTTATTGTCAAATGTCAGTTTTGACGACGAATGCCCAATCCACCAAATTTGATAGGTTGTGTTGCTTGGATCCATGAACATATACTTGGATCATGAACTATTCATCAGATCTGCCTTCACCAACTTGTCTTACTCGATAGGGTGAATCCTTGCGAGTAAATACATTTACTGTTAGAAAGATAAAAATTTAATTATCACGGGTGTCCTACGGCGCCCAAGACAGTCTAGATGGCTTCAAGGTGTATAATACCCATCCCATTGTGGTAGCCGATAGTAGTTTGACTTTACACCAAACAAGTGGTCAACTCGTTGCGATGTTTGGATAGATAAGTCGAGTCCATACACATGAATATTCTATTGGCTTAGTGTGCTATCCATACTGTTAACTTAGGAATGCTATCACTACATAAATAAACTATTCATCAGATCTGCCTTCACCAACTTGTCTTACTCGATAGGGTGAATCCTTGCGAGTAAATACATTTACTGTTAGAAAGATAAAAATTTAATTATCACGGGTGTCCTACGGCGCCCAAGACAGTCTAGATGGCTTCAAGGTGTATAATACCCATCCCATTGTGGTAGCCGATAGTAGTTTGACTTTACACCAAACAAGTGGTCAACTCGTTGCGATGTTTGGATAGACTCAATAAACTATCTACAAACAGTTTAACAAGTTGAAGCGAGTCGCTGGAGTTAGCCCAAAAAAAATGTTATAAAGAACAGAGAGTATTTCAGTAAATAGTATGTATAAAATAAAAAACGCTGAAAATTACCCTGTTCACAAACTACGAGTAAGATATAAACTTGTACTATGTGTACTAGAAACAATGACACTTAAACATATTATTATACATATTAAAATTTTACGTGGTGGCCGAGTTGGGTAGACCTTGGACTTAAAAACGTTTAGGTCCCTAATTCGAATCCCGGTGTGTACCAGAGTTTTTAATTAAAAAAAATATGTTCATTTGTTTGACAACACCACTATAGCCTACGAGAGACTTATGATAGTTTGTATCATGCATTTAACTTAACGTTTAAACGCTTTCTAATATAAGTATTGACATTAGAGGATAAATTTACCCAACCTGCTGTTGAGAAGTTGATTACCTTTTCTACAAATAAATATGTGTGTGCATCCGTGCTATAGGATAAGCGTGCTAATTTTGGACATGGTTAAAATAAGCATGCTTTAATTAGGAAAACGTGGTCAACATCATTTATCAGTCAACATGACATACCTGGTTCTTAGGCTGAGTTGCACCAAAGTGTCTGTTAAAGTAATTATAACTATTAAACTTAAAATGGCGTCGAAAGTACCAGCTGTCATTCGACTTTTAAAATCAAAACTGATATACTTGACGCCATTTTTAACTGTATTTGTTACAATTGCCTTAACGGATACTTATTTATTTTTATTTAAAAACTTTATTGCACAAATTTAGTACAAAGGCGGACTTAATGCAGCTAGGCATTCTCTACCAGTCAAACCTTTGGGACAAATTAAGCAGTAAGTAGGTAAAATAGGTGCAGTAAAATATATTTAAGAAATAGAGTATACAATATAGCACTACCCACAGCACAATAATTATTTAAAGCAGAGACACAGGATGAGATGAGAGAGAGAGAGAGAGAGAGAGAGAGAGTAATACTTCGGTGTAACCGTTTCTTAGTTGGTAATCCGTAGTATTACACTGAGTGTTTAAAGTCGTTGAACAATTAATTTTATTGTGTTATTATAAAATAGTATTAGATACATAAAGTGATAGAGCTTTTGCCCACAACTTAAAAATAAACATTTACGTTTTGCTTAATTGTGTGTATTCCAATTTCTATCTCAAACGTTTGCTGAGATAAGAAATTATTTCTGTAATAAATTAATATAAAGCCTCCTGTTATCGATTATTATTTTGTTGTACGGTACACTAAGCCCAAACAAAACTTTGTTATGAAAATAATGTGTAGTTGTTAAACTCATTTTTATTTTTGGTAACTGATTAGTGAATTTCAACAAAAGTGTTTTTATTCAATTCTTATTAAATTCAGAGATAAATTTGCCTATTGTTTTATTCCTCACATAAAAAAAACTAGTCCAAGTAATTACTTGTACTATTATTTCTTCTGTGGTAAAACATAAATAAATAAATATCAAAGCGTTTGATCGACGCATCTGGTGACCAAAGAACCGGATCGTTCCTCTGACAGCGCATAAGCATCGCTATACAACAAGGTAACGCAGCCAGCCTCTCGGTAGATAGCGATATGGAAGAAATTTATTATTTCGTATAGATTAATATTGTTTTTTAAGTTTTCTTTATTATTATTAACTTATAAGTTAGTTTATTTTTAATGTTAATAAGTTTTGTGAAATATATGTTTATTTCCTTTAAAGGTTACAAAAAGACTTATATCTAAAGTCCAAGTGAAATATTCTCCAAAACAAATCCCTTACTTAAAAGGACATAGGGATAGTGAAGACCTCTTATGAATTATTCGTAGGGTGACACAATATGAATGCTAGTACAGCACCATTAGAATGTAGGGTTGCCTTTATAGAAGGAGATTCTTGCAATAAAATTCACCCTATTTTGTTTGATCTTCCTTTTGAAATATAACGTAGAAATTATGCAATGCACGCAAGAAATGTCATTAAAACAAATATGTTAAGAATACTTCAAATTTACTCACCTTTATGTATAGTTAAGTTTAGTAACACCGTTACTGTACACACCGAACCCATACAAAGTTGTACAGAATGGACTTCTAGTAGTTTTTTTTTTTATTGGTTTATTGGAGCACGGCATTTGACTTTATATCTACTTGATGGTAAGCAGTCCTACAAAATCTATGAGCGAGGTCGATCAATAAATTATTAAACCTGAGTTATAAAACCTGGAGGCAGCAACTCCAGGATCCGGGGTCTTCAAGGAAGTGAGACAGGATCGGGCCTAGTTCTTGATGCAGCATTTTCAAGGATGAGAACCAGTCGATCACTGTCCCCGTAGCTAGACTTCTTCTTCTTTTTTAACGTACTAATATTATTTTTCCATGAGTGGAAATCGAACCCACGACCTTGCGCATTTGGCGTATTTGATTACAGAGGCAGTATTTTTTTTATATTTCTTTAATAATAAAGTGATTGATACACAATAGAATTTTAAAACTGTTGCGTTTTTTAATCTAACCAAATCGTTTCCTCGGACCACCACGTTTATATAACTATATACTACAGCAAAATTTTAGAGGAGTATGTAAACATAATAAACACATAAATGGCTTCTATTAATTGCAGTAATATCACTTAATTAGAATTTATACATGTACTTAGACATTAATTAATATTTAAAGCATAAAGACAGCTTAAATTTATTTAAGGGCGACTATACACTGTGTTATGTTATTATATGGGACTTTAATAATCATGTTTTAACAAGTAAAACCTTAATAGAGTCATCCCAAATTTATATTAGTTTTATTAATCTACTAGCTGATCCGCGCAACTTCGTCTGCGTAATTTTAACCGTTTACGCAGCTCACTGAAAAGGAATCATTATTCCCCGTTTTTGCATCATTTTTCATTGTTACTCCGCTCCTATTGGTTGCAGCGTGAGGTTATAATAATATAGCCTATAGCATGTTGGATAACCCGATAAATTGGCTACCCAACACTAAAATATTTTTTTCAATTCGAACCAGTAGTTCCTGAGATTAGCGCGTTAACCAAACAAACAAACTCTTCAGTTTTATAATATTAGTATTGATATGTAAGTTCGACTAGTTTATGTTTTTCAAATGATTTCACCGTCGCATCATTTTTAAGTAATAAAAGCCCGCATGCCAAATTATAAAGGACTTATCTATTATTTTTTCTGTGATTATGTTGTTATTTCATCATAAACACCGCAACAAGCTCGCCACTTGTTAGGTGATGCCTCCGAATACCATCGGCGAAATGAGGACGGGTTGATCCCTCCGCTGGGACACTGAGGTCGTTTAAACGGTTCTCGGCACTATATATATATATAGGCACCCATGATGGTATTTATTATTATTATTATGTCGCTTCTATAAAATTGTTTGTAGAGTCTATATATTTTTTTTAACATTTGTAACACCCGCCTTTCCTGCCCTATATTGAATATTCTAAAAATGGCGAAACACCTATCATTTTACTAGTAGTTGTAGCACCTTCTGTTGCTGAGATTTTGTTATTATTAATTTATCCTTGTTTTTCACCTTGGTATTGGAATTTAGAATATCCCTTCTACCCCTCCCAAAAACACAAAACAACTATACTGCCAAAGGGAGGGGTGGAAGGGATATTTATAAATTTCTGCTGGGCGCTGTTGAGGAGCCAGTCAGTATATGAAGTTAGTATTTTATAGATGATTTATATATAGATGACAGGCAGAAATAAAAACATGTCGAGGAGCTCGTCAATAGTGATGACATTAGTAAGATATTTTCAAGTTTCAAGACCTAGAATAGACCTAAATAAAGTAAGAGCACAAACCATAAACAATGACGCAGACGAAATTATTGTAAATTCGAATTATTTATGAAAAGTAAAAAATATATACAATTAGATCTTGGAGAGCGTTTGATTAGACTGTTTTTCACCACCAAAAAAAAACATAAAATAATATTTAATAGCTTAATATTCGACATAGCTTAATAGAAATTAAACGTGCAGTGTTAAAATTTGTGTCATTACATGAAAAAATACTGCCCAACACTAAAATACTGCCCAACACCTAAATACTGCTACATAAGCAACTATTGCAATATTGTGGTTTGCTGATTCTATTGACCTGCCAATCGTTATCTGCCATACGAAATCAAATTGCGTGACGATGATCGTCTCAAATTTGTAAGGATGCTTCAGAACTAATATAACCTAAGCTGTTACATTGCATGTTCGACACAAGTGATGTGTTCACGTCCTAATCTACTTGTAATATGACCACAGCCCGCTTGGCCTGATGCATTTGTATGCAAATGTGGTCTACCGCCGGAACATCATATGTCACAGTGTCCTGTCTAATCAGCTTTTACACGCAATGGCCAACATACTACCTGGCTGTATGCACTAGAAATTCACTAATATGCTAATCGAGTTTATGCGGTGTTGTACAGTTTGTGAACTTACTACCGGTTTTATGAATATTACCGGTTCGTGCGATATTTGAAAGAGCTTTTGGAGTTTGGAAAATAATTAATGCTTAGAAAATAACACACATGAGTGTTCATTCAACTTTAAGTATTAAAATGTTTAATATTTACAAAATTTAAAGTTGGGTAATTTACTTTAGAAATTGGCCCGTCAATAGCTTATAAGCAATTTATATAAAAGGATTAAGTCAAAACATACCTGAGCTTGTATAATTCTAAACATAGAAATTTGAGCACGTTAATAAACTTTGACTAGCTATCCTTTGGTATTTAATCTGTCGCATAAAAATAAGTATATAAATAATATATGGGTAAATCATAAACTATATTACCTACTTAAATAGTCATATTGATATAGACTTCAGGTCAAATGTCGTATCGTGCAGCAATTATTATGTCAGAAATAATATATTGAGAACGATTTATTAAACTTAAACGTGTCCTGCAGTTTCAGCTGCTGTTTAATTAGATAGAAATATGATTATTGATTCTTTTCTGCGTACTGTTCTTTCTGATTCATTTTCTTTATGCTCGGATCCTAAGAGTCGTGATGTGATGTTAAAAAGCGGTAAAAACCGTGCCCGAGAGCGTTTATTTAACACACATGTATCTCCAATAATTGCCTCCTCTTTTCCAATAATTGTGCATACAATAATTGTAAATACAAAAATAATTATTGAAATCAAATCATAATTGAGGTGTCATTATATTTCTCGTGTTTTTAAAATATTTATTTTGTAAATTCACATACCGTAATTGGTGGAATAGGCGGTCAAAAAAATAATGTAACTCCAACTATGTACCTTATCCGTGAATAAAAAATCATTCGTTCAATGAATAAAAACGTTCGAAATTAGTGCATTCTAATAAAAATAACTCTTACCCCCAATTTGGTCAAATCATTTTCTGATTAAAATTACGTAACAAGATATATGATTGGTGATAAATTAACGTGACGTGACATTCTACCAATCATGTGTCTTGCTAATTTGATTCATACAATAATTTTGACCATCGTTCTAGAAACTTTTTTATTATTATTATTGAAGCACGGCATGTGACTTAGTATCTACCTGATCTTAAGCAGACATTCAAAGTCCATGGATGGGGGCGATCGATACATTGTTGTTAAATAAAATTAATCGCCCCACTATGTCGGCAAATTGATGCGGTTACGAAATGGGCGAAGCCAAAGACTTTTTGACTTTATGGGTCTAGTTTAATATTCTCGCTGCTTTATCGTCAAATCAATCACCAATTTCGTAGCTCCATTGCAGAGTCTATTACAAGAAGCTGGGTGTTTATCATAAGTACAGATTTATGCTATATGTATACTTATAAGTTTTAATACACTTTTTTTTTTATAAATGCTAAACATCATTTTCTCCCTGTGATAATGATATGGAACAAACTGGCCAAACGCATTTATTATCAGGTTTAGGCTAAACATGGTTTAGTAAAACGTTTCTGAATAGAGTAGTTAATATATTACAAAATAAGGTGATAAACCTATTAATTTCCTATAGTTGATTGTTTGTACAGTCAACGGCAAGGTAAAGTATACGTTTTTAAAGTTATTTGACCCTTAGTACAAATTCATAGAGTGCATGGTGTATACCATTACCTAATGCTCCGTTGACTGTTCAATGCACTGAAATGACACTTTGTAGTTGAGCCAATGAGCTATATAATTCTTAACTCAAAATTACTCTAATTTAAACCACTCGATCTAGATATATAAATTTTAGTACTAATAAACTGACATTTTAATGCATAGGTTTAAAAGTTCAAATATAGTTTAAAAATACATAACACAGCAACTCTCGCTCTGCGTGCTAAATCATCTCTAATACATATTAAATTAAAGTTGGTCTGTCTTAAATTCTAGATAATATGTTCTCTGGCCAGATTACCGTACCGTTTATAAAATATCATATTTATTATTTATACAACAATACGACTTTTATACTAGGGTATCTATAAATACTGATCCAAAGATGTCTAAATATAAAGAACAAATTATACTGTTTCACATTTAACATCAATAAAAGTTATAACCTACAAAATTAAAATAACGCTTCATACAGGGGCCTTATCAAAGAGCCAATCGATAATCGAATCGAAATACCCATCGAAAGCCAAAGTATGCGATTTGACGTTTCTCGTCGATTAGGCTCTACTCATAGAGTAAAATCCTATACATTTTTATCGATCGTTGCGGCGCGCCGATTCGATTAACGATCGTGTTCAAATTTTTTTTTTAAGTTTTAGTTGGCTCGGCCTGTTTGTCAAGATTTTTGCTCAAATTATGACTATAAATAATTTAAATTGTAAAGTTACAATATCATTCGATAGTAGGTCGAACTTAAATATAGCATATAAAAACTTAAAACCGTACCTTGGTAAATTTCCCCCACTTCATATCCATATCCGTTCTTGAGTATTCAGCAAGCTCTATCAAATTCCTCGTCCATTTTTTTTTATTGTAGCAGGGCGTGTGACAAAGCCCACGAATAAGGCTGATTAATAAACTGTTGTTTCATTGGTCGCGTCCTATACCGACTAAATTGTGCGGTTACGAAATGGGCGGTAATACCTATCAAACGGTCAAATTAAATCATTGAACAGTTTGTCAGGTATTTAAAAAATCCAAACATTTCAATTGACAAACCGTAAAGAATTATCACCAAATGGGGGAAAACCACTCAATTTCCTCGATTAAAAATCCATTACACAGCAACACTGGCCTCTCGAGTATTTAGCACGTCACCCGCTTACCTCTATCAAATGGTTGGATGTGAATAATTGGATGCAGTGAGTGTAGTGCACCTGTCCCAATCATCGCCTCTCCGACATCTGTATGTGCAGAACGTGCCTTCACACCACATTTCATAGCCTTATTTTAGATGAGAATATTGTCTATTCTACGCGTGCTATGTTAAGATGGCTGTTGTTTTGCGTTGATAACATTTGATTACTTTATGTTAATTTTTAGCTGTATTGTTTAATTTGTTATCTATCTATTTAGTTCTCTTACTTACCTAATAATAGATAAAGTGTTGTACTTATCACTTATATAGTAATTCATCAAGTTGTATGCCGTTTACTTAAAACAGATATTTATGAATAGTCAAAAAAAAAAAGTTTAACAATGAGGTCCTAGAGTGCGTTTGGTTAGGCAGCTATTCATTAACAAAAGAACGACAAATATTAATTGAACTTAAACACGATGGAATGGAAATCTTAATATGAAAACTACTACCGAACAGAACACACAATACATAACAAACTAGTGTAAGACTAGGTGGTTAGCTGATTCCATTGACCTGTCAATCATTATCTGCCATACAAGAGAGCCACCAAGGCGACCAACTTCACCGATCATATCCATGCCTTAAATATTTATTATAAATAAAAGGTAGGTAAAAGTAGTCACCACGAATCCCAGTATAGAGACCAGGGGCCACATTCTGTTTCTTATAACGTAATGGTTAGGTTGTCAAAATATCGATTTCCGCTATTAGCGCGCTCACCTCCAATCAGAGTAGTACTTGATGAATCTCCTTTGTTCAACTTGTGCTGAATTATACCTAGGTACATGATAATAGTTTTAGTGACATAATTCCCTGCGGCCACATTTTGTTTCTTATAACGTGAGCGTTAGATTGTTAAAATAACGATTTCGCTTTTATTTTAACGGGGCCTTAGAGAAAATTCAGGCGAGGCGACATGTCGTGTCGCCTTTAATAAAAACTGTATAGACTTTGGCAGGTGACAGCGTACCTCACGCCTACTGTCACTGTCAAAATCCATACGTTTTTGACTGAGGCGACGTGACATGTCGCCTTGCCTGAATTTTCTCTAAGGCCCCGTTAAAATAAAAGCGAAATCGTTATTTTAACAATCTAACGCTCACGTTATAAGAAACAAAATGTGGCCGCAGGGAATTATGTCACTAAAACTATTATCATGTACCTAGGTATAATTCAGCACAAGTTGAACAAAGGAGATTCATCAAGTACTACTCTGATTGGAGGTGAGCGCGCTAATAGCGGAAATCGATATTTTGACAACCTAACCATTACGTTATAAGAAACAGAATGTGGCCCCTGGTCTCTATACTGGGATTCGTGGTGACTACTTTTACCTACCTTTTACCTTTTATTTATAATAAATATTTAAGGTAATTTAATAAGTTTACACATATAAATGTAGCGTGATGCATAAATAATAGTCTTATACCAAACAAAAATATAAACAAAAAAATACAAAGAAAATAACAATAAAGAAGTGCAAAAAAAATTACCAATTATACCTAAAACTAAATTCTCTCACAGAATGATCTGGTTAGGGTTTTCCGCGCAATAGACGGCTTTATAATAGGTCTAAGTCAGAACAATTCCTATTAAATAAACTGCACGTCCTCCAAATAAATGAATTTTGCCTAAAATTTGTATAAGCAATAGGCAGATGGAAGATGGTAGAACTCCTAGTTCTTAAGCCCGAGGTCCTTAAGTTTAATTGACTAATCAATTCAGGGGAATCTACCTTACCGCGGAATACATTAAGAAGGTGGGTCACATCTGCAATATTTCACCTAATTGTCAAGGGCAGAAAGTGATGTTTAATACACTTTTGCTCATAAGTTAAGTTCCCTTGACCAGTTCTAAAATATAAATATCGCATAAATCTGTTTTGAATGTTTTCTACACGTGTTCTGTGTACCTCATATCTGGGATACCATATATGTATGTTTTAATGAATGTATCGTCTCTCTATAATAATCTAATACAATATCAGTAGCAATCTAAAGCATCTGAACATTGCATTTGGATCGGTAATTCGCAATCAGTTACGTCAAATGTCTGGACTATGTGGTCAGCGATGACAGCGGAGTGAGTTCTGTTTTGCTTGACTGCTTGACCTATTTACTGGGTACCTCGATTTATTGACTACCTCACTACAATACACTTTTGTCTTGGAATACCTTTATTGAATTATTTATATGCAGGCACAACAATAAAGCAATAACAATTAAGTTTATGAAAGATCAAGCTATTTCTCCAGAGATAGGTGCATTAGTTAAAATAAAATAAAAAACAGTATATACGTGGTGGCCGAGTATATACGTGGTAGCCGAGAGCCGAGTATATACGTGGTGGCCGAGTTGGTTAGACCTTGTAGCGGGGGGGTTTTTTAAGATATTTTAAAATGAAAGATTAAGTTAGTTAGGTTAAAACAAGTATATTATTAAAAATAGATATTTACAAGCCTAGTGGGCCACATCGGGCCCCACGTTGGGCGCCAATGTAGCGGGGGGTTTTAAGATATTTAAAAATGAAAGATTAAATAGGTTTAATACAAGTTTATTTTAAAATAGTAGATATTTACAAGTAAAGTTGATTTTGAGTACAGTAGCTATATAAATGACCTACCTAATAAATGTTAGCCCTGCCTACCTTGGAGATGCCTATTATAAACTAAAACTCTGACCGTATAGTATGGGAAGATTGGAGGGAGTGACGAGGGACAGGCTCGAGGACTGGCACGTCGACTGGCACGCAGACTGGCACGTAGACAGGCCACGGCAGCAGATGTAGGCAGGCGAGCAGGAAAGCGGCGGCACGATGGCAGCAGCAGCAAGCACGCACGACTGTAGCAGCCGCACACGATGAGGCGAGGCCTCGTCTCTCAGGCTGATACCTGAGACGAGGACTCAGATGGCCTCGACTCTCAAGGCTCTAGGCCTGAGGTGAGGTCCGTGAAGCAGTGGCTTGCGGCACGATGACGGCAGCAAGGGGAAGGCGGCGGCACGACGGCAGCACGCCGACGGCGGGCGGCACGGCTGTAGAGGCAGCCGTACATGAAGAGGTGAATTCCCGTCTCTCAGGCCAATGCCTGAGACGAGAAGTCAGATGGCCTCGTCACTCAAGGCTCGAAGCCCGAGGCGAGGTCCTGCAGCACAAGGAGGTTCTCCAACCCTCAGAGCAGACGGCCGAGCGAAGTGGAGTCTAGGCAAATCCCGGAGGCCGCAACTCCAGTATCCGGAGTCTTCAAGGAAGTGTGACAGGATCGGGCCTGGTTCTCGACGTAGCAGGTTCAAGGTTTCAAGGATGAGAACCAGTCGATCACTGTCACTGTAGCTAGACTTCTTCTTATTTCTTAAGCTTCCTCGAGACTGACGAAAAATCGCCGGTCCGAAATATTTAAAGACGATTTTAGAGCTCTACGATTAAAATATTTAGTTTTAATTTATGGAGTGCCAGTATTTTTTGGGTTAGTATGGGAACTTTTGAAGCTACCTAGCGGTCAGAGGAGACGCTAAGATTTAGTGTTTTAAGTGTCTAAAAATGTGAAAATACCTAAAGAATATGTTTTAATTTACAATATTACCTAATACATAGTTTATATAATTAAAATTAAAATTTTAAATGTTAGGAATCTGATTTGATAACCAAAGCCTAAGTTTTCATGAAAACTAAATGAAAAATTTGGAACGTTCACAGAAGGGAAATTTCTAGCTGTCAAAATTCTGGAGTATTACATACAAATATTAACCAATTTAACCATGTTTTTACTACCTGGAATTTTACCTGAAAACGGTGTATTATGATACATTTGGTGGTCATTTAAAAAAAATGTATGAAATGATATGAAGACAAATAAAATAAAATACATAAATATAATATGGAGCGGGTGTAACGTGACAACCTTGGACTTAAAAACACTTAGGTCCCTGGTTCGAATCCCGGTGTGTACCAATGAACTTTTAATTAAAAAATGTATGTACATTTGTTTGATAACACCACTATAGTGCCTCGGAGAGCACGTTAAGCTGTCGGTCTCGGTTTCAAACTGTTTATAGATGGGTTGTTGAGTCTATTCAAAACATCGCGACGAGCTAGCCACTTGTTCGGTGTAGACTCATACCATCGGCTACAACGAGGTGGGATTAAAACCCTTCCGCTGGGTACCCTGGGGCCGTCTAGGCGGTCTTGGGCGCCGTATGGCACCCGTGATGATATGTATGTATGTAAAACAAAAACACATATAATTTTACGACATAAATCGCAGCGAGGATATGCAAATTTATCTTTGTAACATTATAACCAATGCTGTTTAACAGCATGTATTGATCGATCCCATTCATGGACTTTGTAGGTCTGTTCACAATCAGGTAAATACAAAGTTAAATGCCTTGTTCCTATAACAAAAAAAATATATTTTTACCGCGTACAGCATAATGTAGCATCGCTTCGCGTCTACCAACACCTTCCCTTCTGGTAGATAGAAATATTTTAAAAAATCAACCCATAGGAGTATATTCATATACCTTAATAGGTATATGAATATACTCGCATGGGTTGTAATTTTTTTATATATATTTTTTTAATCTTTCAAGAAAGTGTTACTGTTACGGCTTATTGTTTTAATTATTATTTCATTAAACTGAATTATCAATTTAATGAAATAATAATTAAAACAATAAGCCGTCTATATATAACAATACTATTATTTATAATTGCATTATAAACTCTTTCTTGAAAGAGTTCTTAAATGAAATGATTCCTGCTTGTGAACTCGAATTAGTTTAAAATTTCTACTTTACAGTCTATAAATAATTTACATTCTAACAATATAAAACTAATTAATATTTTTATTTCCATAATACAAAATGATTACCTACCATAAAATTATATTTTTATTTGTTTATTTTTCAAAACTACTTTCACCACCAACACAGGTACCTTTAATAATAAAAATTAAGCTTACGTTTTAATAGATCAATTAAACGATTATAAATATTAGTTTACGATTAAAAATAATTTAACGACCTCCCTGCCACCTACCGGGAGTCGGGAGAAATAAACGATCCGTTTTATTACCTTATGCCTACTGAATGGTTCAATTAATGCACGTTCTCAACCTTATTTATAAGATTTATTACAACGCTTTTGTATTCCGAGTACAATTTACTTTGTTAATACTCATGCCGTGTTTTGATTACACGAACATTTTACGGGCGTGCTAATATAAATATAATAATCTTCTGTATTATCGTATGGTTGAAGTTTATTACATATTTTATCTGTAAATCATGGCTGCTTTCTAGTTATGAGATGGTTAGATTTATGTTTTGGAAACCTTAATTAGATAATTAGAATTTAATTGCTTACATTATACATTAATAGACTATAATAATT
The DNA here is from genome assembly GCA_947458855.1 of Monopis laevigella. Classification (NCBI taxonomy): domain Eukaryota; kingdom Metazoa; phylum Arthropoda; class Insecta; order Lepidoptera; family Tineidae; genus Monopis; species Monopis laevigella. Next base: position 7,055,578 of record OX381586.1, read on the forward strand.
AACAATAACAAAAACCGATGATTAATGAAAAATTCTTATGTTTCAGTCACGTCGCTGATCAGTCACATCATCGTTGTAGAGCGTGGGTTATGTGTATATAGGTATCAATCACGGGAAAGTCTTTGTTACAGTGCTACTTGCATTTGATTGAGAAAATTTAAATTAACTGGAAATACGACAGTCTAAAATATAATATGAAGGGCACTGTCATCTGTTAAAATTCATACTGTTTTCAAACCAAAGGTGACGCGACACGTAGCCTCGTTTGCATTTTTTCTTGGGCCCCGCAACGGTGACATATAGGAAATCATAAAATGCCTAAGTTTTTGATAAAGAAAATACCAGTTTTGGTACGTGCCAGTGACTAACGAAGTTTTATAAGTTGTTTAGAAATATATTATTTGCCTTGACTGAAATGTACCTTATATACATTAAAATAGATTACAAGGCATTATTTTAAAGATACATTAACTTATATCATGAGTATAACGCTAATTGCCATAGATGATAGATAGATGAAGAGGTCACCAACCATGCATTTTTTTTTATGTGACTGACCAGTCACGTGGCTGATGTGAGTGACAATAATAACACTTTATGCGACATTTAAAGCATCAAAGGGGACAGTAGAAACAAAAAAATCTAAGCCATTATTTCTGATGAAACATTTAGTACTTAACCACTTAGATCAAGTGCACACAATTACGCTGATTGACTTGGGAGACAAATTGGCAGACAAGATCAAAGAGACTGGACTACTTAGTAATTTTACTGGGAAACCAATTTACTTTTAGCACACTTCTATTTTAATTCAAGCAAAGTTCACGATTATTTTGCTTATTTCAGAGAAATTTGTATTGACTATTTTTTTTTTGTATTTTACAACTTCATCTTGCAGTATTAATTAATCGTCATTTTATAATAAAGTCTCAATAACTGTATACAATATATATTTTTTATATTTTAGGACAATGTGTCTGATTAGAGAAATTATAATTTGGTACTTGCATTATAAATCATTAAAAAAGAACTATTAGTCTAATACTCAAAAATATAAAATTATATTTATGGGAATTGTGTATAATTTGTATCTATCTGATGGTAATCAGATCTACAAAGTCTACAAACACATTGCTTTTCAACACTTTATATTTAACAGCATTATTTGTGACTGTAAATGGTTAATGACAAACACGTAATATCAAGCCAACTTTAATATCCTCGCTGCTTATAGTGATATCAAACATCCGTTTCGTAACGGTACGCTGAAAGGAGACTACCACATCGAGAAGAAATTGATACAGTAGGCTCCTCAAAACCGGTGAACGCACAGAAAAACATGATAAGATCACTTGGCTGTTAAATAGTTATTAAAGTCTATAGGTTATCATTATATTTGTTAATAATATTAAACAAAAAATATGAAGGTGCTGTTTATGTAAGATGATAAATGACTAATGATAAATTGATTAATGATATTTTTTTGGGCGGAAGTTTACTTCGAAAATGGTTTTTCTCTTTATTCCTTGCCAATTCGTGAGCACTATAGAAACAATTATTTCTACGAAATTAAGATCTGTTAATGCTAATGATGGTGAAAACATTTTTTTATTTTTTTTATTGGAGCACGGCATGTGACATTGTATCTACCTGGTGGTGAGCAGACCTACAAAGTCCATGAATGGGGTCGATCAATAATTGTTCTTACTTCCTACCACTAAAAATTTTAATCATCATAAATTGAACTGTATAGTAAAAAAATATATATTTAAACCGTAAATGGAAAACAAATGTAATTAAAATTAAAACAAACAAACGTCAATTCAATAATAAATTATATTATAATTAATAAAATCCGCAGGTAACTACAAAATAAATTTTCAATCAAAATGTTGTTCTTCTGTTATAAAAAAAAGTTTTATCCAAATTTAAAGCTGTTTTAATCTACAGGAATAATTGCGAAAAAGCTTTTTAAAATATCGTGTGCATGATCGAGAAACTCCGATACTACAGGTGCTCCAATTTCTTGGACTAATATTTTCCATTGCGTATCCATAATTTTTTCAATTGGCTCACCTGAAAAAAAATTAAGTCTTCTCACACATTGCCCTGCAGTTGGGAGAGTGCTGAGGGCTCTACTAAATGAAAAGTATAAACCAAGTTTTGAGATAAAATTTTGAGATAAATTGCAAAATTGCTATCGAGTTGATATCTAGTTTACGTATATTAGGTACGACTATACTATACATTATTATATTTATTTTATTATATAAACATAAAACAAAGGAAAAGTGTACAAATTATCGTCTGCATACTGGTCACACCGTTGTTAGTTTTACGTTTGATTCCCACTAATAGCGTATCACAAAATTCAAATGTGATACACATAAAAAAAACTTTATAACATTTTTCAAATTAAGCTAAATACTCTTTTATTTTTTATTTATGGCTGTTGCTCGCTGTCTTCCTATAAAATACGAAAACTCGGAGGCATGCGATTTTTTTTTTTTTTTTTATATATTTAAAAAACTCACTTCGAGATTTATCACCATTGAATAAGTTGTCCATTTTAAAATGTATTTTATCTATTGGTTCAAAAGAGTGCTTTCCTTTACCGATTACCCAATGCTTTTTACCATCAGCACCATCAACAATACTAATTTCAGATTCATACATAGCTTTAATTTTATCTGTAAATTAAAATTTATTATTAGGATTTTATATATTATATTTATCTTCACACCAGGTCCCTTTCGGGGTAGGCAGAGACAACCGAGCGCCACTTGTCTCTATCCCGACATACTCCTTTCGCCTCTTCCACAGTCATAACTCTTCTCATACATGCACGCCGATTTCGGAGACTTTTAATTGCATGTCTTTTAAAACCTTTCCAATTTGGTCATGGTACGTGTGTCTTGGTCACGTTTACCCTTCACCTCGCTTTTATATATCTGGTTCGTCAGTCTTTTATCACTCACTCTTTCTATATGCCCAAACCAGCGGAGCATTAGCATTTTAAATATTTATACTATGCTTTGGTTTAGTTATAAGTAAAAACTTACTTGTATTAACTTCACATAGTCCATTTCCTTCTATAGGAATACTAAACAAACTTCCACTTGCTTCATATTTGCCAGTCATTGTGCAAGGAGCTTCAAATTCAGAATACATCATGGATTTTTCCAAATTAATCCTACGAATGATAAATATTATTATTTAGATTCTACTTTAGATCTTACAAATGGACTAATATCTTTGCCTTTATTATTATTATAACAATTATTATTATTAGGTATAGCATCTATTACTATATGTTGACTATTACTTACAGTTTTTACTAAATTTATCAATTATTTTCCACTTAAATTTTATTTCTTATAATTACTTTGTACAATTTAAGAAAAAAATTGGAAAACAAAAAAAATCTTTGCTGGTTCGTGCCTATAAGGATATAATAACTTACTCTATATTAATAACTTTTATTTTGCTGGCTCCCTTAAATGTAATATCAGTTAATTTAAGTTTTAAATCATCTTTGTCAGCAGAAATTTCATCGACATGTAGTGGGTCACTGGAAGGTATTCCATGGTCAGGTACTCCTAGAGCCAATTTTGGGAAGGCTTCTTGTCCCATTTTTATTAGACATTCTTTATTGTGATCCTTACATGGTTTAATATCCTGGACTAAAAATGTTATATTATTAAAATAGTTTTATATATGTTACATAATATAGGTAGTATTCCTGGACTTGTGACGCGAATTAGGATTACTGGCCTTTAACGATGCCAACGTATCTACATATATACATATATAATTAGCAGCGTTAAAATTGTTTACATAAAAAATCCCACAACCGATCAAAACTACTGAATCTATTTTTTTTAAATATGGGAGAAAAGTTAAATAGTGTTCTATGTTCGAATCTTTATACATGGGGACTTATTTTAAAATTATATAGTTTGTAGGGGGAAGCAAATTTTTATTTTAATCTGCGACACATGGTTTCATGGATGTTTTTTGATTTGATCAGTAGAGCCTCATATTAGCCAAAAATACAACCTTTCAAATTCACCATAATTTATTTTTATATCTTCGGGGAGTTTAAATATAATAACATGAATAACCTATATGGAGTTATAATAAATATTTTCATTAAAATCAAAGCAATGTCTAGATTGGAATCCCAAGGGTAGCAGTATCAGCAAGGTAATAAGTAGCATGGACAAAGGTGTAAAAAGTTTTAGGTTTGGTTTTCCATACCGTTATATATCTCTGAAAAACAGACTACAAACTTCATAAATTGTATAAAGATTCTGTTCCTTATAACTACACTAATAAAAATAAATCCTTCAGCGAAGAATACAAACATTGTTTACCTACTATTTTTTTTTATAATTCTTAATAATGGGGTTAACCTAAGATTTAATTTTATCCGTGTGTAATAAATACATGTTAAAATTTTTAAAAAAGGGATGGCAGGATTTCTTTTTAAAAAGTTATCACTAAAAATTACAACTGAGAACCGGCTTCTCAGTTGTAACTTTTAGTCCACAAAAGCCAGTAAATAATAAAAAAACTTACTCCAATCAGCATATACATAACAATTTAAAAAACACACTAATACCAGACATAATATTGAATTCATCATAAAAAGTAAAATGATTCATACGATACAAAACCTTCAATATATTAAGATTTGTGACCTTGGTTTAATATGACTAATTTATTTTAATATATTTTATAATACAAAAATATAATATAATTCAATAATCTTTCATAAAATCTGTTTTAATGTAGCGGAACAAATTACATAAAACTTTTGGTAGTAAATAATGTAATTATCTAGCATTATTTATTATTAAAATATACTGGGTGTGTTTTGTCATTTGTCACATGGGCGAAATTTGTATTGCGTTCTATGAATAAAATAATGAAACAAATATTTTTTCCATTTAGTGTAGCCCATATAAAAACATTAAGATAAAGTACAGTAAGGTCTACAAATCTACGTGGTGGCCGAGAATATACCTACGTGGTGGCCGAGTTGGTTAGACCTTAGACTTAAAAACACTCAGGTCCCTGGTTCGAATCCCGGTGTGTACCAATGAGTTTTTAATTAAAAAAATTATCTACATTTGTTTGACAACACCACTATAGTGCCTCGGAGAGCACGTTAAGGTGTCGGTCCCGGTTTCACTATACCAACTTGTGAAACTGTTAGATGTGAGATGGGTTATTTAGTCTATCCAAAACATCGCGACGAGCTAGCCACTTGTTCGGTATAGACTCATACCATCGGCTACGACGAGGTGGGATTAAAACCCCGCTGGGTACCCTGGGGCCGCCTAGGCGGTCTCGGGCGCCGTAAGGCACCCGTGAAGATATGAATATGTATGTATTAAATATTTTTTTAAATAATATTTTACACATTTCCTAAATAGCTTCGGAATTGTATACAATTCCAAGATTTCATACATTTCTGGTAACATATACCTACACTTAATGAAATAATTATAGAAAAATGAAGCTGATCTTATTTATACTATATTTAAATGATTTGTTTTTATTGGATTAAACCTATGGTGTTGCCCTAGCAGGCCTAACACCGTAACCCGTTATTTTCAGCCACTAGTGTGCACATAGCGCATCTTACGAGTATATTTCGGTTCGCCTCGCCCTGGTGGGCGATTCTCGCGCTTTCGAGATTCATCTCGATTCGAGATTTTTAAACATAAATGACTAAATGTGTAATTTTTCGTTCAATATTTATATATTTATTAATTAATATTTATTATTTATTTCGTTTAATGTTCGATATTTTTGAACGAAAAATGGCATATTTAGTTATTTTTCGTTTAAAAATCTCGAATCGAGATGAATCTCGAAAGCGCGAGAATCGCCCACCTGGGGCTTTATTCCGAGTTTGCAACCGCTAAAGACGACAAGACGTTGCGTAAACTATAAATATTGAAATATAAGTTCTATCCTATTAAATATAGAGTTGAAATGCTAATGCTCATAAGATGTTCAAGCTCGCGAAGAATTCGTGTATTTCAAGATGGCGGCATTATTATAGCCAACCTAATACAGACTATATTTCCATTGAAATAGAACTTATATTTGAATATTTATAGTTTACGCAACGTCTTGTCGTCTTTAGCGGTTGCAACTCAAAATAAGGCCCCTGGTGGGCGATTCTCGCGCTTTCGACATTCATCTCGATTCTAGATTTTTAAACGAAAAATGACTAAATATGTGATTTTTCGTTCAATATTTATATATTTTTTATTTATTAATTAATATTTATTATTTATTTCGTTTAATGTTCGATATTTTTGAACGAAAAATGGCATATTTAGTCATGATCCGTTTAATAATCTCGAATCGAGATGAATGTCGTAAGCGCGAGAATCGCCCACCAGGTTAAGCTGCTTGTGCCGCAGATCTCGCAAACGATTGAAATTTGTGTACTTGCGTAGTTTAGAGACCTCCAGAGTTTTCGGTATCGAAACTGGAGATTTTGTTAGAAACTCGGTAAGTAAGGTGTTAAAGTTTTCTCTATAAAAAAAAAACATTGCTATTCAATGTGGCAAAGCGTGCTAACCAATATTGACTATATTTGTTTATATGTACATAGTTATTAATTTTTAATAAAAAAAAATAAAAAAAATGTCTATAGAAAAAATTGTAATCTACATAGTATAATCTTACAAGTATTAATTGTGTCTTTTTTAGGTTTATGTAATTTTTACATAAAAGCTTTTATATAAGTACTTGTACATGTATGACTCAGTATTTGATTTGAACACTATGTATTATTTAGTGAAGATCTGGTACGTGTATATATTGTAAAACTATTACTGTGGATATAAATAATTTATTTATAATTTTTACGTGAATTTTTAGTTTATGATAACAATTTTAAAACAATTAGTGAATTTATTTCATAAGTAAATAAAACACAAAATACTACTTATTAAATTTATTTAACATTATTGTAATACGTTTTATATTTTCTTTACATGATTTTTTTCTTACACATTCATCTTAATATTACTTATTTTTTATTACCTATTACATTGTATTGTTGATCGAAGCCTAAATCTAATTTAAAAAATGGGGTAAATTCACACAACTTCGAGTTCATTAGCTGGAACTGCTGCAATGAAGCTTTTGACTACATCAATGGCTTTTTCTATGAATGTCTCCACAATGGGCTTTCCAATTTCTTCGGTCAATTCCTTCCATTGCTCGTCTAACAACTTTTCAATAGGATCACCTAAAATGAAAAATTATATATGTTGACTTTGAATGGTACAACTATTCAAAATTTGCGACATATGGTTCCATGGGAAAAGTTGTTCGATTTGATCAGTAGAGCCTGATATTAGCCCAAAATCTTTTAAAATGGCCCTGTATATAATATGATATGATTTCAATTTGTTAAATAGGTACTTCATTTAATATATTACATCAACTAAACTTTAGGACTTGTACTAAATAATAATAGCAATAATATGTAGGACATTCGCTTATCAAGTTTAAGATTCTTAGTTGATACCTATCACCTATGAATCTTAAAACACCTTAAAACTGTAATAGACACTTCTTCTATAAGTTTATTGGTATCTACGACTGCCTTCGTAGACTAAGAACCCTTTTAATGTTGTATCCGAAGGTCGTGGGTTCGATTTCCACCCATGGCAAAAAAATATTTGTACGTTTTTTCTATACAGTTTGTCATGGAATTTTGTTGTTTTTATAATATAATATGTATTAGTATAATTATTTCTGGTACACAAGCTTAGTTTGTGACTAGAGAAATATGTGTAAATGGTCCTACATATTATTATGTATTATTATATAAAATATGAGGTACCAGTGTCTTAAATATTCCGTGAACTTGCAGAAAGTTGAGGAGGAAAAACTTGAATAAAAAAAATCCTTGTAATATATTATATACGTGGTGGCCGAGTTGGTTAGACCTTAGACTTAACACACTTAGGACCCTGGTTCAAACCCGGTATGTACTAATGTATTTTTAATATAAAGATATATGTTTAACAACACTACTATAGTGACTTGGAGAGCACGTTAAGTATCAGTTTTACTATACCGACTTGTAAAACTGTAAAGGTATAGATGGGTTATAGAGTCTATCCAAACATCGCGACGAGCTAGCCACTTGTTCAGTGTAAACTAATACCATCGCCTACGACTAGATGGGATTAGAAACCCTCCGCTGGGTACCCTGAGGCTGTCTAGGCGGTCTCATATTTATTTATTTTATTTATACTAAATTGTGTTATTTATTTATTATTTTTTTCATATTAAGTTGTTCTAATATCGAAACTGTAATATATACCTAAATATTAAATTGTTAATTCGTAGGCCGTTTACTTGAAACTAGAAGACTAGTCACCACAACACAGGGAATCCTAGTGTGGTGACTAGAGTTCTATATCAACAAAACTAATACTTATATAACTATGCATATTTTAACACGAAATTTTTGTCATGTTTTTCTGAAACTTCGAATAAATAAGTCTATAAAACATCTCAAACAAAATGCCTTTAGAATTTTACGTTCTTATCAAAAAAAAATCGATAAGAATTGTTTAAAAGTGAAAAACTTACTCAGTGCTTTATTTCCATTAAACAAGTTGGTAAATTTGATATGAACTTTTTCCAACGGCTGATAAGAATGTGTCCAACTGGCGATGTTCCAATGCTTTTTCCCATCTTTTCCGTCTACGCTCTCCAAAATGGCTTCGACAGAAATTTTAATTTTATCTGCAACAAAATAATATAAAGTAAGTAAATCATTTTTAATTATGTCATATTTCGGTTTTACTCTGTGCGTTCACCGATTTTCAGGAGACTACTGCAATCGCGTCATTTAGCCGGCATTGTCGGAGCTATCAATGTTGTTTAAAAACAATTATTGATCGACCCCATTCATGGACTTTTTAGAGCTCACCTAAAAAAAAAAAGTATATTATTAAAATAACTTCAGTGTCTGGGTTGACTGACTTGATCAAACTGTGGTCTCCGCTCATTTCGCAATCCCCATTCATGGGTCGATCAATAATTGTTGTTAAACAACATTGATCGCTTACACTATGCCGGTTAAATGCTGCGATTACGAAATGGGCGGCAACCACATTTTGATCAAGTTACTCAATACAGACACTGACGTTATTTCATTAATCTACTTGCTGTTCTGTGTCGCCAATAATATTGAAACATTTTTTTTTTTAAATTTTTTATTGGAGCACGGTTTGTGACACTTTTTAGGGCTCACCACCAGGTAGGTACAAAGTCAGAAACCATAAAATATATTAAAAATACAATAAAAAATATTTTTAAAAAAATTAACTAGTAATATAGTGCTGAGAATATTTAAAGGCAGCTATAATAACACTAACGTTATGCTATTATTCTACCCTTTTTTTTTTTTTATTATTAATTTTTCTAGCCTGGATTTGCTGTTCTGTGTTGCCAACAACCAACAAATATTATTTTTGTTTAATTCTAGTAAAAAGTAGTAAAGTATTTTTAATAAAGCAAAGAAATGTTCACTTGTCATAATAGTCACAAGCGTTTAAATGTAACGTAACATTATCAAAATAACAAAAATTTATACAGTGGCTTCGACACCGAATTTTCAAGCTAAAGTACATCTTAAACAAGTAATTAGATAATAATATATAGTATAATAAGTAACTCTTTTAAAAGTATGCATTGACAAATATCAGTGTATTAAACTTATATTTTTAAAGGGCGATGTCTAAACGTTTACAACTCATTTTCAAATAAACAACAAATAATATAGCACCTCCATTAATTACGTTGATTTATTAGTTATACTTACCGCTTTGAATTTTGAATTTGTCACTGCCTTCCACTGATATAACCAGAACTTTTCCCCCCACTTCGTAGTTCCCTTCAACAGTCAGTGGACACGCAACCTCGAAAACTAACGAAGATTTACCTAAATTACGCCTGAAATATTAATAAAACCAATACTTAATTCATTATAAAAGAACTAATTACCGACGAGAGTTTTACCATCGTCCATGCAAAGACCGTTAAGTTATTTTTTTTAAATAGAAGCACAGCACCTTGTATCAGATGTTAAGCAGACCTAGAAAATCCATAAATGGTGACGATTCCATTGATGGAATCGTCAAGATTTCTCTAAGATCCCAGGACACGCTCGGTTGTTTTTGGAGACGCTCTACATCTTCCGCTTAATTCGCATTACGAGCTTCATGCGCCGCGGAATTTGTGCTGACCCTTATATCTATAAGTTGAGATCTTTGTATTATAAATGTCCTGATTCCCTTAGAAGAATTAGAGGCTTTCGAAATTGTTAATAATCACTATATACTCAGATTGCTTTATTATTAGACCCAGACTTTATTACTCGAAACAGGTCTCCAGCACCGTAAAGCACCAGTTTTAACCTAATAATTCTTAAAATATATCTAAAAATATCATCACGGGTGCTTTACGGCGCCCAAAACCACCTAAACGGGCCCAGTGGATGGGCTTTTAATCCCACCTCGTCGTAGCCGATGGTATGAGTCTACACCGAACAAGTGGCTAGCTCGTCGCGATGTTTGGATAGACTGAATAATCCATCTATAAACAGTTTCACAATTTGGTATAGTGAAACTGGGACCGACAGCATAACGTGCTCTCGGAGGCACTATAGTGGTGTTGTTAAACAAATGTACATCATTTTTTAGATTAAAAACTCATTGGTACACACCGGGGCTTAAACCAAGGACCTAAGTGTTCTTAAGACTAATGTGTAACCAACTAAAAACACTTACTCCACATTAAGGACGTCACATTTAGTTGCTCCAGTAACTGTCACATCAGTGAACCTAAGCTTTAAGTCACCATGATCTCCTACAGCCTCGTCTATCTTGAGGGGATCAGCAGACTGGACCCCAAGTTCTGGAATACCAGCTGCTACCTTTGCAAGAGCTTCTTGCGTTGACTTTATTAAACAGGCTTGGTCTGTTCCTTTGCATGGTGTGATGAATGATACTAGAAAAATTATTTCATTAAATTTTGTTGGGCCATCAATATATTTCTGACAAGGAACCACTGTAATTAACTAATTATAATTTTATCTATTTAAATCTTGTGAGGAGTTTTTTTTTTTTTTTTTAATTATTTAATATTTAAATTCTCTATAAGTAATAATTATTATATATTTAGGTACTAGACTACCTACTAGAAATTAAAGTGCCCTAAGTTCGATACATTTTTTAAGCACTAAAATGACAGCTGGTGAAATTATTCCCTTAATATATGGGTTAATAAAATTTAATACTTATTTTATAAAATTAATTTTAAGTTAGGATAGTCCAGTTTAGGGTCCAGCTTTGGTATTATTTGCCAAATCGCGTTACTACGGTTAAACCGATTAGGACAAAATTTCGCGGATTTGGCGCAACACATTTGGTATCCCATTAATACTATTGGGATATAAACCCTAATTACGCGATCAAAAGCTAGTATTAGTCTGAGTTGCACCAAAGTATTCCTTAAAGTAATTGTAACGATTCAAGTTAAAAATGGCATTGAATGTACCAGCTGTCATTCGAATTTCAAGATAAAACTGGTACTTTTAAGTTCAATAGTTACAATCACTTTAACGAACACTTTGGTGCAACTCAGCCTTAATATTATATTAAAGTAAAGATAAGTTAATATCATTGTTGTTAACACGAAAAAAAATTATGAATTATTATTATGAATTAATGACATTGAAAAGTTAAAACTAAAAACAGACTCCTTTGCCATCTAGTATTAAAAGCTAGTACTTCTAATTTCACTCTAATATAAAAAGTTATTAAAAGAAAACACATAGAGAGCGTCTGTGTAGATAACTAGCAATGACAAAATTCGTGAGGGGTAACTGGAACCTGGTTTGCTCAACGGTTGAGTATCTTGCCTTGAAAGCGAGGATCGTGGGTTCGAGTCCCACCCACCAGGATGTTTTTCATTGCATTTTAACATTTAAAAATTCAATATAAATATTTAGTACTAAATTCTAATAAACTAACATTACCAAAGAATAAACAATTATAGAGACAACTAGGACAGATATAAACTTATAAAATAATTTCGTCCGTAATCGCTACAAAGTTTCCATATTCGTCAGAAGAATAGGAAATCATCAGAAAGTAAACAGACAAAGTCTTTTACCTTATAAATCTTTAGAAAATAATACCATAAATGACAATAATATTATACCAAAAAATAATGTTAACAACGCCAATTCCACTAATTAAGATAACATTATAGTGTTCTTACCTACTCCAGCATTTACAGTACATAATGTTAATGCACCAACAAAACCCAACCACATTGATTTAGACATATCAAATGCACTCGTCCGATTAGAACAAAGCAATTCACGGATACTAAAGAAGTACCCCTGAGACATCCATTTATATGGTCAAGTCAACAAGGTTAATAAAGTTTTTTACCATACACTCATATACAATAGGATATGATATACAAAAAGTTAATTGTTAATATCCTACAAAAACAATTTAAATATAAAATTTATATGCAAGTATTTTATCATTAATTGTCATATAAGGATCTATTATAGTATACGTTCTAATACTAAAATCTGTTTTTTTTTTTTAAATCAAAATCATTTTTAATTTAGGTGGATATATCATCATCTGTAAGCTATAATCCATACAGAAGAAAAATCGTAAAGTGAACCTAGTTATATTTAGATTTTAGTCTGTGGGTTTATCGATATTCTGCTATGTCAAATACCTTGTGACAGGTTCTTTTTAGAGTGCGGTTAAGAAATGGGCAGTTGACTTTTCAATAAATTCAATAAAGCAGCGAGGATTTTTCATAACTACATTATTTAGCCGGTATATTTGAAGCCGGTGGCGAATCCAGGAATCAAATTGACCTTAAACCCTACTATTTTGTAAAAGTTATTACAAAAAATCCTCTGAAAAAGTTGTCAAAAGTCCCTAGCCCCCCCAAAAAAATCAATCCTGGATCCGCCCGTTTTTGAAGCGGCCAGTGTTGTTAAACTGTTGTTTTGATCAACCCAATCATGGACTTTGTAGGTCTGCTTACCACCAGGTAAATAAAAAATATACATGACCACAAGCTCCAACAAACTTAAAATAAAGATATAAAAATATACCTAATATGCTTATTAGTATTTATTTTTAGTTTAATAAGTAGGTAGGCAATTAATTAAATTTTACTGCGCATGGGATATATAACTATGAGCAACTCGTAAAGTAGGTTTTTTATGAAAGCTTTGTAGAAGGAAAATTAACTATTAAAATCTAAAATTCACAAAATGTATAAGGAAAGATGTTGAACATTTTACACATATCTTTCCTGTACAAAGTGTAAGTGTATTAATAACAATGATACAACAAACCGAGGCAAGTGGAAATTAAACGCACTACCTCCGACCAGATAGTGTACAAAGTCTAAAACAACAAGATACAGTATGATACTGAGGAAAAGGTGATGATTAAAACTACCTTCTATAGATCTCCTTTCAATAATATTTCCAGAGTTAAGACGCATCATCTTTAGAAAGGTTTCTCTACTTCCAGGTTGCAATTTAGTTACTCAGTTGGTGCCACTTTAACTATAATATTTATGGCACTACTGTCTCGGTCGCACTCATTTAATCTACTTACGGAAAAGAGTAAACAGCAACTTTTTTCGAACAAAATGTACATACAAACATATCCGAGTTTTCTATATATCGTTTTTATTTCTTAAGTATTGATTGTTTATAAAAAAATTATCTTCCTTTTTGTTGGCGTCCATTTTTTGTTCTCATTTTTTAGACAGGCTATTTTGGTCCTTATAATCATATAATAATAATATGTAGGACAATTTACACATATTGCTCTGATCACAAACTAAGCTCTAGGCTTGTACTGTGTGTACCGGAAACAATTAACGATATAATACATATTATTATATTGTATAAACACCCAGACCATGACAAACTGTAGGTACAAAAAAACGTACTAATATTTTTTTGCCACGGGAATCGACCTCCGGATACAACGCCAAAGGCTCAACCACTAGTCTACGGAGGCGGTCATTGACGGCACATATATTTCGCACATATTATGAATATTGACTGGTAATTCAAAATACTCTTTTTTGCATCCTTTAAGATCTACTAAAACAATCTTTAAATAAAATGTGGTATCTATAATATCCATTCATAGATTATATACTTACTAAGTAATAAATGCCATGCTTCTACTTTATTTTAAGTATCTACATCAACTGCATTAGAAGCATCCAGATTCCAGCCCTCCCATTCATCTTAGCTAACACAACATAGCATAACAGGAGTAACAAAAAATCCTATTAAAATCCGCATACTTGTGCTACCGGTTTTAAACACGACAATTTTTTCTTGCCAACCAGGCAGAAGCACAGCTCTAATGATAGTTCAGAAACTCTAGTTAAGAACAGAGATATAAATCCTTAGATATGTCAAGAGAGAGAGACAAATGAGCTTAATACCTCGGATATAAATGTGCTTATTATATAAAAAGCTACAGAGAAGGCACAGAAAGTTCTAAAATACTTTTTAATAGTCTTTTCTGTTTTAAATTTAATGGAACTAGTTTTATGTAAAGAGATAGAAATATAAAATAAATTATTTTAAGTATAGTTATTTGTACTATTATTTATTCTGTGGTATAGGTGGCCGAGTTAAAAACACTACAGTTAGTACACGAATTTAAACTCAAGTGTGTATAAATGTGTTTTTAATTAAAATCATTATATTGTACATGTTTGACAACACCACTATGTTGCCTCGGACAGCACGTTAATCTGTCGGTCCTAGGTTTACTATGCCAACTTGTGAAACTGTTTATTGATGGATTTATCTATACAAATCAAATACCGCCGAGCCACATGTTATATTAACAAATCAGTTCAGCTGAAACTTTACATGGACTTACTAGTTCTGCTTAACAACAGGCAAATTCATGGTTAGATGCAGTGCTCCAATAAAATAAAATTAAAATATTTAATTGAAATATGAATTATAATATACATGGTGACTTATATATTATTATTATTATAATATAACTAGTTATGCAGTGGTAAATTCAAACAACGATATTTCACTTTTCGTAGTACCAAAAACATCGTTTACGATCTCAATTTGAACGAAATCTCACGGTATCTGAGTCGGTGGTTATCCTGTGACACCAAAGGGTAACCACCGCAAATGTAAAAAAAGCCTTCTGCATACTAACAAGTAATATTAAAAAGACCCATTTGTATCGGGAAGTTTTTTTCATTTGTATCGGTGACTTTGAAAGGATGTACTTTACCTATATTAACTTTCAATTATTTCATTCAATAATTCCTTTACTAATAGACATCGGCAGTTAAACTCCTAAATGTCATGTCTAAAGATTTAATGGTCTATTTAAATATAATTGAAGAAGCTACAATCATACTTACATACCGATTGCAGCAATTTTACGTTTGTGAGAAATTTGTAATGGTCCCAATAATTATGTTATTAAACGAGGCACCCATTTTGTAAACGCTACAATTTTGACGCTTAAAGTTTCTGGAAGTTAGGTTCAATAATAATATTATTAAAGAGTTCCTGGAAATAATATCATTTAATTTTGTAACATTTTTGTTGTTAAGCTTTATATTTCTTGATATTCATTTAGAATAGCAAAAAATATATATATTTAACAATAGACGATATTGTTTTTAATATATATGATTTATGACGAAAGACACATTAAATTCGTCTAAGATATCTTGAATGTGAAATATGTAGGTTTTATATGTGACATCACAGGTGCCTTGCGGCGCCCAAGGCGGCATCAGGGTACCCAGTGAGTGGTGAGGTTTTATTCTAATATCTTTGTAGTCAAAAGTATTCTGAATCTACACCGAACAA
Organism: Monopis laevigella; assembly: GCA_947458855.1. Lineage (NCBI taxonomy): Eukaryota > Metazoa > Arthropoda > Insecta > Lepidoptera > Tineidae > Monopis > Monopis laevigella. The sequence continues at coordinate 7,071,560 of OX381586.1, forward strand.
GTGGCCAAGACCTCGCCGCGGCTTGTTCATAATAAATTTATTGAGAGTATTATGTTTTAACTCTTTTCTGTCAAAAATGATTTTCAAAAAAGACACGAAACACCTTTTTTATTCGTATATATATTTTTTATTCCTGAATAGGATATATTACAATAGTTAATATTACAGATATAATCAAAGTGAGAACCGAAAGAAAATGGCGTTAAATAAATGTACATATCTCAATAATAGGGTATTTGACTCCTTTTTGAAACCCGTTTTATATGATTCTCCATTACATAATAATCACTCAACATTGATATTTCCGGGATCACTACTCTATTATTAATAACATTAAAGTTAAAGTTTGAATTTCCATAATGGCGCTAAAAACGCTGTTTTGCAGTCTATGTGAAGTGTGACGTCACACGCAAGTAAACAAACAAGCGCAGATTAAATAAACTCCTGTAAATTATACTCTATTCTATTTCATCGACATGATTTATAATCTGTGTATTGTTTTGTTCCAGAATCGCCAAACTTAAGTGGCAGTGGGCAGGCCACATAGCTCGCAGAACGGACGGCCGTTGGGGTATTAAGGTTCTCGAGTGGCGACCGCGTGCTGGAGGATGCAGCAGAGGCAAGCCCCCCACAAGATGGACCGACGACCTGAAAAAGGTCGCGAAAGCCGATGGATACAGGCAGCGCAGAACCGGTCGTTGTGGCGATCCTTGGGGGAGGCCTATGTCCAGCAGTGGACGCGCAAAGAAAGGCTGGCATGATGATGATGATGATGATGATTGTTTTGTTTACTTGCGTGTGACGTCACCAGTCATCAACCAATCAAAGATGTTTTTGTTATAATTAAAATTGTAAAAAATATTCAATTTTATTTCGTGTACTCTACAAAAGATATACATAATTTAGTTTAAAATAAAGTGAAATATGTTTTTTAACGCCATTTGTCATAGGATGACCACAATTTATAGTATATTTTTAATGTAGTCAAATAGCCTATTACAATTAGGTATTTTAAAATATTTTTTTAAAGATATTATTTAACATATTTAAAAATAAAAATTGCTCCACCCTGAAATCACCTGTTTTGAAGACCAGTATTTCTTCTAGTCAATTTTTTCTTTAATATTTTTTTTTTTTAGAATAAGATATTAAAATAAAAATATAGGTATTTAAAAGCTGATAATTATGTTATAGCTTATAATTAATTACATATACGTGGTGGCCAAGTTGGTTAGACCTTGGACTTAAAAACACTTAGGTCCCTGGTTCGAATCCCGGTGTCTACCAATGACTTTTAATTTAAAAAATTATGTACAATTGTTTGACAACACCACTCTAGTGCCTTGGAGAGCACGTTAAGCTATCGGTCCCGGTTTCACTATACCAACTTGTAAAACTGTTTATAGATGGGTTATTAAGTCTATTCAAAACATCGCGACGAGCTAGCCACTTGTTCGGTGTAGACTCATACCATCTGCTGAGTACCCTGGGGCCGTCTAGGCGGTCTCGGGCGCCGTAAGACATCCGTGATTATACACATAATTATGTTATTTTTGTAAAAAGATGTTTAGGGGCGGCCGCAATATATACGTCAAAATATATATATATATATGTCTCTTACTTGCACACATTAAACGAATAAACCTAAGCCCCTCCTTTTATTTTTTTATTTTTATTTCTTTTCTTGTTCCGCCTTAAGTAACATCCTTTAATTGATTTATATAAAGCCATACAAGCAAAGTTGATTTACCAATATCGAAATGCAAACTTATGATCAATACATGACATGATTCGACCAGTAATTAAAGCGAACTCGTTACAGAGCGACGATCCGCCATAAATATTCATTCCCCAAGTCGCTATGTGAAGCGAACCACTCTGATGGAACCAACTACTTAATAATGTAGATAGATATGTCATCACACATAAAGCTCACGCATAAGTCATGATAATAAATATCGTGTTGTAATCTTAGATAAAAACCAAAAAGAAGAAATTGTAAACGTCTTAGTTACGTTAAATAAAAATTTCATTGGCTTTTTTATTTATTTTCTGCCTAAGGGAGTAAAATTCTTCCCTGTGGCTTAAAACTAGTAGTTCTACAGAATTACCCCCGTATTCTAAGACGTATCCTTAACTCCACTTTACACTCAAGGAACGTCTTTTTCCACCAAATGTCAACTATAAAAAGCAAGTTGAGACAGACTCTCCTTGAGTGAAGAGTGGAGTTAAGGAAACGTCTTAGAATACGGGGGTTAGTCCCATAAATATAACTAAATATTCCTAATAAATGACTTGAATGACCATTGTATCTTTTAATATCAGTTTCATTTAATTTCGGTTTCTGAAAATGGAGGACTATGTGTTATATTTTATTAAACATAATATGTAACATTTCACACATACTGCCCTGGTCACAAACTATGAGTATGTTCTAGATTTCTACAATGTGTACCAGAATCAACGATAATAATACAATATATTTTATCTACACCAAGACCAAGGCATGTATTGAAAAACGTACTTATATTGTTTTGGTTTGAATTGGAATCTAACCCGCGACCTCTTTAGATACATTAACAAAGGTGTAACCATTAATGATTTATCGTATTCTTATAACTAAACTTAAATAAAACTAGAATGTGGAATTATTATGTGTGGAATTATTAATAGTTTTTGTTTTAAACAAATAATAAACAGTTGTTAAGTGATAACTTCAATTCCCCTAATTGCAAATGTTGCGCTCTCTAATTTTATTGTATAGAAGATCGCTAGATGGAACCGAGTAAGATTCCAAGCAATCCTGAGCCGGCCTCTGACAGCCTAAATCCAGATAATAGTCCTCCACTGCCACTAGTACCTAAATGCCTATTTTAATTCAAAATTCTTTAGTTCCGTAAATTTAATTAATATAATTTATTTTTCTATCCAGGCTGTTAATTTTGTTATGTAACATTGCCAGAAAACTATCTACTAAAATAGTAGTCAAAAATGTATTTTAAATAAAATCCATACTATAAATGACTGACTCCGTAGACTAGTTGTTGCGCCTTTGGTGCTGTATCCTCGGTCATGGGTTCGATTCCCATCCATGGCAAAAAAACATTTTTCTGCAAAGTTTGTCAGTTTATCATGGTCTGGGTGTTTACAAAATATAATATATAGTAATTATATCGTTGTTTCTGGTACACATAGTACAAACACAGTTCAGTTTGTGGCCAAAGCAATTTTGTTAATTGTTTTACATATTATTAACAAAAAAAAAAGCTTAAATTTATAAAAATGTAACGTAAGAAATATTGTTTGAATTTGAATGCTTAGTCCGATATAATTAACATTGTCTCAGAATGTTTTAAGTAAATATTAATTACTAACTAACCTATATTATATTATTATTATAAAACCTATTCGCAATAGTTCAGTTGTGCGCTGGTTGCTAGAAGTTATCTATACATAAATGGGAAAATACTACAAAGCCATAGGATTAGTCATGACTACTGCATGTGTTTCAAGACAAGAACTAAGTAATATAAACATAAGCGTCTAATTCTGCTAAATTAAATAATTCTTAACCAACTAATCTTCAATTTACCCAAATTATAAAAATAGCGATTAAAATGCACTTATGATGTGATTAAATGAAGTTCGTTAAACATAGTTCGGGCCCTGTACATGTAACAGAAGTATATATATCATCACGGGTGCCTTACGGCGCCCGAGACCGCCTAGACGGCCCCAGGGTACTCAGCGGAGGGGTTTTAATCCCACCTCGTCGTAGCTGATGGTATGAGTCTACACCGAATAAGTGGCTAGCTCGTCGCGATGTTTTGAATAGACTCAATAACCCATCTATAAACAGTTTCACAAGTTGGTATAGTGAAACCGGGACCGACAGCTTAACGTGCTCTCCGAGGCACTATAGTGGTGTAGTCAAACAAATGTACATATTTTTTTAAATTAAAAACTCATTGGTACACACCGGGATTCGAACCAGGGACCTAAGTGTTTTTAGAAGTATCTATGAAAAAAGTACAACATAAAATAAACTTAAGATATAACAATCTTAAGATCATTAATCTTAGACAGACGTATATCACAGTCTACGTCCATAGCGTACACTTTCGTACACCATACCCCTAATCACGCGAGAGGCCTGCGGCATACACTACGTGCTGCCAGAACTAACATTTAGGGGAAGAATCCCCATTTTATAAATTGCTTTGCTATCTAAATCTGAGAGATAAGTGAGCCTCAACTTTCCAATTTCGCTACACATCAATAACACTGACAAACCGTCTCTTTGGTACAGGACATTGAGCTTAAAAATTTGCTAGATAGCGCAAGGGGGTAAAGTAAACGATAATCTTTACCAGATTAATAAAAACTAAAATACTTTTTAATCCTAACCTTATAACGTTATCGAACAAGTCACTAATTTCGCCTTAATTCAAATACACTTTGTATCTTAACCAGATTTAATTGTATATTATAAGTATATTTAATTAAATGAGATATGTAACTACATAAATATATGTAGTACATAAAATAAAATACTTTATTTGCCAGAATATGTATGTTTTGACGTGTAATTTTCATAAATCATTGTTATCAACAAAAAAATAATTATGTAGAATCATTTAACACTTAATTAAGTAAATAGAAAACGGAAAATTACAAGGTAAATTTTGCTAACATTTATGCATAAAGAAATTGGCTAAATCAAAAAAAGATATTTAAGAAAATTAGGAACTTATCTCTATTATTTTTTTCCCAAGTCATAAGGACAATAAACTATTGCTTAAACATTGTTTAAGTAAGAGCAAAAATGTTTATTAAATCTAATGTCACAGTGAGTGTAAGTCATGGTGATATACTACTTTTAAACAAAAGTCACATGTGACTGTTAAATATTTTTAAATGTTTAAGAATAATAATAATAGTTACGAGCGTCGGAAAAATATAATATAAATTAAACATGCTCTATAAGAAATCAAATAATGGTAAAAATAGATATTAAGTCCATTTTTTGTATAAACTTTGCTGATTTTTATTTTGACGAGTGATTTAAACGCTTAGTGCTTTCACCAACTGGGGCCCAGTGAAAGATTATGTCATGCATAAATCATTCAAACACAAATCATTGCAATTTCTAACTTAATAGTTTTGTTAGCTCTGTGGTACAGGTCTACAAATCAAACAACCAAACTTCTTTCATGGGGGACATCGTGAAGTATGGTGTATTTGACAAGATATGTTTTGGTAGCTGCAAAACCTCTTATCGTAAAGAAATCTAAAATCTATATATTTTATGATTTGTATTGCGTTATTTATAATCAACCTTTACTGAAGTTTTTTGCCCTGATTTATGTTATTCTTCACGGCATGTTACTGATCTGTCGTTACCAGACCTACAAAGTTCATGAATGGGGTCGAACTATACATTTTTTAACAGTACCTATTGATTGCTTCCACCATAGTGATTAAATGATGCGGTTACGAATTGGGCGGCAACAAAAATCTCCTCGCTGCTTTATCTATTCCTTGTTTGTAACCGCACTCTGAAAGGTGTGAACATACAGACTAAAGAAATACTTATTTTAAGGCGAATTTAAAGTACGGTAGTATTTATTGGCCCGAAATACCGGAAAAACTATGCACTTCGATTTTGGCAAGTACGCAATTATCGCTAAACATTTTGTAAAACTTAATTAATTTAATATTTATATATACTACTAAGGACTGATATTTCAATCGTTAGATTAAGTTATTCTATAGTATAATTTGTATGAAGAACTGTCAAATTTGTTTATCTTCCATATAAGTTATCTGTGGAATAATTTTATCTGTGGAATTATTTAACGATTGAAAAATCAGCCCTAAAACATGATATTATGAAGAGTAAAAGTTCAACGGGGAACGCCGCGAGTGTCCTCGGCACACTACGCCTATCGGACGGTCTTAATTTTTTAGATTTTTAATTTGTAAATAATTTAGTTTTTAATCATTCATTTATAAGTAGTTTTAGTTTTTATATTCTTTGACTAATTACTGTACAATAATTATAAAATATAAATGTAGAGTAAATATATAATAAATATTATATCATAATACCTAGGTACATGGCATTGGTCATCGATCAACGCGTCCAAACTCCTAATATAATTTATACATAATATATCCAATATACAGTCCACTATCCACTTTACGATCAGCCTATATCAGTCCACTAATGGACTTAGGTAGACTCTCCATTTCATGAGGGGATTTGTGTTAATTGTGTCGCTCTGGCAGGCAGGTCTGACGATCCCAAATTATTTTAGCATTACATTTTTTGTTTAAAAATAATGTAGATAAAGTTTGACTTTTAAATTTTTCAGACGACATTGCTGCCATATATACATATACTTCTCATATTATATACCTAATACAATTAATAATAATAACAACAATAAAAATCCCGAATCCCGGTGTGTACCAATGAGTTTTAAATTAAAAAATGTATGTATGTGTACATTTGTTTGACAACACCACTATAGTGCCTCGGAGAGCACGTTAAGCTGTCGGTCCCGGTTTCACTATACCAACTTGTGAAACTGTTTATAGATGGGTTATTGAGTCTATTCAAAACATCGCGACGAGCTAGCCACTTGTTCGGTGTAGACTCACACCATCGGCTACGACGAGGTGGGATTAAAAACCCCCCCGCTGGGTACCCTGGGGCCGTCTTTGCTTTCCCGTGAAGATGTATGTATACAATTAATAATAATAACAACAATAACAATAATAATAATAATAATATTCTTCTTTTTTTTTACAAGAAAGTTACAATAATGGTTCGGTACTTTACAAGATGTAGTCTATGTGAGAGACTGAACAAAATTATTAATTATACATTAAATTTTTTTAATGCATAATTATTAATTATGCATTAAAAAAAAGACAATTATATTACAAATATAATTGCCTTTTTTTTAATGCAATTAATCAATTACCTACTATAAGTAAGTATTTATATTACTATAAGTAAGTTTAACACCACATTTTTCCAAATAATTATATTTTACATCATCACGGGTGCCTTACGGCGCCCGAGACCGCCTAGACGGCCCCAGGGTACCCGGGGGAGGGGTTTTTAATCCCACCTCGTCATAGCCGATGGTATGAGTCTACACCAAACAAGTGGCTAGCTCGTCGCGATGTTTTCAATAGACTCAATAACCCATCTAAGTTTCACAAGTTGGTATAGTGAAACCGGGACCGACAGCTTAAGGTGCTCTCCGAGGCACGATAGTGGTGTTGTCAAACAAATGTACATAATTTTTTTAAATTAAAAACTCATTGTACACACCGGGATTCGAACCAGGGACCTAAGTGTTTTTAAGTCCAAGGTCTAACCAACTCGGCCACCACGTATAATTATATTTTAAAAGTTATAATTTATTTATAACGAAACTGGGGGCAATATTTCAGAAAACGACTATACGAAACTATACGAACCACGTCTGTTGGGGTAGCTAGTAAATAATAAATACGTGGTAACCTAACCATCGCATAAGAGCTGATATTTTCAGAGTTAAATTTTGTTTAGGAACTTTTCAAAATTTATGATTCTTATAATTTATGATTTAATATACCAACTGACGATAGCAAATAGTAAATACGCCATACAATACATGCCTAAAATCATTGCAATAGAGTCGCTATCCCCTTATTACATCAATTTCAATGAAATGGGTTATATATACATAGTGGGAGCGATCAATGTTGTTTAAGCAGAATTATTGATCGACCTCATTCATGGACTTTGTAGGTTTTCTCACCACCAGGTAGATACAAAGTCACATGCCATGCTCCAATAAAAAATATATAAAATATTTTGTTTACAATTTTTTCTCTGAAGACGATGGTTACCTGTAAATGCCCAGTCAAGAAACCACTACACCCAAGAAGCAACATCTCAGTCACAATAATTTATGATATTGTGATCAAATTGACAGCTCCACATTACATAGGATGCGTGAATTAGTCACGGTGAATTTGATAGGAAGCCGCGGTTGACTGATCGTATAATAGTCTCCGATAATTTACCCATGTCAATACAAATGTTACATCTATTAAATTTAATTAGTTTCCTGCAGTGATTTATGCCTGAAGTTCTTGACATTAAGAGGAGTGTCTGATGAGGCTCTTCGATGCTCATGCTGATTCAACTGCAAAGTGTTAACTCTCCCCGCGCCTGACGGTGAGTCGGTAACGCTACCATACATGTAAACCTTCCCCCGACCCTCAATAAGAGAAAGAGCTTGGATGACATTATACCTACAATTTAGGCAGCAAAACGACTTGGAAAAAAATGGTCTCATTTAAACAGAAAATAAACGATGACTGTACGTTTTATTTTTTTCTAATTTCTGTCTTGATAATATCTTATAGGAATTATTTTATTGTAAGGGAATTTATCGAGTTTTTTTTTTTGTATTTCCGGGGTTGTTTTTTTTCCTATGCCAAACTTTAAAAAAAAGGAAAACCTACGAGCCTAATTAAAGGTCGTATTTATAACGCCTCCAAAAATCATGAAAATCTATCAATGTTTGGGGGGGGGGGGGTAACAGTTAGGACCAAAAGGTCGTGAATGTATGGGAAATGTTTGATCAGACACCGCTCTTAAATAAGAATAATATGAAGAACATTATATCAGCGGATACTAATGTCATATCACTGAAATGTCAAATATGTCATCGATGTCTAAAGTTCGTATTTTTGAATCTCATCGGGTGACCAAAATATCAGTTGGTATTTTTGAATCTCATCGGTGACTTTATTTAGGAGTAGGAGGCACTCGTATTGATATCACAGGTATGAACCAATACGAGTGCCTCCTACTCCTAAATAAAGTCACCGATGACAGATAATAATCATCACAGATTAATGTATGTTAAGTTCCGTTCCACCATTGAGGTTTTATGTTTTAGCATAGAGATATATGTCAATTATTATGAGAAATAAGAATCATTCGTAACGTAACGAAACACAATTATTTGTAAGTTGGTATCGCACATATAACTTAAAAAAATATGACTTTTGATAAACCGTGATATCTTAGTCATAGGTGATATTTTGCTCATTGGTGATATCAAAATCATCGTTGACATTCAAAAATCGCACCCTCGTACTTGTTTATTTTGTAAAAACACTATTTTAATACATACATACATACATATCACGGATGCCTTACGGCGTCCAAGACCGCCTAGACGTAAGGTACCCTGGGGCCGGGTACCCAGCGGAGGGGTTTTAATCCCACCTCGTCGTAGCCGATCGTATGAGTCTTCACCGAACAAGTGGCTAGCTCCTCGCGATGTTTTGAACCCATATATAAACAGTTTCACAAGTTGGTATAGTGAAACCGTTACCGACACCTTAACGTGCTCTCCGAGGCACTATAGTGGTGTTGTCAAACAAATGTACATACATTTTTATATTAAAAACTCATTGGTGCACACTGGGATTCGAACCAGGGACCTAAGTGTTTTTAAGTCCAAGGTCTAACCAACTCGGGCACCACTATTTTAATGTGCCCGAATTTAAAAGAAATTCTTAAAGGCCTAAGCAGTATTTACTACTTATTTCACAACAAATACAAAACACTTTCTCAGACGCATTTTTCTGTTCTCATTAAATACCAATTTATATTGTTCTAATTTTTTGCCACTTTCATTTACAAACAATACAGAAAACAAAAACTAGTCAGATGGTATCGGGCTTAAAATCAGCACCTTAGTTTTGTTTTGGCAGTCCGATTAAAATAAAACTACAACGACCCACCGATTAAAACGAGATTGAAATGCCCTAAAAAACCTTTAGAGAAAGTGTAGAATAAATAAATGAAAATACGAGTATGTCTATATGCTTTCATATAGAGTATTATCTCTCTTTTTTTTACTTTTCGTCAATGAAATAGAAAATTAATAGTACAATTAATTAAATTTACAATTAAAACTTTGGTATTTTGGTACTCTTATGTAATCTATACATATAATAAAATTGTAAATAAAAAAAAATCTACATTAGGTAATCTATATATATATATCATCACGGGTGCCTTACGGCGCCCGAGACCGCCTAGACGGCCCCAGGGTACCCAGCGGAGGGGTTTTTAATCCCACCTCGTCGTAGCCGATGGTATGAGTCTACACCGAACAAGTGGCTAGCTTGTCGCGATGTTTTGAATAGACTCAATAACCCATCTATAAACAGTTTCACAAGTTGGTATAGTGAAACCGGGACCGACAGCTTAACGTGCTCTCCGAGGCACTATAGTGGTGTTGTCAAACAAATGTACATATTTTTTTTAATTAAAAACTCATTGGTACACACCAGGATTCGAACCAGGGACCTAAGTGTTTTTAAGTCCAAGGTCTAACCAACTAGGCCACCACGTATTAATAGTTATAACGGTACAATAAATTAAATTTACAATTAAAACTTTTTATTTAGAGTTAAAACTTTGGTATTTTGTTACTCTTATGTAATCTATACATATAATAAAATGGTAAATAAAAAAAAATCTACATTAGGTAATCTGATTTAAAAAAATAGCGTGATTAATTCTAAATAGGATATAGAATTCGCGTCTGTCTGGCTGTTTGTTAGTCGGGGCATCACTTAAAACCTACTGGACCGATTTATATGCGATCTTTTTTGTTGAATAGCTATTAACTTTGTTTGTGTAATAAGGTATATTATTTTTTGAGATTCACACAAAAAGTACAGATAGGGTTTTTATTTTTTAGTTAAGTTTTTAAATACACTTGATAGAAATCAATATTCTATAAAGAAAAGTTGGATATATTTTTATGACATAAAATTGCATTAAAATATTTTAGATACTATATTTACTTAAAAGTAGTAATCTATTAAAAAAAAAAAAAAAAAGTTATTTTTATGCTTTAAAATAAACATGCTTACGAACTTGCGGACTGGTCAAGTAAGCAAATAAAGCTTGTAATGACGACGAATGAAATGTAGATTATAAAACTTTAATATGATGATAATGAACAATGGCGTGCTTTAATGCTTAATCAAACACGAACGATGTTTGCTATCGCTTTCAAACGAAAAAGCAATTCCGGCGAATTATTGAAGTTATGCATCAAGTGCAAACTGTCATATCACCCAAGAATACACATCATAATAGCATTCATAAGCTATTTTTGAACAGTTATGGTAATTGATTAGCAGAACATGAACATTTGAGCAATTAAATTAAGCGTTGTCATTCTATTATGATACATACACATATATACATATCATCACGTCTGCCTTACGGCGCCCGAAACCGCCTAGACGGCTCCAGGGTACCCAGCGGAGGGGTTTTTAATCCCACCTCGTCGTAGCCGATGGTATGAGTCTACACCGAACAAGTGGCTAGCTCGTCGCGATGTTTTCAATAGACTCAATAACCCATCTATAAACAGTTTCACAAGTTGGTATAGTGAAACCTGTACCGACAGCTTAACGTGCTCTCCGAGGCACTATAGTGGTGTTGTCAAACAAATGTACATATTTTTTTAAATAAAAAACTCATTGGTACACACCGGGATTCGAACCAGGGACCTAAGTGTTTTTTTAAGTCCAAGGTCTCACCAACTCGGCCACCACGTAAATTATTATACGATTGGATTAATATTCATTTAAAAGAACTAAAGCCTATTTATTTCGCTACCGATACGGAACATGAGAGTATCGCCTGCTTTTAAACAGAGTCTTAAGTAGGATCCTATATTTATCAAAGGACAGGAGCTTAAAGTTAATATGTACTGAGTACACAACATGAACAAGCACCCATTAAAGAACACCTAGTTTTCTAGGCGGTCTCGGGTGCCTTACGGCGCCCGAGACCGCCTAGACGGCCCCAGCGGAGGGGTTTTAATCCCACCTCGTCGTAGCCGATGGTATGAGTCTACACCGAACAAGTGGCTAGCTCGTCGCGATGTTTTGAATAGACTCAATAACCCATCTATAAACAGTTTCACAAGTTGGTATAGTGAAACCGGGACCGACAGCTTAACGTGCTCTCCGAGGCACGTGGCACGTATAGTGGTGTTGACAAAGAAATGTACGTAATTTTTTTAATTAAAAACTCATTGGTACACACCGGGATTCGAACCAGGGACCTTAGTGTTTTTAAGTCCAAGGTCTAACCAACTCGGCCACCACGTATATAAAAGTATATGCAAAAACATTTAGTTGTTCATTCAAGGGTGCATGTCCATATCATGGTACAACTACCCTACACCGTCATCATAAACAAATAAATAACCATTATTTTCACACATCATAACTGACCAAATTCTTACGGAACGGCGATAATAATAATTGTAATTATTGCCATATTTATTTATTGTAATAATTATGCAAAAACATTTAGTTGTTCATTGAATGAATGAATGATTATTCATGGGTTCATATTATGGTACAACTACCCTACTCTGCCTTCATAAACAAATAAATAACCATTTTTATCACACATCATAACTAACCAAATGCTTACGGAACGGCAATAATAATATCTTTAATTATTGCCATATTATTACTTCCCCGGTAACAATTTGGAAACAAACAGAGAAGCGAAGCGTGAAATAGCACATTAATTAGCCACTCGGAATAAATTTACGGAAACCAGTTGCAGCCATTAGCTAAATTAAAATCCTTTATTCATATTTTTATCTGGATTTCTCATCCCATGCGGATTAGGTGGTTCAGATGACTGAGTGGTATGTAATATATAGTTTTTTTTTAAATTTAAATGTTATCTTTATTATATAATTTTGTATTAGAAATTGATGTTATAGACGCTATCGTCCAAGGCAGCAAAAAGTTTTGATATTTCTTTAGGTAAAAGACTTAAAAAAGTGGAACTGGTGATCCGAAGTCAGGATTTCTTTTAGGACAAAAAGTATCCATTCAAAGCGGCAACGCTGTTAGTAATTTTATTTTATTAGTGCTATGGGTAACTTTTCAAGAAATATTTTAGTTCTTCAATTATTTACCCAATTGTTTAGTTAATCTATAGATATTGAGTATTTCGGTTTAATTTGGCTTATGTACACCTTATTGAAGCATGACTTAATATCATTTTAATGATAAGCACTATGCAAGATCCAAGAAAGAAAGTAACCACCAGTCATGAGCGGAAGACCGCTTGGTTGCTTTCAATATGCCGACTATACGTACAGCTTCTTTTCAAGGATATTATATAAGAAAGTGACCCAGGACAGTGTTCTACTTAGTGATAGTTCTAATTTTAAAAAAAAACTTCTTATTTTATAATACCTATCTAATCTAACCATTGTAGTGCGAGTATTTTTTTTTATCGCTATTTTCCATAGGCTGTCGAAATAAGCTATAATACACAGTTAACGCTATAAAAAGAACTAGACCTTTGGGGCAAGACCTTTTCTTATTTAAATTGTATTATTCGATATCGGTCTCAGTCGGAAAAATATTATCTAATTAATTAAACCAAGGATTATATTTACAGTCGGTTAAAATTATACATTATAAATTTCTTGTAGATCCTCCGCAGCTGAATGCGCGCATTCTGAATTTCCAGCGATATTCGTTGAAAAAAAATGGATCTTGCTCGACGGTCCCCAGATGCATCAATTAAAAGTTTTCCAAGATAAATACCAAATTTTATTGCATCTGGTGACTATGGTCCCTGAGTTTCCACCGAAAACGCTGCAAATTCATAAGAAGAGTCTCTTGTATTTATATTTTTATTTTGGCAAGCAAAGCTGCAACACCGAAGGATCTTCAAGTGACGTGGCATAACTTGGTGCAAGGGTGTCCACACAGGTGGCGTCCCAGATTAGAGCGAGACTTCTATGCCATCGGCCTTTGGTCACACCGCGCCGTCCGGTCTCTTGCCATCGTCAAGGTCTAAATCTACAAGTTTAAGAGTGCTGGGTATACCAGCAGAAACACGGGATCATTTACCAGCACTCAGCCTGCAGGATAAACCATGGTGACTGGATGGTGTGACAACGGCTCCACAAATACAGTTATGAGGTTGGCAAATAGGGGCGACTATCCTGAGGGACACCGCTATTCTAACGGTTTCCAGGTCAATTAAAGTTGCCAAGGAATACGATGGGAGTGCTTCAAGCCAAAACATTTTCTTCATTATTTTATAATCATGTAAATGTAAAAGAATAAAAATAATAATTTAATTATCTCTATTAGCTGTTCTCCGTAACTTTAATAGGTATCTTTTGCTATATTTCTCTTCATAAGAACCTTCATTGAACTTAAACGAATAGTTGAAAAAAAAATTCAGTGGTTCTCGAGTTTTGCGCTTATCAATACATTTAGCAATTTATACTTTATTTATATAATTATACATTTAGCAATTTATACTTTATTTATATAATTATACATTTAGCAATTTATACTTTATTTATATATTTTCCATTTATGTAGATTATTTATTTTTCTACGTTAAAAAAAACTTATACACTATTCAGAAAATAGAAACGATATTATATGCGGCTAACAAATAAACAGATTATGTTAAGTATGCGTGTGGCACATCTTTTATTATAAGAATAAGGGCCTAAATCTTGGACTTAAGTATGATATATGACTGTTTATAAGACACGCGAATGTTTCGCTTCGGGTAATGTGTTCTAGATATATAGTAGAACTTATAAGAGTTCTCAATAAAAAAAATAGCTATGACTACTTTAAAATATATCACTTTTTTTTTTCCTTCGGTATAGTGCATTGTATCCGGAATCCGGAGGTAGTGGGTTAGATCCCCACGCATAGAAACAATATTGGTCTACGTTTTTCTGTACAGTTTCGTTGTTTCTGGTAATATAACTAATAGTTTTGTGGGGTTTGGTGGTAGAAGGGTGAAAATTAAGGGTTATACCTATGTCTTTTTTAATGCCAAACCATATTTTAAAAAAATCCCAAAAACTTAAGATATAAGGGCGGGCCACCCTTATATCTTAAGGGTCTAAAAAATAGTTTACGACCTATTCTCAGACTTAGCGAATATACACAAAAAAAAACATAAAAATCGAGTTTGGTTACAAACTCTTAGTTACTTTAGGTGGGAGGAAGGTCTCTATAACTTCGTTGGGCCGACCGACCGGTCTCGTTACCACCACCCATAAAGATGCAAAAACCGTCAAGTGACCTAGTCATGTTTCGGTTTTAGTCTGTGGGTTCACCGGTTTTCTGGAGACTACTGCATCGATTTCTTGTCGAGGTGGTAGTCTCCTTTCAGGGTGCGGTTACGAAATGGGTGGTTGAATTGACGATAAGGCAGCGAGTATATACTCGTAATGCAATTCTTCATTGTCGCCCCCCATTTCGTAATCGCATCATTTAGCCGGCATAGTGGGAGCGATCAATATTGTTTAAGAACAATTATTGATTGACCCCATTCATGGACTTTGTAGGTCTGCTCACCACCAGGTAGATACAAAGTCACAAGTAGTGCTCCAATAAAAAAAAAAAAAAAAACACTGTGACATGAGAATTGTATTATATTAGATAATTTGTAATAGCTTATGAGTAGTCATTGTGATGTTTGTGTGAATAAGCTAAATTATTTAATCGATTTCGGCAGTGCCGAATCGACACTCGAGACTTTAGCTGACGTACCTGCAGTCGATTAAAGAACAATAAATTTATCTTCATATTTATAAATAGCTGATCCGCGCAACTTCGTCTGCGTAACAGCGAACGCCCTCAATATTGCAATATTGTTTTTGCAACATTGTTCATTGTTATTCCGCTCCTATCTGTCGTGGCGTGATGTTATGTAGCCTAGCCTTCCTGGGATATCCAAAACTAAAAGATTTTTAATTCGAAGCAGGAATTCCTGAGATGAAAACGCGCTAGTTCAACCAATCAAACAACTCTTCAATATTATAATATTAGTATAGATAGATTATACTCTAGTACCCACAACGCGTGTGTGTGTGTTATATATTATAAACATAAAAACCGCGTCCTAACTTTATGCTTGGTAGTTGTAATTTAAAAAAAATGTTACTGAATTAAAAAAAACAAAGACTTTTATATAACGCTCAGTCATCATCAGTTTTTCAAAACCGTTTCTTAGAGGATTCTTATGTTACAAAATATTATGCAATTCTGTCGTAATGCAAATCTGGTGACATTAAAAATTGACACACAATCACGTCACTTTGGTTAAAGTTTAGCTTAACGGTATGCGGCGTAATAGGCCTTAAGGACAAACATTTTTTAATGTATATATTTCTATAGGATCCCGATTTTTATATTTTTTTATTTAGTGCACAAAATTGTACATAGGCGAGCTTAATGCCATAGGCATTTTCTACCAGCTAACCTTTGAGAGAGTGAAATATGCTTAGGGTGCAGAACTTTTCCGAAAAGAAATAGATATAATCTTAACAATGATGCATAACAATATTTAAACTACTTAAATACTGTATATAATATAATAAATGTAATACATAAACATACATACCATACCAAAAAAAAATTGCCACATGGATCTGGTTCAGATAATGAGCTGTGAGCAAGCGTTTAAACACTCCGATGGAAGGGGCTGATCTTATAGTCAAAGGAAGCAAATTCCACTGGCGAGCAGCTGACACCGCAAACGAATCTGAATATTTGGAAGAAACGTACTTACTTTAAGGTTTCTGGATCATATTGGAATCTAGCTATGACCTAGTTACGATCCCTTTTCTGTGACCACTATCAATCATCTACGTGACAACGCTACCATAATGCTATTCGAACTGTGTATATTAAATTTACATAATTACCTGTTCCAGTACCTATGAGATATATCCATTATTATGGTATAAGTACACAGGTTGTACAAAAGTGTATTACTGTAATTTTGTTTGTGAAATAAAGTATATTTATTTTCGAAATAATAATATATATATATATACATATATATATATATATATATATACGAGTATATAATACAAAATAAAAATACCCACAACATGTATAGTGAAACCGGGGCCTATTAGTATTACTATTTCAAACTACTTCATCGAATATATACGTGGTGGCCGAGTTGGTTAGACCTATTAGTATTACTATTTCAAACTACTTCATCGACTGTATACGTGGTGGCCGAGTTGGTTAGACCTATTAGTATTACTATTTCAAACTACTTCATCGAATATATACGTGGTGGCCGAGTTGGTTAGACCTATTAGTATTACTATTTCAAACTACTTCATCGAATGTATACGTGGTGGCCGAGTTGGTTAGACCTATTAGTATTACTATTTCAAACTACTTCATCGAATATATACGTGGTGGCCGAGTTGGTTAGACCTATTAGTATTACTATTTCAAACTACTTCATCGAATATATACGTGGTGGCCGAGTTGGTTAGACCTATTAGTATTACTATTTCAAACTACTTCATCGAATATATACGTGGTGGCCGAGTTGGTTAGACCTATTAGTATTACTATTTTAAACTACTTCATCGAATATATACGTGGTGGCCGAGTTGGTTAGACCTATTAGTATTACTATTTCAAACTACTTCATCGAATATATACGTGGTGGCCGAGTTGGTTAGACCTATTAGTATTACTATTTCAAACTACTTCATCGAATATATACGTGGTGGCCGAGTTGGTTAGACCTATTAGTATTACTATTTCAAACTACTTCATCGAATATATACGTGGTGGCCGAGTTGGTTAGACCTATTAGTATTACTATTTCAAACTATTTCATCGAATATATACGTGGTGGCCGAGTTGGTTAGACCTATTAGTATTACTATTTCAAACTACTTCATCGAATATATACGTGGTGGCCGAGTTGGTTAGACTTATTAGTATTACTATTTCAAACTACTTCATCGAATATATACGTGGTGGCCGAGTTGGTTAGACCTATTAGTATTACTATTTCAAACTACTTCATCGAATATATACGTGGTGGCCGGGTTTGGTTAGACCTATTAGTATTACTATTTCAAACTACTTCATCGAATATATACGTGGTGGCCGAGTTGGTTAGACCTATTGGTATTACTATTTCAAACTACTTCATCGAATATATACGTGGTGGCTGAGTTGGTTAGACCTATTAGTATTACTATTTCAAACTACTTCATCGAATATATACGTGGTGGCCGAGTTGGTTAGACCTATTGGTATAACTATTTCAAACTACTTCATCGAATATATACGTGGTGGCCGAGTTGGTTAGACCTATTAGTATTACTATTTCAAACTACTTCATCGAATATATACGTGGTGGCCGAGTTGGTTAGACCTATTAGTATTACTATTTCAAACTATTTCATCGAATATATACGTGGTGGCCGAGTTGGTTAGACCTATTAGTATTACTATTTCAAACTACTTCATCGAATATATACGTGGTGGCCGAGTTGGTTAGACTTATTAGTATTACTATTTCAAACTACTTCATCGAATATATACGTGGTGGCCGAGTTGGTTAGACCTATTAGTATTACTATTTCAAACTACTTCATCGAATATATACGTGGTGGCCGAGTTGGTTAGACTTATTAGTATTACTATTTCAAACTACTTCATCGAATATATACGTGGTGGCCGAGTTGGTTAGACCTATTAGTATTACTATTTCAAACTACTTCATCGAATATATACGTGGTGGCCGGGTTTGGTTAGACCTATTAGTATTACTATTTCAAACTACTTCATCGAATATATACGTGGTGGCCGAGTTGGTTAGACCTATTGGTATTACTATTTCAAACTACTTCATCGAATATATACGTGGTGGCTGAGTTGGTTAGACCTATTAGTATTACTATTTCAAACTACTTCGTCGAATATATACGTGGTGGCCGAGTTGGTTAGACCTATTGGTATAACTATTTCAAACTACTTCATCGAATATATACGTGGTGGCCGAGTTGGTTAGACCTATTAGTATTACTATTTCAAACTACTTCATCGAATATATACGCGGTGGCCGAGTTGGTTAGACCTATTAGTATTACTATTTCAAACTACTTCATCGAATATATACGTGGTGGCCGAGTTGGTTAGACCTATTAGTATTACTATTTCAAACTACTTCATCGAATATATACGTGGTGGCCAGGTTGGTTAGACCTATTAGTATTACTATTTCAAACTACTTCATCGAATATATAGTCGGTTAGACCTATTAGTATTACTATTTCAAACTACTTCATCGAATATATACGTGGTGGCCGGGTTGGTTAGACCTATTAGTATTACTATTTCAAACTACTTCATCGAATATATACGTGGTGGCCGAGTCGGTTAGACCTATTAGTATTACTATTTCAAACTACTTCATCGAATATATACGTGGTGGCCGAGTTGGTTAGACCTATTAGTATTACTATTTCAAACTACTTCATCGAATATATACGTGGTGGCCGAGTTAGTTAGACCTATTAGTATTACTATTTCAAACTACTTCATCGAATATATACGTGGTGGCCGAGTTGGTTAGACCTTGGACTTAAAAACACTTAGGTCCCTGGTGGGCAATTCTCGCGCTTTCGACATTCATCTCGATTCGAGATTTTTAAACGAAAAATGACTACATATGCCGTTTTTCGTTCAAAAATATCGAACATTAAACGAAATAAAAAATAAATATTAATTAATAAATAATATATATATAAATATTGAACGAAAAATTACATATTTAGTCATTTTTTGTTTAAAAATCTCGAATCGAGATGAATGTCGAAAGCGCGAGAATTGCCCACCTGGTTTGAATCCCGGTGTGTACCAATAAGTTTTTAATTCAAAAATGTATGTACATTTGTTTGACAACACCACTCTAGTGCTTCGGAGAGCACGTAAAGCTGCCGGTCCCGGTTTCACTATACCAACTTATGAAACTGTTTATAGATGGGTTATTGAGTCTATTCAAAAACATCGCGACGAGCTAGCCACTTGTTCGGTGTAGACTCATACCATCGGCTACGACGAGGTGGGATTAAAATTCCCTCCGCTGGGTACCCTGGGGCCGTCTAGGCACCCGTGGTGATATGTATGTATGTTGTACTTCATCGAATTAAAATATGAACCAGATATTCAGGTTATAATAAATGGCTATATAAATGGCTACAATAGTTATTATATTTTTCCGCGAGAGTGTAAAAATATCAATACATTGTTGTTTAACAGCGACGATCCCAATATACGGGCTAAATGATGCGGTTACGAAATAGGCGACGATAAAGACGAATTTGCATTACGAATCAACTTTAGTAGCATCGCTGCCAACCCGTTTCGTAACTACACCGTAAACGTGACTACCACCTCCACAAGAAATCGATGCGTTTGTCTTCTGAAAACCGGTAAATCCGGAGACTAAAACCGAAATTACTATGTCACTTGACGGTTTTTGCATCTTTATTTGCGGTCGGTGTACTTATTCTTAAGGGCCCTGGAGACGACTTGACGCCCATTCAAACGTACTTCCAATATTACAACTTGGCTGTTGGTCGAAGTAAATTTTTTTTTTGTTCGTTAAAAAACTTTCTGTTGTGGTTTTTTTTTATATATATTATATTAAAAAAGTTTATTTTTCTGATTTCGAAGAAAAAAAGCCAACTCAGAAAGATTAATAAATACAATGACCGACAAAAATATTATTTTAATTCTGCGGACAAACAGTCGAATATTATTGGAAGACAAAAGCTAATTTTGTATGGAGAACGCGGAGTTCGCTATTACGAGTGCAGTAATATATAATAAATTAATAGCTTTAAATAAACATTCCAGCTAGTATGGAATAAATGGACATGTATAATAAAAAAATCAGTAGCTAAGAGTCAGTTTATAATTACTTGTTATCTGTTGACATTAAATAAAAGTTATAAAATTGAGATACAAATAAAATAGCTACTAATAAAATTACGAAACAGCGTGTGAAAATTTAAGCAGTTTTTTCAGGTTTCAAAGATAATAAAAATGTGCATAAATACTGATAAGGTACACATTGATTCTGGAAAAGGGCAGAATTTTCTCGCTGACTTGATTAGGTTTATAAAATTTTCATACAGATATATAAAATGAATATATATGGAGGTCAGTTTTTTCTTGTTTTCTTGATAAGATAGTAATCTAAGATTCTCGGTATAATGTAGATTTTTTGGGTTATTTCATTCTATTACATTTTGTTACTTCACAGTTCACTTCACTTTAAAACATTTTAATTTGTAATACTACACTACACTTCACACAACACCCAAATACACTATAACCTCCGCTTCACTTTAATTTACTAACTTACTTTTATTACACAACTTCTTTTACTTCACTTCACTCCACTATATACCTAGTGAAAAGTACAGAAGTAAGCATCCAGCTTTTTAGAAACACTACCTTCTGACAGTGATTTTTATTTATACTGAAGCACGGCATGTGACTTTGTATCTATCTGGTGGTAAGCAGACCTACAAAGTCCGTGATTAGGGTCGATCAATACTTTGTGTTCACTCCCAAATACCGACTAAATGATGTGGTTACGAAATGGGCGGCGACAAATACGTATTTGTATTACGAGTCTATTGTAATAATAGCAATCGCTCGTGTCGTTTCGTAACCATAAAGGAGACTTCCACCACGACAAGAAATCAATCTCCGGAAACCCGGTGAACCCACAGACTAAGACCGAAACATATCGGTCAGCCTAGCGAAGATACGGAGGCTTTTCTCCCACCTAAGGATCGGAAGATGGAAGATTTTTTTTATTACAGTATAAGAAATTATTTTAATTGTTATTCATTTTATTTATAAGTAAGTAATTAATTATGTATAATTAAACAACTGCCATTTCACTTAGGTACGAGTATTTACTTATAATACATTTTGGTAATAATTGAATCTAGCAAACAAACGAAATTTCAGAGTAACATTAATTAAATTAGTATGTCAATTTGCAGATCTGTTATGAATACAAAATTGAAATTAAATCCATCAAAAATATAATATATTTGAGCTTGATGTAATTATCGGTAATCTGTTAGTTTATGAAATAAAATTAATTAATGAAATACAAAGGTTCTTTATTCATATACAACTGAAATTTAATTGCTTTCGAATACTGGCATTATAAAGTAAACATATATATATAATATCTTTACAAAATTGATTGATTGACAAAGTTATATCTTTAAAAACGCAACTCTCAGTTATCTACAAACAAAAGATTCAACAGCATATTTTGCATAATGCGTAGGTTGAAACTGTTGTATGAATGTACTTATGAACACAACCTGTTTATGTATTTCTTGTACTCGTATCTTATAAAATGTGATGGCTACTGTCTCGATACAAATTGATTTTTGTATATATGTATCATCAGGGGTGCCTTACGGCGCCCGAGACCGCCTAAACGGCCCCAGGGTACCCAGCGGAGGGGTTTTAATCCCACCTCGTCGTAGCCGATGGTAGAGTCTACACCGAACAAGTGGCTAGCTCGTCGCGATTGTTTTGAATAGACTCAATATCCCATCTATAAACAGTTTCACAAGTTGGTATAGTGAAACCGGGACCGACAGCTTAACGTGCTCTCCGAGGCAGTATAGTGGTGTTGTCAAACAAATGTGCATATTTTTTTTAATTAAAAACTCATTGGTACACACCGGGATTCGAACCAGGGACCTAAGTGTTTTTAAGTCCAAGGTCTAAGCAACTAGGCCACCATGTGATTTTTGTATTCTCTGAAAAAATGATAAAACCATATTTTACAATTTTATACAAACTTTAACCGTTTACGTAATCTCACTCAACGGAAGCTCTGAAAATAAATAAATGTTTGTGATTTTGCAACAGTTTTCACTCTGCTCCTATTGGTCGTAGCGTGATAGCCTATAGCCTTCCTCGATAAATGGGCTAGTCAACACATATTTTTTTTATTCGAACCAGTAGTTCCTGAGATTCCACCAAACAAACAAACTCTTCAACTTTATTATAATAGTAATTATTAATGTGAAAATTAAGCCCCCTTACTTATAAAATATGTAATGTTTAATAAAGTGTTTAAAGTAAAAATAATTAAGTGTTTAAACTACTTGTCTTTTGACAAATGTAGAGTGTGATAGTGACAGAACACTAATTAGGCTAACCAATGCTTAAATATGTTTATAAGTATAAATGCTTTACTTGAAAACAGTAACCATAATTTGTATCAAACATCTTACTTTATATAGCAGTAAAATTTCCCTTAGTTTTTTTTTTAGTTTACAATATGAATGTAACATTATTATTTTACTTATTAAAAACCGTAACCGTGTAGTAAGTAGTGTTTATTAATAGCCAGGGAAATCTATTAAAGGCATTTATATTGTTAAATTATATTTATATGCATATTTGTAAAGCTTTTGATATTCTTAATAAAGAATTAAACAATATTTATTTATTTAAATCTTTATTGCATACAAAATACAAAGGCGGACTTAATGCCGCTAGGCATTCTCTACCAGTCAAACCTTCGGGACAGTAAAAGCAGTTAATAAGTGAGGTAGGTGCAATATAGTATCTGAGTATATAAACCAGTGAATATTATATAAAATACTTACAATCTATTATACACTACTTAAATATATCTTATATATATATACATACATAAACTACATATACACAATACTACCAACTACTAAATGAGAACGGAGAAGTAACAAAGTGGAAAGGAATAGAATAATGAATGATAAATAAAAACTACCTATGAATTTAAATAGTAATCATATACTCTTTTTTTTAAATATGACTCTATTTGGTGATTGTCTTATTTTGACTGGTAAATTATTCCAAAGTCTTGCAGCAATACTTAACTACATAACCATAAACAACTGTTTACATATTATATAATTAAAAACTAATACAGTATGGCATCTTTATTTTAAAGGCGTCCACTTTAAAACAATCTCCCAAAGATAATGGCATTGTTATAGCTTTCATAACATCATCATAACAGTCGTAGCGTTTACATCATAAATTAACCAGAGAGGCATTACTGCCTTCTTTGTCCACACTCAGACAATCTAGAAGTGTCATAAAGATAGGAATGCTACTGAAATCTTTAGAAAGACATTTTCCTTCTTTAGATACAAAACATAAACATTTTCCTTCCGCATTTTAAAGCTCACGAGAACGTAATCTCTCTATTAACTCGACTCACCGAGTAATTCCGTATGCATCTCGTAAATTGAGATAGATAGCAATAAAACCTCTGCCACTTGCAGTTTTATGGTGTGACTTCCTTCGAGTTTCTTTGATCGAGTGAGTTTGAAAAGGCGCAGGTGCAGGAAGAAAAGCTTTAAAAGTTCCAATAGTCCAATGAAAACGTTTGAGATCTGTTTTGTCTTAACTTATTGATTAGTCGTTAACCTATAAAGTGGCAATAGCTATAACAATTTTATTTTAAACTTCAGTTGTGTTCCAAGAATTGTTTTGTAATATGGTTTTAGTAATAAATTGATAATAAATATTTCTTATATAATCCGCATTGTCTTTTTATTGACCTTTTCGAAAGCGAAGCTAAGCTCGTTAAATATCATCTACAATCATTTCCTGACGAAAATGTCGGTTTCCGGTCCGCGGAATCGTCGCACAACGTGTGTGTTTTCACGCAAATGTTTTGACATTTTAATGTCCCATTTCGTACAGAGCCCGTTTAATGCCAAACGCTTCTTTGTTTCGCGGAGTGCATAGCGATTTATGTTCGCGGCGTCCAATTTATTAGTCTGCCGTTTTGACGTATGTATACACGTCGCTTTTTTTCATTACTTGTTAATGCTTCTCGTTGTTAAATCATTATGATTTATGATCATATGTTACGAGTGCGTACGAATACATTTCTCTTGAATTTTATCTCTAGAATTTATCTCGTGAAACAAAATTTCCCTTGCGAGTGATTTTGTTCTCATTATAATATTATATTTTTTCTATATATTTATTGTATTAAACATCTTTAAAAATTGATTATTAAAAGTTATGTTCAGAACTGTCCTTTGCTGAATTTTCATTTAAAATCGATTTGAACATGGGTATGAAGACGATTTTCAATGGACTAAGAAGGTATTTAATAAACATAAGTTTGCAATCAAGCTGCTTCCCTTCCGGCAACTGCGGTTGTATGCGAGAAACACGAACTCATTAGGGGAATATTATGCTATCAGCAATAGACCTCCCGATAACGCAATACACTTGAAATCATTCTTTAGACATACAAATAGGAACCTTAGTACAGCCATGTAAAGACTTATTTTTGCTTAGCTGATTAGACGAGTTAGGTTCATTTCGTTTATAGATAGGAGTAAATGTTTCTACTTGATTTAATATCGTACATTCGTCGTTTGTATCGAATCTTCGAATTCAAATGCCGGCATAGAATACCGTCATTATCTATTACGATCTGCAGTTACATTTCTAAAAGCTTCGCGCCATATTATATTGCAACTTTTATTACTGTTCCATCCCATCTTGGATTTTATTAGTCTGGTTTAAATTTAGTTTTATATAGTTTCTATTTCATTCCGTTTATGTAGGAGACTTATAGTATGCTAATAAGGTTATTTCTTCTTCAACTATGACTTAGGGCGGATCCTATTTTAGATAAGGTGTTAATCTGAGGTGATGGTTTGAATTTGATTTGACGTCTAAGTTATTTTCTTATAAATTACAATTATAATATTAAGATTATATATACCTACAATACTAAATCACACAACAGTTTAAGTTTCTTTTACAAAGGGTTTTTTTTTTTGGAAAAAAAAAACTTATGGTATGGACCTCTTTCAATTTGTTCTACTTAACATAGTGTTAAGTAGAACTCGCAAATCTCGTAAGTCTCGCTATCTTCATGCACTGCTCTCCTGCTACGTCTTTATGTCATCTCCTCTTTGCTCTTATATTTCCCGTTGGTCCTGTTCATTCTGATATTTTTTATAGACTAGAGGATATTTAGATTTTCTAGACATTGAATTGACGAATAAATATTCTCATAATCTGAAAATACAGACAAATGCCCCATATGTTAGTAGGGATATAGTACTATTATCTACATTTCCTAAATCAAACTTAATACTAAATACAACAGTATAAAACAAAAAAGTTTAGCTAAGGTCCAATCAGAAAACCCATTAAGAAGAAACTATATATACGTGGTGGCCGAGTTGGTTAGACCTTGGACTTAAAAACACTGGTTCGAATCCCGGTGTGTACAAATGAGTTTTTAATTAAAAAAAATATGTACATTTGTTTGACAACACCACTATAGTGCCTCGGAGAGCACGTTAAGCTGTCGGTCCCGGTTTTACTATACCAACTTGTGAAACTGTTTATAGATGGGTTATTGAGTCTATTTAAAACATCGCGACGAGCTAGCCACTTGTTCGGTGTAGACTCATACCATCGGCTACGTCGAGGTGGGATTGAAACCCCTCCGCTGGGTACCCTGGGCCGTCTAGGCGGTCTCGGGCGCCGTAAGGCACCCGTGATGATATATATATATAGAAACTAAATATACACGTACTAAGAAGAACATGTAATCTAGATAATAAATATAGACAAATGCATCGTAAGTAGAGGTATAATATTATTAGCTTCATTTCCTAAATCAAACTTAATACTAAATACAACAATGTAAAACAAAAAAGTATAGCAAAGGTCCAATCAGAAAATCCATTAAGCAGCAACTAAAGATACACGTGCCAAGAAGAACATGTAATCTAGACAATAAATACAGACAAATGCCCGTAAGTAGGGATATAGTATTATTAGCTTGATTTCCGAGATCGAACGTGTAATGAGCCGCGAGCACGGGTCGACGACGTTAATTGCTGCGTTTGCGCCGATTTAAATATATCTAAGAGCATCGACCGACGCATTCTCTATACTTGGAATTTTTGCTATTTTTCTAGCAGTTTTAAAAATATATGTGATGGCCGAGTTGGTTAGACCTTAGACTTAGAAACACTACAGTTGGTCACGTTGGTGGTCACGAGTTTAATACAAGTGAGTTTTTAATCGTATGTTATGTACATACATTTGTTATTGTATTAAGATGTCGGCCCAGTTTTATTACACCAACTTGTAAAACTGTTTTAGATGTGTTAATTTTCCCAATTTTTGGAAAAACGATATAGAAAAAATCGGTGACCTAAAAAGAGCCTATTTTTACCAACGCTTTTTCCAATTCATAAAATTAGATTGGTTGTTAGATATATAATAATCATTTAGTGAAAATGAAAATCCTTTAATTATGTACAATTGTATAGATTCACGGTACAAAATTACATATTTAGGTGGGAGGAAGGTCTCTATAATTTCGTTAGGCCGACCGACCGGTCTCGTTACCAACGCCCATACAGATGCAAAAACCGTCAAGTAACCTAGTCATATTTCGGTTTTAGGCTTTGGGTTCACCCGTTTTCAGGAGATTACTGCATCGATTGCTTGTCGAGGTGGTGGTCTCCTTTCAGGGTGCGGTTACTGTGGTAGTGGTTGAATTGACGATAAGGCAGCGAGTATATTAAAATATACTCGTAATGCAATTCGTCTTTGTCGCCGCCCATTTCGTAATCGCATCATTTAGCCTGCGTAGTGGGAGCAATCAATGTTGTCTAAGAACAATTATTGATTGACCCCATTCATTGACTTTGTAGGTCTGCTTACCACCAGGTAGATACAAAGTCACATGCCGTGCTCCAATAAATAAATAAAAAAAATAACATGTAGCTTAGCTACCACACATTATATACCTACGTATGTATGCATAAAAACACCATAGCCAGCTGTTAAAAGTAAAATAACATTGCGAGAACTTCAAATTGAATATTATGGAAAAATATTTATAAGTAGAAAAAACCGTGCAATTTTAAAGTAATTATTTTCACATTATCCAATAGGCATCTGTCCCACAACGAGGCAGTTGAAATTATTTCAACTCACAAATAATACACGTACATACTACGATCAAAAGCTATTAATTACGTTATTATTTTAAACCTTAAGAACATTAATATAAAGTCGTAATTTAATTGACAACAATTTTTTTAAATACATGGTGTTCTATTTTAAATAAAACACTAAGGTCAAAATATTATAAAAGGTTTTAGCATTTTAAACTTTATTCCTACTGTCACAAGGGTTATAATTTAATTTAAGCTTTAATTAAATGTACATGGTGTTGTTGTTAAAATGAGGTATTGTTCTGGTACTGGTTGACAGCTGTCCTTGCGCCGGACACAATTAACACTGATTACTGTAATTACTATTAATTCTTATTTCCTACGTGAAACAATCGCTGACCCGATGAAAGAAAAGACAATCAAAATACGTTCTTTGTTGTTTTAAATTGTAAACAATACTAATCGCATAGTAAGGTATTATAGTATTTATTTTTTTATACCTTCAAGACTACTATCCCCTTAGGTTATAGTCAGACTGTACAATAGATGGTGAGACTGTCATTGAAAAAATATATACCTAATAAAATAGTTTCATAATATTAGTAGGTAAATTGAATATACAGGGTGAATTAAGTAAGTAAGCTTGTGCAATAATACAGTGTGTTTTTTTTTCAAAATCAACCGGTTCGATTCCCGGCTAGGAGAATAATATTTTCAAAAAACTAATGATGCAGTTTTAGTTTTTATTAAAATCGGGCCCGAGACTCCTTTGGGCATTTTTCGCTATTCCTTGTAGTTTAGGATTTGGCCTTGAAGGCACACTTGAAAAAACTACCAGTTTATATAAAAATGTTTTATTATATTTTATAAATTCTTTATCGGATTATCCTGAGGCTCTACCATGGGTTTGCGCATTGTAGAAACGTAACGTATTCATTTACGTATACGTGAGCAACAACCAATAGGATCACTTTATTCAATCCGGTTACCAAAAATAAAGCGATCTTATTGGTTGTTGCTCACGTATACGTAAATGAATACGTTACGTTTCTACAATGCGCAAACCCATGGTAGAGCCTCTGATATATATTGAATTTATAAAGATAAAATTGCAATTAAAAAAAAACCCTGGTGGATGGGACTCGAACCAGCTACCCAACCGCTGAACCATCCAAATCACACATAAAATTTGTCATTGCTTTTGAACTATTTTATACCTACGCCCCTATGTGAAAGATATTTTTTAATTAATTACTACCGTTTTTGAATGAAGTTTGAAGTCCTAATTTTGAACACTAGATGGCAGACGAGAATGTTATTTTTTTAATTAGTATTTGTGTGGTTTTGATATATTTTATAAATTCCTTATTAAGATATCGTTAAAATAAAATTAAAATATTTTTTCAATTGTTAATCTTATGGTTGTTATAATTAATTATATAAGGATCATTAAATTTATATATTATATAAAGACATTTTCAACCTCAGTAGCGATTTCAAATATTTTTACCTAAAATAAATAATTGTAAAATTTATTTAAATATGTTTCACAACAAATAAAAAGACAACATTTTATATCTACAACTAGTATTAATAAATCAAATACTCTCAAAGTTTTTTTGATTGACGATTTTCCGATTACACCGGTGCATAAATATACCATTTATTTTGCATACCAGGGGGATCCGAAACGCGTATTGGGACTCAACTATCCCATACCCTACTATGTTCTCCTTACCAAAACAAGTTACCCACAGACTGCTGAAATACTAGCTAAAACATTCAACAAACATACAGTATACAAGCTACTTGATATTGTTAAAATATAAACTATGAATTTTCGATTTAGTAAAGTTTTATAGTATGTACGTGCACAAATCGCTTTATGCATTGAAGTCATTCAGTTGTATTGATTTACGAGCGATCTTTGAGTGGGCGGTGATATGTGTGCTTTCTGGCATTCTCCTACTTTGGCTATCCGTAATAGAGCAAGTTAAATTTATAAAGCACTGTACCACCCATATTGAGTGTTTGTTCCGAAATATATCATCGTTTCTATTCTGTTTTGCCTCATAACTTTCAACGATGTTTACTTGAACTATTTACGTTTGTACTATTTTGGTCGTTATTTAGTACCTAGGTTAGGTACTTACAAAGTATTGTATACGTAGACTAGTGGTTGTGCCTTTGGCGTTGTGTCCGGAGTTCGTGGCAAAAAAAACCATGGCAAAACAATAGTACGTTTTTCTGTACAGTTTGTCATGGTCTGGGTGTTTATAAAGTATAATATGTATTATATGGTTGTTTTTGTTTGTTTGAGACCAGAGCAATATGTGTAAATTAAAAAAAAGGTTCTGCTGTAAGTATTCCACAAACATTGTGAATATGTTTGATTAAAATCAATACTTACCTTTTTTTTAAGTAAAACCTGCGTGCTACCAATCTTAACTTATTTCCTTTTCTAAATGTCAAAAAGGATGGTATATTAAAATAAAGATATTTATTTTAATATTTAGTTTCAGTTTAAATAAAACAACTTATGACAGACCATGAAAATTTATTGAGTAACAAAATCTGTATCCTAGATACTATAGCATACCTAATGTAGCGTTCAGTTGGCGTAGTAGTTTTTAATTAAACTTTGTTACAGTATATTCTACTTCTACTGCTTATAACCTTCTCAAAATACATTCTTCAACCAGACTAGCTCTTGAACAATCTTATTCTGTCTCTTCAAACTTTATAGTCTGTCCGTTAAAACTCATTTTTACCTCATTCGCAGGCCGCGGTATGTAACTTTGTATCTAACTGATGGTACAAAATCCCTGAATGAGATCGATCACACATTACACCATCTAACTAATGCGGTTACGAAATGGGCGGCGATAGGCGAATTTGCTTTACGAGTCTACATAATACGCTGC
This sequence comes from Monopis laevigella, assembly GCA_947458855.1. Taxonomy (NCBI): domain Eukaryota; kingdom Metazoa; phylum Arthropoda; class Insecta; order Lepidoptera; family Tineidae; genus Monopis; species Monopis laevigella. Next base: position 7,102,431 of record OX381586.1, read on the forward strand.
TCTATCGTCAAATTAATTGCCCATTTCATAAAATCATCCTAATAGGAGACTAGCACCTCGACAAGAAATCGATGCAATAGTCTCCTAAAAACCGGTGAACCCACAAACTAAAACCGAAACATTAGGTCACAGTTTTTACATCTACATATGGGCGATGCAAACTATTTATGTTGTAGGTATGTATATTTTATATCTATTTTTAGATCAGCCCTCTGCCTGTCATTTGTCAACCCAAAGGTTAGTTGGTAGATAATGCCTTAGTCATTAAGCTCGCCTATGTACAATTGTCATTTATTAATTCTATCTACTTGTATAGAAATTACTATTAGATTTATATTTTACTTTTTACTATTATCTTGTTGATTCTTTTTGATAATTAGGGTTTGGGAGTAAGTTAATTTTCTATGGTTTATTGTGTTGGAATTTTCTTTTTCTAATTTTATCATTGTTTCTTGTACCTAAATTCAGATTAATTTTAAGTATGTCATATTAAGTATGTCATATTTCTAATAGAATTTTTTAAACGTACCTACATACTTTTGCCTATTACAGCGGTGAATTAATTAATGCCATAGTTTTCTAAGTCTACACAAACTTGTGGCCATGTGTCACAAATTGGTGTAGTGAAATTGGCACCGACAGCTTAACGAGCTCTCCGAGGCACTCACTATAGTTGTTAAACAAATGTACATACATTTTTAGATTAAAAACTCATTGGTACACACCGGGGTTTGAACCAAGGACCTAAGTGTTAAGAAGATACGTAGATCAAGTAAAAGAAAAAATAAGTATCACTTCGTACAGGAAGGTGAAGACGTTGGCCGAGAATAGGCATAAGTGTCGATAATTACTCCACCGACAAGAGACTAGCTCTTAAATTTAAAAAGAAGAACATATTAATACCTAAATTAAGAAGTTTGAGACCTTACCCCCTATCCCCCCCCCCCCCCCGTCTGTATAATTTAATAAATTTAAAATAATTACATTATTATCAACTGTACTATTTTTAGGCGCTTTATTGCAATATACTTTAGTCTCTGTCCACACAGTACTCTAATCCACTTAGGTCCCTGGTTCGAATCCCAATCGTGTACCAATGAGTTTTTAATTAAAAAATTTAAGTACATTTGTTTGACAACACCACTATAGTGCCTCGGAGAGCACGTTAAGCTGTCGGTCCCGGTTTCAATATACCAACTTGTGAAACTGTTTATAGATGGGTTATTGAGTCTATTCAAAACATCGCGACGAGCTAGCCACTTGTTCGGTGTAGACTCATACCTACTACGAGGTGGGATTACAAATCCCTTCGCTGGGTACCCTGGGGCCGTCTAGGCGGTCTCGAGCGCCGTAAGGCACCCGTGATGGTACATACATACATATACTTTATTGTTTATAATGGTACGATCTACGCAGTAATCATTTGTGTTAAGCACTATAATACATGCTTTAGGCTATAAATAGCCCCCTAACACAATACCTAACTCGGCCTTGTATCACTTGTCGGACAATCAACAACGCGCTCCCAAAGATCGAATGATATTGTTTTACTTGTCATATGGAAAACGATTGTTAAGCACGGAAAACATTCTGTGGGTTTTAGGGCGTGACTGGGAGGATGTTTTGGGCAAGGTTTTATAACGAGTGTTTTTTTATCACATTTAAATTGCTATTGTTGATATTTTATACGTACATTGTACACTTTATTATTAGGTTTTAGTCTGTGGATTCACCAGTTTTTAGGGTTTTTTAGATTTCTTGTCGAGGCATGTAACTGCATCACTTAGCCAGAGCAATTAATGTATTAATCGACCCCATTCATGGACTTTGTAGGTTTGCTTACCATAAGGTAGATACAAAGTCACAGGCCGTGCTCCAATAGTAAAAAAGGCCAGATCTCAGACTGCTAAGTAAAAAATTTTACACATTTTGTTATAGTTATTTTTTTCAGGAACTTGGATAGAATTTCCTTTATAGACAAAATCTGCACTAGTATGTTTTACTTACTTTAGTATGTTAACTTGTATCTAATCTCTGGTTCCTCAATTACCACTGTAGTTACTATAACCTTCTTCCATCTATATCTTAACAAAAAAATACGCAATCCATAGAGTTCCGTGACCTCCGACCGAGTTAATATAGTTCTCTATGAAAACTCTACTAGATAACCACTTCTTACATCAAACTGTTTTCTATGCAAAGTAACGACAAACGATAAACATTGCGACACAATTTGGTTACCTATATCTGACCGTAAATTTACCCAATCCATAGAGTTCAGTGACCTTTGACCGAGTTAATAGTTCTCAATGAAAACTGTACTAGATGACCACTTCTTAATGACTAGAGCATCAAACTGTTTTCTATGCAAAGTAACGACAAACGATAAACATTGCGACACAATTTGGTTACCTATATCTGACCGTAAATTTACCCAATCCTATTTAATTAGTTCAGTGATCTCCGACCGAGTTAATGGTTCTCTATGAAAATTCTACTAGTTGACCACTGCTCAGTGACTAGAGCATCAAATGTTTGGGACACTGTTGACTTTAAACCCGTAGGTCGTGGATTCGATTCCCACTCAAGGTACGAATTACAATATTTAAACAAAATAGCACGTTTTTCTGTACAGTTTGCATTAGTACCGTTGTTTCGATACACACTGTATTTGAGCTTAGTTTGCCATGAGTGGGTATCGAACCCACCACCTCCGGATACAACGCATATTTTGTTCAGTCTAGAGTCAAAATGCCATCGGCGACGCTGAGGTGGGAATACCCCTCACTGTGTGTGTACTAGTGTTGCCTGTTTTATTTTTTTCAGACTATAATAATAAGGGACACATGCTTAAATGGGCAAAAAATACGAGATTTTACATTTTTTTTCCGGGAAAAAAAATGAGATTTCTCATGAACGGGCAATTAAAACATGTTTTTTAACTGTTGTTAGTAGGGTTTTTGACTCTTTTTGAAACTCGTTTTATATGATTCTTCATTACATAATAAAGACACTACATTGATATTTCCGGGATGTCTACTCTATTATTAATAAAAATCAATGTTAAAGTTTAAATTTCCACAATGGCGCTAAAAACGCTGTTTCGCAGTGTATGTCAAGTGTGACGTCACACGCAAGTAAACAAACAAGCACAGATTAAATAGGATATATTATACTCTATTACACATGATTTATAATCTGTGTATTGTTTTGTTTACTTGCGTGTGACGTCACCAATCATCAACCAATCAAAGATGTTTTTGTTATAAATAAAATTGTAAAAATATTTAATTTTATTTCATGTAATCTATAAAAGATATACATAATTTAGTTTAAAATAAAGTGAAATATGTTTTTTTACGCCATTGTCTGATAGGATGACCACAATTTATAGTATATTTTTAATGTAGTCAAATAGCCTATTATCGTTTTAAATTATAAATTTTTTTTTCTTCCTAAATATTATACTTAAATATTAAGCCAGGGGTAGGTACATTTATTTCGTACGAATGTTGCGTATGAGTACTTGTCAGCCGTAGCATAATTAACTTGGCAATAACAAATCGAGCACCCTAGTGAGAGTGTGTAGCTAGGCAGGCATACCTATATTTATTCAATCGATCAAAATGAACCCAATTCAATGTTTACATCGAGTTCAGTAGCCTTTGTCCGAGTTGGTAGATCTCAATGGAATCTCGGTTAGATAGCCACTTCTCGGTCACTACGGCATCGAACTCGTTTCTATGCAAAATAACTTGGATTAAGAGCACGCCTGCATACCCACTTGAATATGTATCAATATACTTTGGAGGCTTTAACAAGAGTAGTCGTAGGTAGTGAAGTATGAAGCCAAGTTTGAAGTAGGTACTATAGAACTACACAGGTTTTAATATTATCATTAGCCTAATGCAGTATATTTTTAGATATTTAAACCTACTATTATTTTCTCGCTAGATTTAGATTTTATATTCACTTTAATATTCGTTTTCTATCTCATACGTCATGTCTACCGACGTATGAACCGAGAATTGAATATGAAGATTATTTTAAATTTTGTCTTCGTTATTCTATTTTAGTTCACTGCTAAGATATGATTTATCTATTATATCAGCGTGGGTATTATTGATCAACCAGTTTCATTGAACATCTATTGACCGCATCCGTAGACTAGTGGTTGCGTCTTTGGTGTTGTATCCGGAGGTCGTTCGATTCCCACCTATGGTAAAAAATACTAGTATGTTGTTCTATACAGTTTGTCACGGTTTGGGTGTTTATAAAATATTATATGTATATCATTGTTTCTGGTACACATAGTACAAGGTTATATACAGCTTATTTTGTGACCAGGGCAATATGTGTGTAAAGTGCGACATATTATTATTTGACCGCCTCCGTAGACTAGTGGTTGCGCCTTTGGCGTTATATATAAATGGTATATCTAATAGGCCGCAGAAAAATCACATTACGGAACAAAAACTCTATTCACAATAGAAACAAAATAATTAACTCAGGACAAAATATACTCCATTTTTCAACTTTTTTCTTAACTGATTGACATAGGTTATGACCACAGATTAGTGTCCATAGAGTATTTATCTAAATTGTTCGATTTAGATAATATAAGGTGATAAGAAGGTCGGTTCACCACTTTTCAATTTTTCTTTCAGGTTCTGGTTCGAAACAACCGGTTGATTTGACGACGAGGACATTAATGTAGAATGCAAATTTGTCTTTGACGCCATTCATTTCGTAATCGCCTCTTTCGCCGGGATAATGGTAGCGATCAATGCTGACAACCACGGAATAAATAATACAAGTGGAAATGGTATACAATACCAAATGTATCAGAACCGATGTCGCCAAAATCATATAACTATAAGTGTTGAATCTATAACTGTGTCGTCCTGATTGGTTACAAATATACACAGTAATTTTAAACACTATGTGCTATGAAATAAGATTTAAATTAATATATCAGAAAATCATGACATCTAGTTTCTAGTAGAAATAAACTGTCTAAACACTCTGCTAAAAAGTTTCTGCTATTAGAACACAGGTGGCGTGATTTAATCAATATCCGATTAATTGTTTTATGCAGTCGGCATAAGGCCTAATATAGTTTATAAGGCCAAAGTCTGTTTGACTATTCTAGAACTTTCTATGCACAAAATATAATAATTTAAGGGCGGGACATAATAAAATATTGAAAGTATTGATATCGATGTTTTTTTTAAATTTAATGTGTGTAGTAAATTATATTTTTTAAATGTTAGTAAAAAATATAGACCGATCGTTCGGATCGGTCTCGTTTCCACCGCCCAAATTCAAAATCATGACTAGTCCCTTGACAAATTTTGCAACTGTATGATGCAAAAACTGTCAAGGGACTAGCCATGATTCGATTTTAGTCTGTGGGTTGACCGGTTTTTGAGATTATTGCCGAGGTAGTAGTTTCCTTACAGTGTGGTTACGATACGGGCGGCTGATTTTTTAAATAAAACGTGATAAGGTTTTTAAAATACTCGTAAAGAAAATTCGTTTTCGTCGTCGCTTATTTCGTAACCGCATCATTTAGCCGGCATAGTGGAAGCCCATTCATGGACTATGGAGGTATGCTTACCACCAGGTAGATGCAGTCACATGACGTCTTATAATCTATTACTTAGTCGTCCTCATTCATGGAGTCTGTAGACCTGCCTAATAAAAGGTAGGTAGAGTCACATGACACGCTATTCACCTGTTCGTAAGCAGGTCAACAGGTTCCATAAATGGGGACGATTGATATTATAAGAGCAGGTCATGTGACTCTGTGCCTACTTGTTGGTAAGCAGATCAACTGAGTCCATGAATGGAGACGACTGATATTATGAGAGCAGATTATGGACTCTGCGTCTGGTGGTAAGCAGACCTACAAAGTCCATGAATAGGTGGATCAATACGTTGTTGTTTTATAACAATAATCGCTCCCATTATGCCGGCTAATTGATGCGGTTACAAAACAAATAAATTTTTCCCGCTGCGTCAATCCACTTTTCTTTAATGATAAGATCAATAGGAAATCTTAAAAAAAAAATTCGCTGAAAAAAAAAAAAGATTAAATAATAAGTCAATATCCTCATTTAAGTAAATACGACATTTTTGTTTTAAATTGAGATGATTATAGCAATACCTTTATTATTGCGATGAAACAAGAAAATAATCTCAAATACAAAATAATATAATGATAAAGAAAAATATCGATTTTTTTAATAAATATACTGTTCCCAGCTCTAATTTAGTAGCGAGTAATTGTATAAGAATGAATGTGTCATTATTTACATTTATAGAAACAAACTCGACCTTAGCGGCAATGAAATAAAGTCCATTATAATATGTATAGCTCTCAAATAGAAATGCATTAGATTTTATATTAAATTAATTAGTAAATGAACTTACCGATGATAAGATACACCACCATTTAAAACATTTTTATATCGACTATCGTTTTTACACTGCAATACAGCATAATTAGGCATATTTACGAAGTTTTATGCAATTTTATTATCCAGAAAATGGATAGCATCAGTGTGGCATAGAGGACACAACTAACCGCAAAAAAAATGGTATTTGCGGATCAGCGCAAACGGCTGGAACACGAGCCACGCCCACATCACACTTCCACTTGTTTTATTTATTCCGTGCTGACAACAATGTATTGATCAAACCCATTCATAGAGTTTGTAGGCCTGCTTACCAACAGGTAGATATAAAGCCACCTACTGTGCTCCAATTAAAAAATATATTAATTTTGAAATGTACTATTGAGCGCTGTCTATATTTAGGATTACCAATCTTAACATTCCTTAAACCTTTCAGAGAACAGTTATTCCAGATACTTTCGCTCCGTGAATTTTACAATTCTAGGCATTAAGTTATTATTACAATCTTAATGTAGGTATATAATTAGTCCGCAATAGTTACACGAGTTTTTAGATTTTTGTTTTTATATCTGGTAAGTATTTTTAATTTAACAAGGGGCCAAATCTGGAACCCGTCCTATGTATATCAGAAACATAGACTATACATACTCATTAAATAAATAAATTCTATCCTTTTTTCAGCTATCAAAAGTTCAAGCAATCTCGAGTAGCCTAGGCTCTATACACGAATATATAAAGAAAGTGCCCTAAGGCCTAAAATCGCCTTTTCTGTTTGGAAAGGCGATTTTGGTCTCGCTCCAGATACAGATAAATATTTATTATTTCTATATTGCTTTTTAGGTGGGAGAAAGGCCTTTATAACCGCCTATACAGATTCAAAAACCATCAAGTGCCTAGTCATGTTACGGTTTTAGTCTGTCAGTTGACCAGTTTTCCGGAGGGTACTGCATCGATTTATTCTCGTGGGGGTAGTCTCCTTTCATGGTATGGTTAGGAAACGGGCGATTGATTTGACGATAAAGCATCGAGGATATTAAAATGAACTCGTAATGAAAATACGTCCATGTCGCCGCTCATTTCGCATCATTTAGCCGGCATAGTGGAAGCAATCAATATTGTTAAACACAATGTATTAATCGACCTCATTCATGGACTTTGTAGGTCTGCTTAATATCAGGTAGATTCAAAGTCACATGCCGTGCATAGAGCAAAATAAGCTAAATCACCACACACGGTTTTATCCGATTTGAATGAAAAATAACACAATAATGAATAATAAACTTATTTTATAGTACCACAGAGAATGTAGCTATGTTTTACTAATATATAAGAAAATAAAATAATATATAATTTACCATTAAAAAGTATCTAAATTTAGCGAAAAAGGCTAGTTTGCGTTTTGAACATTTTAATAACTTAACAGTAGCATTTTATCTCAATATTAATTCAAAAGTATTCTCAAATGTATAAACTACCACCTCCGATATTTGCAACATTTATATTTTTGTAAAAAATAAAAAAAACTTTGTGTGTTTCAGCATTTCTGTTATTCATACTTTCCTGGTTATACATAATGATATAATGCATTTATGCATGTAAAGTATTATCAGAAATTGTGTATAATTTAAAATGTAAAGTAACTTTTATCATAATTACCAACTGTCACGTTAGTAAACCCTAATTAATTATTTGTCATTGCATATAATTTTAAAATTAGTGAGATAAAAATGTCAGTAAAACGAAAAGCAAGATATCAAGCTATATGTAATACGTGTAATGCATATTTATTTTTTAAGGCATGTCACCGTATGCTAAATTTATGCTGGCTTACATAAAAATAAATGCCGCCATCAGAATTCCAATTAATTGAGATATTTTTTTTAATGGAGCACGGCATGTGGCTTTGTATCTACCTGATGTTAAGCAGACCTACAAAATCCATAATCGATCAATACATTGTTGTTTAATAATATTGATAGCTGCCACTATGCCGGCTAAATCATGCGGTTACAAAATGGGCGGCGACATGGACGTATTTGCGAGTCGATTTCAATATCCTCGCTGCTTTATCGTCAAATCAATCGCCCGTTTCGTAACCGCACCATTAAAGGAGACTACCTATCCACTGGAAATTGATACAGTAGTCTCCGGAAAACCGGTAAACCCACAGACTAAAACCGAAACATGCCTAGGACGTGACAGTTTTTGCATCTGTATAGGCGGTGGTAACGAATAGAATAGAATAGAAAATATATTTATTCAATAAAATAGAACTCACAATAAAAAAAGAACTTAAAAAACACAATATTATTTAATGAATTGGTACACACTGAAGCTGAGCAGTGTGGTGACTTTACAGTACACCACGTACTGGATTTCAGGGTGCACCTTAGTAAATCTAACAAATCCGGGTAACGAGTCAGGTCGGTCAGCCTAGCAAAGTTGTCTTCCTTCTGCCTGTTTTGAAGGTAAATCGCGTTTAGTTAAAAGATGAAAATGCAATGAAAAAATCCTGGTGGACCCACGAACCTCGCTTTCGCGGCAAGGCGCTCAACCGCAACTAGGGCTATTTAGGCGAGCCAACTAGGAGTCCATCTTGTTCACATTGCTTGCTATCTACTTATACAAAATGACAAAATTCGTGAGGGGTGACTGGAACCTGGTTGGCTCAGCGGTTGAGCGCCTTGCCGCGAAAAGAATTTTTCATTGCATTTTTATCTTTAAAAATTCAATTTTAGTTTCTTTAATGGAATTTATACTGTCTCAATGTTTTGTTGGACTTAATGTTTGTTGGACATGTTGCAATACTGTACCATGAAATTATTTTATGGATTACGTTTTCCATAAAAGAAGTAAAAGTAGATATTAATAGTACATTAGGGGAACGATGATGAGTTCCATCAATTTAGTTTATCGTTTTCTTTCCGCCATCACCATCACTTCGGGCAAAACATAAAATTTTACGACACTGACTCATTTAAGTATAACGAAAGTAGGGCTAGGCATCTTGGTCATTTTGTCTCCATCTATGTTTGAGGAACCTATGTTGAGTCTCTTTGTTTGTATTGTACTGTTTATACCTAGTGTTAAATGTTTAACATAACTATTATTTACAATATATATTTATTGACTTTTTTTTTATAAATCCATTTTATTTATTTATTTTATTTAAAATTCTATATTGTACAAAATTGTACATAGGCGAGCTTAATGCCTTAGGCATTTTCTACCAGCTAACCTTTGAGAGAGTGAAATATGCTTAGGGTGCAGAACTTTTTTAAAAATAAATAGATATAATCTTAACAATGATGCATAACAATACTTAAACTACTTAAATACTGTATATAATATAATAAATGTAATACATAAACATACATACCATACCAAACAAAAATTGCCACGAGGGTCTGGTTTAAGCATATCTATCTATCTATAATTAAAATATTAAATTTATACTCCTACGTGTGTCTTTTCTGCAGCTTGACATTGGCAGAGTTACGCGTTAAGCGAAAAGCCATTAACCAAAATAACAATAATAATACTAATGTTGCTAATGTTTGAGGAAAGTTAAAGACAGAAATAAGTTGGTAACTGAATTTATTAAAAAATAATAATAACGTTAATTAACTATCATAAAGTAAAATTTATCATCCAGTATATTTTCTGCATCGTATATTATGGAGTTCTTTCAAAAAGATACATGGATCAGCATCTCAAGATGGTATAATGGAGACAACGAGTTGCCTATGATTCCATTATTGCTTTTTTTCCATCCCTGAATTCTGCATACCGCTTACCTACTACCAGGTGGGTAGATTTTTCATTGATCAATTTGTACAAAATATCTGCAGGGTTATTATAGTATGAACCCGAAAGCTGCAAAACTATTTTTAGTACTGTATTTTCACGGATAGTAGTGCCTAAAAAAATATGATTTTCTAATATGTCTGCGGACACAATTTATCACTATTAAAAAGGAAATAACGTACGTATCTTAGTTAATTTAATTAATTCTTTTCGCAAGTGTTTTGTAATGTAAATAATAATATGTAGGATAAATTGCACATTTTGCTCTGGTCACAAACTAAGCTCTAGGTTTGTGTACCAGAAACAACGATATAAAAACAAATTATATTTATAAACACCCAGACCATGACAAACTGTACAGAAAAACGTACTAATATTTTTTTGCTATGCGTGGGAATCGAACCTACGGTTACAACGCCAAAGGCGCATCCACTAGTCTACGGGGGCGGTCCTGAAATTATTTAACGACATACGAGGTCGTGAGTTCCATTCCCACCCGTGGCAATCAAACATTATCAGTACAGTTTTCAATGGTACCTACTGGCTAGTTTAACGCATGCGGTTACCCCGAAGCATAAAGTTTTTAGACCTACATCAACTGTTTTGAAGTTATTAACTAATAACTAATGAAATAGAGCCATTAAAAGATATAACATAATTAAATTTATATGAAAATAAAATTAAACCAAATTAATGAGGAGCAGATACCTAATTTAGAAAAGACCATAAAAGTTATATCTGATGCAAGGAAGGGGCAGAAAGACATAAAGCTAAATAAATGTAACGGGCTTTTTATTTAATTAGCAAGCAAAAGACAACTTGCGACTGAGAAAATTAAAACTATTTCATATTTTCTTTTACTTGGCTTACGAAGCGTAATTTCTTTTTACAAGAAAATCTTTACAGAAAGTATCTAATTAGGGTAGAAGTTTTCATGTAAATTCAACCTTAATACAACGACATAAACTCTGTGGTAAGTTTATTTTACATTGCATTTCACTGTACCTACTTGTACATTGATTTCATTGTTATAAAATATATTTTTTTTATAATTTACCTACTTACTTATAAAGGAAGAGAAGAGTTCTTTTCTCTCATTGCTTTCTATAAAAAGTTATCAAAAGCTAAAATTCGAAATGTTGTTTGTATATTGATCCAATTTTTAACAACAACTAAGTAAACACTTAGAATTTATATTTTATCATATAAATTGATATTATTTTATATTAATTGGACACTAATATTAACATCTGTGTTTCTTTTAATATAATCATTTTCTATAACCTTCGTTTATTTCTATATCTTTAGTCTCTTTCGTTTCTGATGCCCTGGTACTTCTCTGTTGTTTTGATGTGTCATTTCCTTCGTCATTTTAATTTTCTAATATTATTAGTCATATCTGGTGCCTGACTAAGCTATAAACATTTCATAGCCAATATTCTCTATCTAATAGAACATTACAAGAATATACCGACACCCACGCGTTTAACTAGAAATTCAATTTAACAATTTGAGAATTCAATTCTCTCCGCACTTAATTAAAATTAACGCCAACAATAATCCTTGTTGTACTAATAAAATTCAATTAAATAAATAATTACTTACCTACGTTTGTTCTGCTATCCGTTGTTTACCTTCCGGGGTCATAGAACTTCTTCTCGAGTTAACACCCACGCTCATCTCAGACCACAAAAGTAAGCCTGATGCATTAAGCCATTTATTAATATTTCCGCTCCTCGTCATAAGAACTTGTATACTTAATATATTAATTTATTCTAGCTGTTCGTAAGAAACATAGCTTCCCTTCTGTCCTATATTTAAGATGTATGTTGCGTAAGTCATGTGTTTTCGTATGGAAGGGACAGAATCACTACGTTTCCAATATATGTTTTATTATACTCGTATAGAAAGCGCAATAATAGTATTTTTTTCTTCATTATATTTTACAGTAGCAATAAAATCTTAGAGTAAAGACTACTTCTCTACACCGTTATAACGCCAAAGAACCTAGAACCTTTTTAGCCTACAACATACCTCAAAAAATGGAATTGATATTCCAAAAAAATATTACAACTCAGACTTCTAGTTTCAGAGATTTGCGCGTTTAAACAAAAAGCAAACAATCTCTTCAGTTTTATTATATTAGTACAGAAGATCATAATGATATTATTATTATGATCTTCTAAAAAGCAAACAAACGTTCAGCTTTATTATATTAGCACAGAAGATCATAATAATAATATTATTATAATAATAATTATTATGATCTTCTAAAAAGCGAACAAACTTTCAGCTTTATTATATTAGCACAGAAGATCATAATAATAATATTATTATAATAATAATTATTATGAACTTCTAAAAAGCGAACAAACTTTCAGCTTTATTATTAGCACAGAAGATCATAATAATAATATTATTATAATAATAATTATTATGATCTTCTAAAAAGCGAACAACCTATCAGCTTATACCTATTAGTACAGAATCATAATGATATTATTATTATGATCTTCTAAAAAGCGAACAAACTTTCAGCTTTATTATATTAGGACAGAAGATCATAATAATATTATGATTATTATCTTTTAAAAAGCGAACAACTTTCAGCTTAATAAAAGTATAGTATGTATAATATGGATATAATTATCTTTGATAAAATGTCCATTATTACTTTGTTGTCCTTCCACATATTTCTAACCATATTTTCTAAGGTTTAAATTACTAAGCTGGAGTTCTAGTTGTGGATAATTTATCTAATTGGTACAGAAAAGCAGCCAGCAACGTATTCTCACAGGCCGGAGAGAGAGACATAGTAATGTCAAAAGAAAAGTTTATTATAGTTTACTGCTGAATATCTGCTAAAGTTCTCTAGCTAAGTTTATGTCTAGTCTTGGGCGTGATCTCCATTCTAATCTCGGATTTTAGGTATCTACTACTACTATATTTCTTATCGAGGTGGAAGTCTTATTAATAATAAGCCTAGATTTATAATGTAAATTGTTATATATTTCGATATAACGTTATGTTGATAAAACATCTTAAACAGTGGTCAGTTGTGATGAAACAGGAAACAAAATAGAATCAACAAAACTTCATAGAGCATGATTCGATCTTACCTTATAAAAATCAAGCATTAAATTTAGGTTCTATATATTCGTTAGGTTAGACCAAACCGTCAAGTCATGTATATTTCGATTTTAGTTTGTGGATTCGTCGGTTCAGAAGACTACTGCTTCGATTGCTTGTCGAGATGGAGTTTCCTATTAGGATGCAGTTACGAAACGGACAAATGATTTGACGATAAAGCAGCAAGAATATTAAAGTAGACTTGTAATGCAAATTCATCATTGTCATCTCCCATGTCGTAACAGCATCATTTAGCCGGCATAGGAGCGATCAATGCTACAACAATTTAAGATTGACTACATCCATAGACCTTGTAGGTCTGCTTACCACCACGTAGATACAAAGTCGCATGTCATGCTCCAACATTATTATCATTATCATTCACTATTGGATTCCCATCTAATCCCTTTCTATCTCCAGTTTCCCCTATAGGAAAGATAGTTGGGTAGCATGAGTCATTCCACTACCCTATTCATTATGAGTCACGACGTGCTTGGACGTCCCGCACCCGACGTCACGGCCGGGATAGCGGGGTGCTGGTCACGCAATAAGGCTTACAAACCAATAATTTCATTGATACTGATCAGTCACTTCACCCTTTTATTGAAATTAGAATACAATATCTATTTAAATTTTAAACCGTAAACGAATATTTATGGTCTTTGCTTATCATTTGATGTATTTTGGGATAGAATTTTGATGTTTGTTTGTTTTTGTTGCTTTGGGCCATAGAATAAGAATGAAATAGGGAAGTGGCTGAAGGCCTAAAATCGCTTTTCGAACGAAATGTCTAACATGTTTGTTGCCATATTGTTTTGTTTTATATGGCGGGCGATGTGAGGCCTTAGGACACTTTTCTATTATAAAGGCGCTTTTGCCCTTTAAGTGTTACCTATAATACTTATATCTACACTATTTATTATTGTTATTATTTGTTTGACAACAGCATAAGTGTCGCCCGTAAGGCTGTCTTAATTTCACTGTACTAACTTGTCTATCTAACAGCAAGGCCGTTTAAAGAACACGGCGAGTTTGCCATATATTCGAGGTAGATTCAGAATGCATGTGAATACGACGAGGAATTAAACCTTTCTGCTGAGGGCTACCTTGAAATTCTCTGCTTTTCTCTACTATAATATGCATAAATATAAACCTCCTGGAAGAAATTTATCTAATGATAGCAAAACCGTTTCAAAGTCCATTGCGTAGTTTAAAAGAAGTAAGCAGAGAAACACACACACGAAAACAGCGCCTTTGCTTATACTCTTTAGAGATTAAAGATTAACATCAGTATTCATAAAAACTTATTGAGTCTTTCGTCTCCTTACGTGTCCTTTAAGCACACTTTAGTTATAGAATGTTTTATCTCTTTTTTTCAGCAACAAAATCGTATATGGGTAAAAGAGACAGCCTTTTATAACTAAAGTGTTCTTCAAGACTTCAATAAGTTTTTTATGAATAAGGCCATTAGTTCATTAGTAACCTTATCAATACTATAGTTTAATGGCAATAATAATAACTACTTCAGTCCAAACCTCGTTATGGCTGGATCGCAGCAGGAAGTACATTTCCTCTAGTTAAACTTATGTGTCTTGTTAATTTTAATATCTACTTTAAATTCTAAGCTGGACTTAATTAAATTAACGTTAACCAAAATTATTCTTGATTATTTATTAACTTTTATATTTTATATACATGGTGGCAGAGTATATACGTGGTGGCGGAGTTGGTTAGATCTTGGACTTAAAATCACTTAGGTCCCTGGTTCGAATCCTGGTGTAGCAACGAGATTTTAATTTTAAAATTTATATAACATGCACCGAATTGTTGGTTGAACCATAGCTGCAATATAGCCTAAAATTATTCTAAAACAATGTATATAAATAAATACCATCACGTGCCTATTTAGCTTAAACGGCCTCAGGGTACCCAGCGGGGGGATTAACCCGTCCTCATTTCGCCGATGGGATTCGATCAATGTATATAAGTTTATTTTACTGGCAACAAACGACCAGTACAACAAAAGTATCGTGAACGTAGTTCTAAATTTAAAACATTTAAAAAAAAAAAGTAGGTGTGAGAAATTTAAAAAACGAATTATAATAAAGTTTATTAGTAACCTTATCAGTACTATGGCTTCCTGACAACAATAATAAAAGAAACACTTGAGCCCAAACCTCCTAACGGCAGGTTCGCAGCAGGAAGTACATTTCCTCTCGTTAAACCTATTTACTCTCGTAACATACTTGTCCAGTGACACAAATACTGTGGCTTTCTAATTAATAAGTAAAGTAATAGTTTTCGGTGCTATGGGGCATAAAATTAGGTACCAATATTAGTTAAAACTTTTAATAATAATTTATTAATACTTATGCATGGTGACTTTAAAAAATATCATTCTTTGAAATGGCTTGTTACAAAGCGATAAATATTCATAAATAGTATAATTAAAAAATATATAATGTTTTGCTATATCAACAGCCAAACAGGAAATAATAATAATTTTCATTTTCAAATTTCATAATGCAAATATTCGTTTTATAGGCACAAACTTACTTAAGTGGGACAAGAACGAAAATAATACTGTATTTATCGGTTTTATTTAAGTTTTTTCTAATATGAGGTTCTACTGATCAAATTGAACAACTTTTCCCATGGACCCTTGTGTTGTAGTAGTAGGTAGGTACCATGGAAAACTGTACTGATAATGTTTGGTTGCCACAAGTAGGAGTAGAATCCACGACTCCGTATGTGGTTAAATAATTCCAGGACCGCTCTGTAGACTAGTGGTTGCGCCTTTGGCTTGTATCCGGAGGTCGTGGGTTCGATTCCCACCCATGGCAAAAAAATATTTATAAGTACGTTTTTTCTGTACAGTTTGTCATGGTCTGGGCGTTTATAAAATATAATATGTATTATATCGTTGTTTCTCGTACACATAGTACAAGCCTAGAGCTTAGTTTGTGACCAAAGCAATATGTCTAAATTGTCCTACATATTATTATTATTAATATCGCGATGAGCTATGTACCGGGATAAAAAAAAACCCTCTGCTAGGTACCCTGGGGCCGTCTAGGCGGTCTCGGGCGTCGTAAGACACCCGCGACGATGATAATATATAGCATATGTATTATATCGTTGCTTCCGGTACACATAGTACAAGCCTATATAGATCTTAATTTCTGACCAGAGCAATTTGTGTAAATTGTCCTACATATTATTTAAAAAATATACCTAATTGAATTTGAAATTGAAAAATTATTATTATTACCTGTTTGACTGTTGATATAGCAATACATAGTATTTTTTTAAATATACTATTTACTGAATATCTTTTTATCGCTTTGTAACAAGCCATTTCAAAGGATGATATTTTTTAAAGCTTAGGTGTTTATACAACTTAAAATACTCTCCCTAATGATTTATAACAAGCATTAAATTAAATGTAAACTTCGAATAGCTAATGAAGAATCTATTTTTGTAATTATTACACCATATTTCCATAGACACATGCTAGGACAACCTGTATCTTAATACATGAAATATATTATATATATTTTTTTATTTGAATAAAAAAATCCCATCAATAAAGTCAAATTTAAGTGCTTATTTACTTATGACATAAAATGTAGGTATAGCCAATAATCTTTTAATTCCATTTAAATTTGCCCACAACTTCGTGTGCGTATAATTTTATTATTTTAAACAAAATAACTTTTTAATAAACAAAGAACCGACTTCAACATTTTAAGTATTAAAAAATAATTAAAATGTTCAACTAATATTTAGTCCTACTGGATTCAACTTTACGAAGTCGGCCGGCACTTACCTACATAGTTATCAATAATAGGTGTAATTTTGAAAGCTATTAAGTAGATGTCAGTGTGATTTTTATTATTAGATAAGTGGTGCCAAATTGAAAAGTAGAATCCAGTAGGACTATATTACACTTGTAAATTTTAATATCTTTTTTACTTTCAAGTTATTTTTGATTCGGTTCTGTTTTAGTTAAAAAGTTTTTATTTCATTATTTTTAGTGTGATACATTATTCTAGCTCATATTTTTTCTTCAGATTTGTAACTAAATTAATTTGAAATCTGATACGTTATTTTAACGAAGCTACGAATTCTGTCTTCTAACAATTAAGACCACACATAATTACTAATATACGTCACTTATAGCCAGAATGCATCTCATGACATTTTATTTTTTTATAATATGTAGGACAATTTACACATATTGCTCTGGTCACAAACTAACCTCTAGGCTTGTACTATGTGTACCAGAAACAACGATATAATACATATTATATTTTATAAACACCCAGGCCATGACAAACTGTACAGAAAAACGTACTTTATAGATAAAGCACGAAGGTAGGCAGTTCATTGCAATAGTTCTAGTGACTATAAACACCATTAAATTTTATATTTTTAGAGATATTTGAATTAAAAACCAAATTACTGGATCGATTATGATATATAAAATTAAAAAATATTTTTCAAAATCCACAGTTGACGGGGAACATACTTTTTTTTTTTAAAGATACCGACGAATTAAGACTCCTTTTTGAAGTAGGTTAAAAACCGCGCAACCGTCACTGGGCACGCGGGACTCGACGCCTTATGAAGTTTATTAGTTTCATTTTTTTTTAAATTATTTTTGACGATGTTTATGAAAAATAATTAAAATAACAGACCGAATCTGCAATGACGTAATTCGAGAACGAGTGGGACTGAAAGAGAGTATAGGCATGAAAATGAGAAAAGGTATGCTCCGCTGCTTTGGGCATATAGAAAGAATGAGTGATGAAAGACTGACGAAGAAGGGTAAACGTGGCCGAGGGAGGCCAAGACATACGTACCATGACCAAATTGAAAAGGTTTTAAAAGACGGTGCTATTAAGAGTCTCCGAAATCGGCGTCCATGTATGAGAAGAGTTATGACTGTGGAAGAGGCGAAAGGAGTATGTAGAGATAGGGACAAGTGGCGCTCGGTTGTCTCTGCCTACCCCGTAAGAGAAGATAAATAAATAAATGTTTATGAAATAAAATATCTATATAACGTTAAATGTTACTCACAATAAAGCTTCAATTCGATTCTAAACCCAATGAGTGACTTTTACGTGCGTTCTATATATGCGTTCTATTACTTATTTCTCGCATCAGTATCTACGTTTTTTACCAAAATGAAATCCAGTGAAACTAATAAACATAGACAAAAAAATAAATGCGTTCTATTAATTATTTCTCGCATCAGTACCTACATTTTTTACCAAAATGAAATCCACAATTTTATTATATAATACATGGTGACTTTGAAAGGATGTACTTTGGGCTAATATGAGGTTCTGCTGATCAAATCGAACAACTTTTCCCATGGAACCATGTGTCGCAAATGAAAAAAAAAATTGCCTTCTCCATACAAACTAGTAATATTAAAATGACCAATTTATATGGGGAAGCCAAATATTTTTTTTCATTTGCGACACATGGTTCCATGGAAAAAGTTGTTCCATTTCATCAGTAGAACATCATATTAGCCCAAAGTACATCCATTCAAATTCACCCTGTATATAAAAGGATATATTTGTTTTAATCTTATACTTGTATATACTACTATCGAAGCTATGCTTATTTATATCGCTTTTACAAGCTCTAAAATCAAAATTAAATCCGTCAAGAGCCTGATTAAAATGTCCTGTTTATCATAAGGTATTGTATATTAAGTGTCATAATTCAGGACTCGTCTTCTGCGCCATTAACTGTGATAAATTGTGTCGCGTGACCAGAGACTGGCGCAGTGCCAGCGAACCGCTGCACCCAGGGGCATGGATGCCGGGAAAAATTGTTATTAAACTTATTACCCGAAAGCCGAAATTATTTCGGTATAATACCGGTCGATAAGTTTGCTGTAGACTTTGGTGGTATTTATGATGGTTTGGTACCTATTTTACAGGTTGATTATTACAGTTTGTTAAAAAGCCAGGAAATGCATTCGGAAACGTCTAAAAACGTTGCTTTTAATAATATTATAGATTTATTTGAAAAAAAAAAACGTAGTGGTACAAATATTACTCACTCACTCTTACCTTAGTTGTGTAATTTCAAAAGTTTTTCATAAAGAGACTTGTAATTAGGATCAAGTAAGTAAAATCTACACCTCCACGATCTTAATTTTTCCCAAAAAAACCTTAATATAATATAAAACAACATTTAGGTATATCTTATTTGTCGTTCGATTTCGCGAATACATTTCCAGCGGGGTGATTACGCGCTCAACGCTAAGCTAAACTTTAATCGATATAATGCAATTCTGACGTAATGCGAATCTGGTGATATTGAAAATTGACAGACAATACGTCATTTTGGTTAAAGTTTAGCTTAACGAAGTACGGTGTAATTGGCCTACTGGGCTGAATTTTCGGCAGTTAACTTGTATGTCAAATTGATTCATTCTGCCTCCATATAAGTTATATGTTAAATAACCCTCTCTGTCGATTGAAAAATCGGGCCTTGATATTTTAGACGAATGTCTTTGATATCGTTTTGATACATTTTTTTTTTTTTAGTACCATTACTTATAGCGCCCTAGACCGCCTAGACGGCCTACGTGGGATAAACATTTTCTTTTATATATACCCCCGTATAATAAAATAGTGATACACCTTTGATATATATATACGTACCGCCCGTATAGGCACCCGAGAACGCCACAGCCCTGCAGGGAAGTGAGTCTACAACTAGGTACTTGAAGGTTGTACTTTGGGCTAATATGAGGTTCTACTGATCAAATCAGACAACTTTTCTAAATACTTCTTCATACAAACTAGTAATCTTAAAATTACCAATTTGTATGGGGAAACCAATTTTGTTTTTCATTTGCAACACATTGTTCGCTTTGAAATCGACAAAG
The DNA here is from genome assembly GCA_947458855.1 of Monopis laevigella. Classification (NCBI taxonomy): domain Eukaryota; kingdom Metazoa; phylum Arthropoda; class Insecta; order Lepidoptera; family Tineidae; genus Monopis; species Monopis laevigella. Next base: position 7,122,702 of record OX381586.1, read on the forward strand.
TTGTTCGATTTGATCAGTAATGCCTCATATTAGCCTAAAGTACAATCTTTCAAGTTCATCCTGTATAATAGTAAATACCTATGATATACATATATGATGTATAGGAGCCAGAGTCTCACCAGTCCACCCAGCAGAGAAGTACTGGGTCTACACCTATAAACAGCGTCTCAGTCTGGTATTGTAAAACTGAATCCGACAGCTTAACATGCTTTCCGACACACTATACAGCGGTGTTGTCAAACCAATATAATTACATATTTTTATTAACATCCATACCACAACATAATTTTCACATAAACATGTTGATTTCAGCGAAGCCAACAGCAAGTTCAACAATAAATCTTAACAAAATCAACTAACCTGGATTAGAACTACAACTTCTCCATTGAATAGCCAATAATTAACCACTCGACCCCCGCTATTCTTTACAGAGACCACTTAAATACAAACCATATGACCACCCAACAAGCGCACGCATACCCAAGTAGGCTTAATAAACTCCAATGTATTTTTGGCTTAGCTTGCGGTGCGAGTAATCCTGAGTATAAGATTGTTATTAATTGACCGCCGTTTCCCAGTCGACTTGGCTTCGTGGCATTGCAGTGCCACCGCGATGACCAATTAGCGGTCTTGAACCTTTATTCACGTTCGTTTTTGCAACTCTACACCAAAGGGTTTTTATTCTCTATTTTTTTTTAACGAATTAAATTTCCGGTAATTAAAAAAAAAAATAAAAAAAAATACTATCACGGGTTCCTATTTGGCTCCGGTAATTAAAATTTAAAGAATCTAATAGATACTACTTGATAGATAACTCATTTATGTTGCTTGTTTTGTCTGTTTGGGTAAACAATTTAATTCAATATTTTGAAAAATAAGTAGGTAAATCTTTTTTTTTATTTAAAACTTATAGTAGTATTTATATTTTTTTAAATAAAACAGCATCTCACTTTATATCCACCTAATGATCAAACCTATAAAGTCCATGAATGAGATCTATTAATACATTTTTGTTTAACATTTGCTAAATTAATGTTGCGGTTACGAAATGGGTGGCGACTAAGACTGCTTTTATACTGATTTCGAAAAGACCCAACACAGAGAGATTAATTAATACAAAAATATTACTTTTAATCTTTCGACAAACAGTAGTCAAATAATAATGGAAGTACGAAAGCTCATTTTGTATGTAGAACGGAGAATTCGCCATTACGAATGCAGTGTCCTTAACCAAAGTTACCGCCAAGTTTAGAGAATGGAGTCCCGAGCATTTGTACCGTGGTGCAACGGCTGCGGTTTGTTGTTTTTATGTAATGGCAGAAAAATAAAAGTCGCTAATGGATCTTCCTTTTTGTTAGTTGATATCCATTGTAGTGTAATTCTCTCCGCACAAAATGCTTAGTCGTAATTGTTCTTTGGGAATTATATGAATATTAAGTTCTTTTTTCGCTTCTGTTTTTTTTTATGTCTGTTCTGAATTGCTCGTTTCTATTATGTCGGCTATAGTATAGGATACGGTTATGTAAAACTCGCTACTAACTATCAGGAGTGGTATCCAAATATGCCCCAAACTATTCACACTAGGATGGAAACTGACAACAATCTCGATAGGATTCTTGAAATGTGCGCTGACAACATTTCGACTATTCGAATCTTTAAAAGGAACTACAAAACATATTTCCCGTCACGGGACGAATGGGAAAATGGTTCTAAACCCGGCAGTAAATGTCAAAACTGGTATACTGATGGATCAAAGATGCAGTCAGGAACGGGTGCAGGAATACATACTAATGGTCATGATATTCATGTAAGCATGGGACATTACCCTACAGTTTTCCAAGCAGAACTGTATGCGATAATAGTATCTGCAAAGAAGATCCTAGACATGAGATCACATGGAGAAAACATAAATATTCTCAGCGACAGCCAAGCAGTACTTAAAGCTCTGAGCTCGTATGAGACCAGATCTGGGCTGGTTTTGGAATGTGTTAAACTGTTGAATAAAATCGGCAGGAACAACAGGGTAAGACTGGCCTGGGTGCCGGGACATATGGGCATCGAAGGCAATGAAAGGGCAGACCAACTTGCTAAAATGGGTTCGGAAACTCCCTTAATTGGACCTGAACCATTTATAGGCATACCCAACATAACAATAATTAATGCATTAAAAAAGTTTGCTGAGGACAAACACACAAGATGGTGGTTAACGCAGCAAGGCCTAATACATTCCAAGAAATTCATTGGTATGAGGGCAATAGGCCTGGATAAGATATGGAAATTCAACAGAAGTCAAATAAGGCTACTGGTGGGAGTGTTCTCAGGACACTATACAACCAACAAACACCTCTATACTATAGGAGTAAGAGATGATCCCACATGCAGATTCTGTGGTAAGGAGCCCGAATCCATGCGGCACCTACTGTGTGACTGTGACGCTAGGGCCATCCAAAGAATAAAATACCTAGGACAGGCTTATCCGGATCCAGATAGCTACAGGCTAATCGACCTTGGTGATGTCCTTAAATATGTCAACAACATATTTAGGGACGATACTGAGGTGTGTGGATAATAGGAATGGGGAACACACAAAAGATCCCAAAGGCTCGAAGTGTTTTTGACTGATGTCAACCCCAAAACCAATAAGATAAGATAAGATAACTATCAGGAGCCTTATCTAGTAACTTAATCAAAGGCATTTGATATGCTATTGATACACAATATGGTAAGTTAACTAAGTAAATTAAAACTAAATTTTGTGTTGATAATAATTTTAATAGTCTTATAATGAAACATCAATAAATCCATATATCATAACAAAAAATAGACCCTTGTTTCGTAACTGCGCCCTACCCAAGAGTAGACAAGAAATTTATTCTGTACCTAGTCTCCTAAAAACCGGTAAACAAAACACGATCCGGTTTTACGATTGTGGAGGGGACTGGGGTGATAATGAAAATCGATTGACCTACAGAACTTACAGAAGATTCCTCCCAAAAGCCCTTTGTACTTCAAAATATTGGAAATTTATTACTACATTGTCAGTCAGACATTATTTTAAAGAAACCACTAAAGAAAAAAAAGGTGAAAAAAAAATAAAAAAATAAAGTAGAGATAATAAAGGGATAAACAGTTAAATCCATACTAATATATAAACACGAAAGTGAGTCTGTATGTCTGTTCTGTACAACAAGATAAAATGTGAGAATGAAGATAGGGTAAAACATAGTATTGTTGGCATCCCCGTAATTTTAATACTGTTAAAAACATAAGTTATGATAAAATTATAAGGGAAAGTATTATAACTGTTTGGTACTTAGGCTGAGTTAAAGTAAAGTATATATAAAGTGTCCGTTAAAGTAAATGTAACGATTAAAGTTAAAAATGGCGTCGAATGTACCAGCGTCATTCAAAAAACTAATAAATTCGACGACATTTTTAACTTTAATGATTACAATTACTTAACTTAAAACTAAAGGCTTGCGTGCGAAGTCGCAGGAAATGGCTAGTATCTATGTATAAGTATAGGTACATGATGATGAAGTCTAACCAACTCGGCCACCACGTATATAATGTGGTGGCCGAGTTGGTTAGACCTTAAAAACACTTAGGTCCCTGGTTCGAATCCCGGTATGTACCAATGAGTTTTTAATTTTAAAAAAATATGTACACAACACCACTATAGTGCCTCGGAGAGCACGTTAAGCTGTCGGTCCCGGTTTCACTATACCAACTTGTGAAACTGTTTATAGATGGGTTATTGAGTATATTTAAAACATCGCGACGAGCTAGCCACTTGTTTGGTGTAGGTAGACTCATACCATCGGCTACGGCTGTACCCTGGCGGTCTCGGGCGCCGTAAGACACCCGTGATGATATATATATATATATATATATAAGTATAGGTACATGATGATGAAGTCTATTTTTTATATTTAAAAAAATGGATGTAATTTGCGAACTAGTAACTTTGAAAGTTATATTACTTTTATTTGGGTAAAAAAACTAAGTGATAAAATAAGAACGAACAAGATGTAATATCGGCAAAGACTCAATTGACCAAATATGAATGTTTAAAAGAAGATAAAATAAAAGGTACCTCGAAATCGGTGACATAATAAAATGAGAAAAAAGATATATAAATAGATAATATATGTACCGACAAGTAAAACTTTCATATGAAAATTTATCATAAGAATACTGAACATTATTTTCTATCAATTTCATTCAGAATTCGTATCAAACAACATGATTACTTTCATGATTTATTCTTTCATAACCCATATAGGGTAAATCAAACTAACTCAGACCTCCAGCGCAATGACCCATCAGTTTTATTAAAGGACAAACGAAATCCCTTCTGATCCCATCTCAGGCCCAGGATTATTGTTACCCTTGCCCTACAATGCTATCCCATACCTTTGATCACAAAGAAGCAACACGATAAAGCCTCTCGAAGAAACAAACTCAAAGCCTATTACAAAATAAATGAATCCAGGTTCTTATCTCGGCGACTTAGTCCAATACAATTTAGCTAAAGTCCGTCCCAAAAAATAACTTTAAACTTTCCTAATTACATTAAATCTACGGGCAACATTCTTACGACAAAACCCACAATTTTATTCTTTTTCGTTTTAATTTTAATTTAGTTTTAACAGCAAAAAACTGACACCGGTCCGCTTATTAGATGATTTTTGTGAAAAAAAATGTTGAAAGCCTAATAATAACATGTCATTATTTCGTCCTTCGTCCTTTTTTGCTCGGGTACGTTATAAAACAATGAAATGATTCGACCCAAAATAGTTTAAAATGTGCATCTTAAATGAAATTACATTAAGAAGGGGAACCATTATCTTTATGTTTCCTTGATGTAAGAAAAGATAGGAATGTAAATTGATCATAAAGTGATCGTATTAATTTAATACATAAAATGAGGTTACTTAATACAAACTAACTAGGCATTTATTTCTTGTTGGTTTTAGGTTTTTTTTTTTTGTATTTAAGTTAAATCCGGTATTAGGTCGTGTTGACGCTTCCATTACAACTTGGCTGTTAGTCGAAGTACAATTATTATTTGTAGGGTGGTATATGCAAAAACATTTCTGTGGGTAATAAATATTTTTGTATTAAAATTAATATTTAAAAAGTTTATTTACTGATTTTATTTTTATTTTTATTTATTATTAGTAATACTTAAAGTGCGAAAGCTCATTTTTTATGGAGAACGCCTAGCGAATGCAGTATCCTTAAGTTCGCCTTTGAACAAAACTTTCATTAATGTTTTCTATTTGTGCAAAAATAAATAAATTTCCCGTCATTCGACGTAAAATAAAACCTCACGTTAAACTTTTTAATTCTGCTTTTAACGTATTTTAAAATGATGACAATCTCACGTCCTTATCAGGGTATTTATTTTACTACTGTACAAAATATTAAAACATCTTCATGCTTTTTTATGAAAATATAAACTTTCATATCAATATTAAAATTGGAAGGGCATAATAGCGCACTAAGATGTTGGTCCTACACTATGACTTGCTATTTTTCAGTCCCTATTGTAGTGCAGTTTAATGGGACAACGACCGCCGCTTCTAATTTGATCCAATGCAAGATAGCTAATTGGTAACGGGCGATGCGTAATGGAAATGGACAAAAAACTGTAGAAGTTCTCTGGTTGATAATCATCACATACAAAATCTGGTTCACGAGAAATCTTCAGATGTTATAGGCTGTTTTTTTCTTTTCATTAAGGCCAAAAATCTAATCCAAAAATGATTTTGTTAAAAAAAAACAATATTTAATAGACAAAATTACACCTTTTAGTTTTTTTTTTTTTTTTTTTTTAAAGTTGAAACCATTTATTTGATAAAACATTTAAAAAAAACCTTTTAGTTAAATATTGCTTTTACAATTATGATGGTGTCCGCAACTTCGTAAGTGTGTTTATTTTACAACAAAAAAAACTATGTTTTTTTTTTTTTAATACATTCCTAAAGTAAATACTGATACTAAGGTAAAGTAAACTTGTTGACCATAACCCAGAAAAACGCATATAAATCGGTCCAGTAGTTTTTAAGTGATGCCCCGAAAAACAAACAGACAGATAGACATGAATTCTAAAAAAATATAGATTATTATTCTATAACCTATTAAGGGTACCTACATCTCGCTATTTTTTTTTTATCAAACCAATTTACATACACATACATATCATCACGGGTGCCTTACGGCGCCCTAGACCGCCTAGGCCGCCTAGCGGAGGGATTTTTAATCCCACCTTGTCGTAGCCGATGGTATGACTCTACACCGAACAAGTGGCTAGCTCGTCGCGATGTTTTGAATAGACTTAATAACCCATCTATAAACAGTTATACAATGTATTAATTATAAAATTTTTGGTATAGTGAAACCGGGACCGACAGCTTAACGTGCTCTCCGAGGCACTTAAAAACTCATTGGTACACACCAGGATTCGAACCGGGGACCTAAGTAATTTTAAGTCCAAGGTCTAACCAACTCGGCCACCGCGTATATTATACAACGTATATGTATAGATTAACTAAGTCGTTTGCATCATAAAACACAATGTTGTTTCTAAATAGATGTTTAACTAATAATCCTTGTATATAATCTAGGTTCATGAAAATAATATAAAATAATTTCAGTCGCTGTAACTTTTTAAAGTCAACCCCGGCCGCTACAGTCCACTTCAGGGTTTCTCAAGGAGCACCACTTGGCCCACTTTACTTTATAATATAATTTCTAAATACAATTTTAAAACATCATCTTGTTTTATAGAGTTGTTGAAAAAAAACATGTAATCAACTCACGTAATCAGTGTTCCCATAGAAATCACAAAGGTAAGTTATAACAGTTATATCGACTAGAGGTCAAGCATAGCAAGTCCATACATTTTGCTTAGTCAGTCTAATTATACAGTGCTGAGATTCTCCTACTGATATCAGACTATGGCTTTCATCCATTTGTCAAAACACCACATTTACTGTTACTAATACAATAACAATAGAATTTTACGCTTTCTGTAATTATTAGGTAGTGCTTGTAATAGTGAATAATGCATTTTATTTGTTATTTATTTAAGGACAACCAGTGGTCGGATACATTAATACTTTCTTAAAACATAAATATAATTTTGGGGTAAATGTTCTACCTTTAGGAGCCACAACATGCACAATTGGTGTGGATAACAAAATAATATATAACTTACAAATTATATTTATTATTATATTACGTTACGCGTAATTTTGACAGTGTATAGTGGGTAGTTTTAAACTCATTATATATTATTTGTGAATGTGGGATAACATGATGGAAAGGACTAGGGTAGAAAAAGAAATAGGGACATGACTGTATGAAAACATACGGTATAGTCTTGCCAATATCAAGTGAAGAAGGAAAGCATCAACAGTAAAATAGGTACCGCCATTTTACTGAAGATTTTAGGATTATTTGAGATATGCTAACCACCTAGTCTTACACTAGTTGGTTATGTAGTGTGTGTTCGGTTCGGTAGTAATTTTCATATTAAGATTTCCATTCCATCGTGTTTAAGTTCTAAATCTGATATCGAGGTATAATAAATATTTGTCGTTCTTTTGTTAATGAATAGCATTTTATAATTATCTGTAAAGATTAACATAAAATAAAAGATTTTGACTTTTTTTGACTTTTAGCACAAATACCGAGATCACTGCGTAAATGCTACACTTCTCACACTTAATATTACTATAAGAATGCCTATTCTACAAAATTAGTACACTTTTCACAATAATATTAAATATGAAAACTATAATAGAAACACGCGTCTACCCTCTTCGCGCTACCCTCATAGAATCCTAAAAATTATAGTTTCCTATGAAATTTTAATCTTCTGTATTACCTAAACCATTTTATATTACACAACAACAACAAATTGCCCTTAAAAAAGTCTTTTATTTCTTTATTTGTAATTGGTTTTATCTTTATTCGTTTCAATTAGAGCTACTCCTTTAAGTGTAAAACATTCAAGATTTAATTGGAGAAACATCTCCACGTTTTGCTTTCTAAATGGAAAGGACACGAAGCGCAATAATTGGTGTTATTCTCGCAAGTGTGGCTGCATTGTCACAAATTGACTGCACTCTGGACTAATGATGCTTAACGTGTCCTCGAAACAACTGGGTCCTGCGGAATTGGCTACCATTTTGGCTTCAACTTGGCTTGCAAGCTAAAATATTTTGTGAATTTCGAGACAACAAAGTCTTATTAATTTCTGGTTTGAGTTGAAGTTTGAATAGCTGTTGTATGTTCTGGCAGGTTGTTCATACCGCCAATAACGTAATAAAAAAGTTGGATTGTTTTCCTTTTCATGTATTCATAAAGTTTGCTAAAAAGTTGTTTTATTTTTGTAGGGACATTTTTATAATAATGGTTGACAAAAAAGTTTGTTCCTTTGTTGACTTGAATTAAACCTTAACACCAAGGCCATAGAGTCGATAAATTATTCAATTAACGATGATTGTTATATGTATATGATTGTTGTATATCCTTGCTCTACCTATACTGAATATTGTGTTGTAGTCGAGAGATCGTGGGTTTCATTACCACTTATGGCAAAATATATTAGCACATTTTTCTTACAGTTTTTTCCCGTTTGTTTTACGAGTGTTTATAAAATATAATGTAATCATAGTACAAGCTTAGAGCTTAGTTTGTGATCAGAAGCAATACCTATCAATACTATCTATACTCATATTATAAAGCTGAAGAAACTTCGAATGCTTGAATGCTTGTTCGAATTAAAAAAATATTTTATCGACGGATATCCCATTTATCAAGGGAGGTTAAAATACTATTACATAGGTTATAATACTATAACATCACGCTACGACCTAGCAGCGTATCATCAATAAAAAAATTTGCAGAAACGGAAAAAAAAAATTGCTATTGAGAGCTTCCTCTTCATGCGCTGCATAAACGGTTAAACTTCACAGATGAAGTTATGTGTATATATAAAAGTAAATATAAGTAGTATTCAATGAACTTCTACAAAATATGTACCATTTCTGACAAATAAATTATTTATTTATTTAGTTGTTGTCATTACCTTACTTAGCATGAGCATGCTATTTTTTTTTATTACTTACATTGTTATTTCTTTTTCAGAAAAAGTATTTTCTAACTCAAGCAAGGCTTCACCTAATGGGGTTTTAAGTACTAACTATAGGATTGGGTCTTTCACCTCAGTTGCGAAGATCGTAGGTTTCCTGTACCCGACATTTCGCCTGAGGACAGCTGTTGGTGTTTCTGGACATTAAATACTTTGTAGACAACACAGTAGTTTTTAATGAATGATAAAAATACTATCATCAGCTATAATATTTGTCATGAAAGTTTAACGTAGGTATTAATTAGGTACGCCATATATACAGGGTGACTTTGAAGGGATGTACTTTGGACTAATATGAGGTTCTGCTTATTAAATCAAACAGCTTTTCCCATAGAACCATTTGTCGCAATGAAGAAAATGTTTGGCTTCCCCATACAAATTGATCATTTTAACAATACTAGTTTATATGGAGAATATTTTTGACTATGCATAATACCTGTAAAAGTTTACATGAAATAAATATTTTTGACTTTGACTTTGACTTTGAGAAGGTTTTTTTTTTTCATTTGCGATACATTGTTCCATGGGAAAAGTTGTTTGATTTGATCAGCAGAACCTCATATTAGCCCAAAGTATATCCTTTCAAATTCACCCTGTATAATGGCAAAGTCAATCGCCATGTATTTGAAGGGCACTTCGGTGTTTTATATGGCTGCTGTTATTCTATCAACTTATCATTATTTTAACTTAGGCTACTTCGATCAATTGTTGATCAAAGTCTGGCTATTATATTTAACCACTATTTAATATTTATGTATGTACCATCGCGATTGCCTTACGTTACCCAGCGGTGGGATTTTATTCCCACATTATCGTACACATACATATCATCTACACGTAGATGGTATGACTCTACACCGAACAAGTGGCTAGCTCGTCGCGATGTTTTGAATAGACCCATCTATAAACAGTATTAATTATAAAATTTTTGGTATAGTGTAACCGGGACCGACAGCTTAACGTGCTCTCCGAGGCACTATAGTGGTGTTGTCAAACAAATGTACATATTTTTTTAAATTAAAAACTCATTGGTGCACACCGGTATTCGAACCAGGGACCTAAGTGTTTTTAAGTCCAAGGTCTAACCAACTCGGCCACCACGTATATCGTAACCGATGGTATTATGATGAGTCCAGTGAATAAGTGTATGGATACACTTTATAACCCTATATTATAATCTATAAACACACAGATTTCACAGGTTAGTATAGTGAAACTGGTCAAAACCGTGACCTAGTCATGTTTCGGTTTTAGTCTGTGGGTTCACCGGTTTTCAGGAGATTACTGCATCGATTTCTTGTCGAGGTGGTAGTCTCTTTTCAGGTTGCGGTTCGAAATGGGTTGCATTGACGATAAGGCAGCGAGTATATTAACATAATACTCGTAATGCAATTTTTCGCCACCCATTTCATAATCGCATCATTTAGCCGGCATAGTGGGAGCGATCAATTTTGTTTAAGAATAATTAATGATCGACCCATTCATGGACTTTGTAGGCCTGCTAACAACCAGTTAGATACAAAGTCACATGCCGTGCTCCAATAAAATAAAATAAAACTGGGTGCGACAGCTCAACAAGCTTTTCGAAGCACTACAGTGGTGTTGTTAAACAAACGTTTACATATTTTTGTTTAATTAAAACTCCATTGGTGTCTACAAGAGTTTAAACGAGGAACCTAAAAACAGTGGTGGTTCTTTAAGTCTAAGCACTAACCAACTCGGCCACCACGTCTATTTTATTATCTTTAAAAAATTCAACGGAATTATATACCAAAGACAAACCGGTGTCTATAAAATATAGTTTTAAATTCTACAGAGTTTCCGTTATTTATGAGGGACCTGACAGCCTTCGCACGGACTGGTCCCGACATCCGAACGTCTTATGTGGAATCGTAATATATGGTTACGCCATTCTGTAATATTTGTATTTGAGAGATGCGCGACTGTGTATGAGTGTTGGTGCAAGTATTTTCTTATTCGAATACTTGTGTAGGAGGACTCGTAGTTACGAATTGTGCCATGGAGGTGCCCTAAGGCCCAAAATCGCCTTTCCAAGCATGAGAACAGAAGATGCCCGCCCGCCATATAAAGGATAACAAAAATTATCACAACCATTCAACGCTTTTTGCCATTTCAATGCAAGAATAAGAAAATAATTTGGCGGCAAACAACATGTTTGACATTTCGTTGGAAAGTTGATTTACTTATTGTCGCCTTAGTGCGAGTTTTTTTTTACTTTCTGACCACGTAAGTGAGTCTTCGTCACTCTCCGCCAATCAGATTAGCTTATTTTGACAGGCTTAGAAATTTAAGCGATCTTATTGGTGGAGAGTACTCACTTAAGGCAGTGAGAACGTTATAACAAACTCACACTAGGGTACTTTAAACTGTGAAAAATTGTTGTTCTACTTGCAAATTGATTTTGAATTTTTGGGTAAAAACATAAGTTTTCTATAAATTTACTGAATACAACTTTAAATAAACCGTAAGTTAAAAGCGGTAGAATTAGACTCCTGAATAATTACAAATAATAGAAAATCATTTTAAAGCTGCATTGTAGCTTGCTTTACGAATTTGATAGCGAGTGTGAGAATAAAATACTGTGTGAGCTGTCAAATTGCATATACATGGTGACTTTGAAAGGATGTACTTTGGGCTAATATGAGGTTCTACTGATCAATACGAACAACTTTTCCCATGGAACCATGTGCCGCAAATGTAAGTAAAAAACTAGTTAAAATGACCAAATTGTATAGGGAAGCCAAATTTTTTTTTCATTTGCGACACATAGTTCCATGGGAAAAGTTGTTCGATTTGATCAGCAGAACCTCATTAGTCCAAAGTACATCCTTTCAAATTCACCCTGTATAAAAAATAATTTTGACAATGTGAAAGACCTTAAAGCGTCTACAAAAACATGCCTTATAACTACTTTTCCTACTATAAATGTAGTAGATATAAACAACGTGCAACAACCCTCATAAACCCACCAGTTAGTAAATACATCGGGGCGCGTGCCAAAACGAACAACACACATTTCAACGCCATTCTACAGTCCAAATTTGCTATATACTGCACTATTTAAACTGGTAATATAGCTTCTAAATATAAAAGCTCTAAAGCTTACTTTCCAGTGCAAAGTTACTGACTAAAAATAACTCTAAATAAGGAAACTGTACGTGATAGAATGACAAGTGCCGACTTCAGTTTTTGATGGTGTTATTTCTGATATTTTTGGCTGTAGAAAGAATCGATAAGTAGCTTTTCATGTTAGTATCATCACAGGTGCCTCATTACGCGTGAGGCTTTCCAGGCGGTCCTAGAACCTTCTTATTTTGAGAGAACTTCATTTGGTGTATAACCTAATACCACTCTTGTCCTTGTCCAGTAGAAACAATCTAATCTCTCTTTAACCTTATTCCTTTGGTGTCTAAGAAACTACCGAAGCACGTTTGAAAAGAGTAGGTATTGTAACCTTCTCTATTATAGAGTAAGGGACATATAAATGTCAGTCTTCACATTTAAATATTTATTAAGGAAATGGAACGAAACGAAAGAAAATAGATTCACATGGGAGATCAATAGAGGGACACACGTTGCAAGTGTAAAGTAGAAATAAGGAAACGAGTGAAATAGCGATTAATCATCACCGTTTTAGTTTGTACCCATAGCTTGGCAGGTATAATATGTTCCCTATAGGTAAGTATTTAAAGTTGTGTTAAAGAAATCTGTAGGAGTTATCCTAAGGAAATTGGTACAGTGACCAAAAAAAGCGAAGTAAGCATATTATTTTCTTCGGTCACAGTATGTTCTATTTCGCTCTTTTTAATATTGATACATATTCTAAACTTTCAAAAGCCCATATACATATTATACTCAATTTTTTCAAACACCCAGAAAAAAAAGTATTTTGTAGCTCTGCCATGATTTTTTGTTAAACAATATTTTATTTGCTGTACAGTTTAATCTGTAGGGTTCCACTAATTATCGGTTTATTTTTTTGAGACTGAGACTGGTCTCTGGACTCTGGTCACAAACTAAGCCTGTACTATATGTACCAGAAACAACGATATAATACATATTATATTTTATATACACCCAAACCATGACAAACTGTACAGAAAAACGTACTAATATTTTTGTCCCTTGGGTGGGAATCGCACCCACGACCTCCGGATACAACGACAAAGGCGCAACCACTAGTCTGCGGAGGCGGTCATTTAACCAATGAACACTTTCTATTGGTGGATCCCTACAGTTTAGACTGTATAAGTGAAATATTGTTTAACAAAAACTCAAGCAAGAAGTAGTAGTAGTTAAAATAACTTTTGCATAACAAGCTACAATTGACGACGCCATCAAATGACGACCTTGCAAAATATTTTAAACTAAAACTCTGACAAACAAAAATGGGTTTCCCAAGTAACTATTATCTTATCAATAATAATATTATGTAAAACAGTAGCAATAATATAATTTATCTTTACGTACCAAAATAATACTTATTCATTGATCAACTTGAAAATAATATACTTCCTACATTCTAGTTATTTGGTAACAGAGTTCTAACATAGTAGAAACATTCTATTGCAGATGTTCATCAACCGTATGTACCAATTTCTTTTAATCAGTAAAAAAGCTGGCTGCAATACCTTTAACCATCACTGTAAGTATTGGGCCAGAGAGGCGGTCACCAAACGTCCAGCTCGGAACCTGCTCAATCTCAACAGAGGTAATCTGCGGATGGTGGTGGGTATACTTACCGGACACTTTCCATTAAATAGGCACCTTACAATTTTAGGTATCACCAACAGCCCTCTATAACAGGTGCATGGAAACTGAATAAACACCCACCCATGTGCTACTTCATTGCATCGGGTAGCTTCACAACGGGCGAAAAATTTCGGAACACCGAGGTCGCTCTTTAAGGCCTGTGGAAGACCCGGACTTCTTGTCGCCTTCTGGAAGGAGCTGGGCTGGCTAGAATAGTCAGCCGACTCACGCAAAAAGGCCTAACCTCTTAGATAATTGCGGAAAACGAGCCAGCCATGAACATGAATAGGTGTTCACCAATATTTATATATGTGCATATTTATTTGTATATATGTACCATCAACAGTGCCTTTATACAGCACTTGGGAGTGCTAAGACTCGGGGTACCTAGTGGTGGGATATTATTTCCACCTTGTCGTAGCCTATGGTATACACTCAACAAATGGCCAGCTCGTCACAGTGTTTGGATATACTCTGTAACCCATCTACAATCGATATTTATACTTTGCCAATAATTTGCCTTTTGACTATCAAATGCGATTGGTCACTTTTCGTTCTACACTTTTCACTCAAGGAATATCTGTCTCTTTGATGAAATGTCAATCAAAAAAGATGAAGTTTTTTGAGCGAAAAGTAGAGTTGAATATACAACTTATAATACGAATACAGAGGTAAGAAGTATATTATTTATGACTTATAATGACTATACATTATTATTTAAACCGTTTTTTTAATCAGTTTCATCGGTTTTCAGGAGACTACTGCATCAATTTATTGCCTAGGTGGTAGTTTCCCTTTAGAATGGGTTACGAAACTGGCGGTTAATTTGACGATAAAGGAGCACTGCTAATGCAAATTCGTTTTGGTCGCCGCCGCCTTTTTCGTAACTGCATCATTTAGCCGGTATATAAATACGGTAAAAATATAATGATCGAACCCATGGACTTTGTAGGTATGTTTAACATCTGGTAGATACAACGTCACATGCCATGCTCCAATAATTAAAAATCTGACAAGCGTCAGATAGTAGCCGCAAAAAATAATCTTGACTTTGGCAGTGCAAAAATACTATAAAATGAACGCACATGCCCTCAACTTGGCGGACCCAATTTTATTAAACAAATGATATTGCAGCTTGCTCAGGATCCCATACTCGGTATTTCAGCCTCTCAAACGTTTTTAGAGTTAAATCTTCGTAGGGGAAGAGCGCAGGTGTCTAACATTTTGGGGACCAATAAGCAAAAAATATTTTTAATCAAACTTTCTAAATATTCTGTCCATCCCAGTATAATGCTCCTTCCATTAGAATTTGTATAGGGACTGTAACCCTCCTATATCATAGAATTATAATTCAGTTAACACTGGCTAGTTATATTGTTATTTATTAAATTCAAATATCTAATAAAAAAATAAAAAAAAATGTCTGCGTGTTGGTCTGCTTTTTGGTTTGGAATTTATGTACTAAGAGCATATTTATATTTACGACCTGACCTGGTAAACTTCGTATCACCTAATGGCAATGGTCAAAATATCCTTGCCTTTCCACAAAAAAATAGTGACAGATGACAAAATAATGATTTAAATAAACAATCGCGAAGTGTACCGTCATTATATGTACAAAATTGATTAATATTAATTTTTAGCTATAGGATTTTGCCTATTAATTATTTTTCTTTTCAAACCACCCCTGTACAAAATAACAAATAAATATTATTCATTTGTTATTTTTATATGTAGAAATAATATCTTTATGCTAGAATTATAATTCAGCCGAAACTGGCTAGTTATATTGTTTTTTTTTTATTTAACACAATTTTTATGCGAAAGGGTTGTTGTGGGATCACTCACAATTGGGGTGTGACTAAAAGTATTATTTAATTAATTCACGCTATTAATGGGCGCCTTAATAAACCAAATGAATTGTAGATCAACTGCATATCAAAATACATACAAACGTAACAAATTTTGCCTTTAATATCCAGTTGAAATATATTTAAATACATACATACATACCCGTGATGATATACGGGTGCCTTACGGCGCCCGAGACCGCCTAGACGGCCCCAGGGTACCCAGCGGAGGGGTTTTAATCCCACCTCGTCGTAGCCAATAGTATGGGTCTACACCGAACAAGTGGCTAGCTCGTCGCGATGTTTTAAATAGACTCAATAACCCATCTATAAACAGTTTCACAAGTTGGTATAGTGAAACCGGGACCGACAGCTTAACGTGCTCTCCGAGGCACTATATTTAAATCAAATAAAATAATCCCTAAACTTAAAATAAAACATCCTTTTATCGTAGTTTTTTCTGTGACATAAGACAAGACCTGAATAAAAATAGGAAACTAATCGATTGTAAATTTAAAATAGCCTAGGACACTAGGCCATGCGCAGATATTTTAATGGATCCCGGCATATGACTTTGTACCTACCTGATGATAAAAAGACCTACAAAGTCCATGAATTGGATCTATCAAATACATTGTTGTTTAATAACATTGATCGCTCCCACTATGCACAAATGATGGGATTACGAATCGGGCGGCGACAAAGAAGAATTTGTATTATGAGTCTATTGAATAAATTATTTAATAAATAACTGAAATCTAAAATAAAACTAATACTTTAAATAAAAAAACATTATTTAGTGCTAAGGTGTCAGGAATTGTGCCAAGAAGGCTGACAACGTTTCCCCGCTGAATAGCTAAACTTAAGCGTTGACAAAAAAAAATCCAGCCTTCTTGTCGCCTGACCTCTCTATCAGACGTCCAGATAATTCTTTGGTCAAGTCTTTGGCCGAAGGACCCCAGATTCCCACCGTTTCGATCCCAAAAGGTGTAAATATGTAACTTTTGCTAAGATTTACATATTAACACCGTTTGAGCTTTTCAACAGAATTTGCTGCTGCCCCTGCACTCGTGGAGGTCAACCGTACTTGAGATGGAGCAAGTGTGTCAACACACGTTTATTTGAATATTCTCGCTGCTTTATCGCCTATTGAAGTGCCCGTTACGTAACCGCACCCTGAAAGAGAGCAAGAAATCGATGCAGTAATCCCTTTGAAAAAGACGTGGCTTTATGCCCTGGCCTTGAGCGCGCGTTTTAGAAATTCCTGCGAGAGTTTAAAAAAATTGACAGAAAGGAGTACGTCATTCTGGACCCAACCGTAAAAGCTTAGCGTTCACAAACAACGATATGCTTACTTAATAATAGATAATTTAAGCATTATTTTCCAGTATTCAAAATAATTAATTTAAAAGTTGGGGAAAAAAAATCTCACAACTTTTGTTACGTGCTGATTCTTCTTGTTTGCTATACTAACCTAATAACTAGTCATAACATAACTTAAAATTGAAATTCAAATAAGAATAACTTTTTTCTTCCAACTTCTCGAACTTCGATGTAATTAACAATTTTATTATATGTATTTTCCTTTATCGAACTGGATAGGTTTCATTTGTGAACGCGGCTTCTAAGGCAGGAAAATACATGGGCTATGACCGTTCTTCTTTGTGACCGTCTGCGCATAGCCTTAATCATTAGATTACCAAAGATATTAGTATGCCGATACAATGACATAACACAATGATAATCGCGTGCTGAATAAATTGCTACGAACAAATGTTGTTAAATTACAACAATCGTGATGGGATTTGAAATTGCCTTGTTACTTAAATTATGTTATTATATGTCTCGAATGTAGGAAAAGTTTCTACTTATTATACGGTTTGGTATTCAAATTATTCAGAAATCCAACTTCTATTTTTTTATGCAGTTACTAGGCAGTACTAGGTACCTAACAGATATTTTGTATAGTTATTTAGATTAAACTGAATCATTTTCTCTTTATTCAATATACCTAAGTTATATTTTAAAAAACACAGCAATATATTTATTATAACATCTTATAATAATAATAAAAATATAGAGGACGATTTACACATATTGCCCTGGTAACATACTAAGCTCTAAGCTAGTAGGTACTGTGTGTAGGTACCAGAAACAACGCTATAATACATATTTATTTTTTTAAACATCCAAACCATGCAAACTGTACAGAAAAACGTATGTGTAATTTTTTGCCATGGGTGGGTATCGAACCCACGACCTCCGTATACAACGCCAAAGCCAACGCCGATTATATTATTTCAGTTAGATTTATTTTACCGAGTCTATGAAACCCCGTAACGAATTTGCCACTTGTTCGATTTTTGGATTCCGAATGGCATTAACGCTGACGAAGCTTAAGAGAGAGAAGTCTTAAGACACCAGCGTAAGCTTAAGAAGCTTACGCTGGTGTCTTAAGACTTTCTAGGAGCCGCCATAGAGCACTTATAAGTTTTTTTTTTATTGGAGCACAGAATGTGACGTGAGTATCACCTGGTGAGCAGACCTACAAAGTCCATGAATGGGTTCAATCAATAATTGTTCTTAAACATCATTGATTGCTCACACTATGCCGGCTAAATGATGCGATTGCGAAATGGCCGACGACAAAGACGAATCGCATTACAAGTATATTTTAATATACGAGTACTCGCTGCCTTATCTTCAATTAAACCATCCATTTCGTAACCGCTTCCTGAAAGGAGACTACTACCTCGACAAGAAATCGATGCAATAATCTCCTGAATACCGGTGAACCCAAAGACTAAAACCGAAACATGAATAGGACACTTGACGGTTTTTGCATCTGTAGGAGCGTGGTAACGAGACCAGTCAGTCGGCCTAACGAAGTTAAAGAGACCATCCTCCCACCTAACCTATCTTATTATTTATTGATTTCCATTAATTTCTATCATAACATTCTTAAAAAAATATATATCTGCGACCATGTTGTTTTAAATTACGTTAGCTACAAAAGGACGTTTTGACAACAAAAGGACCTTGACATCCTTTACTAAATCCTTTTAACGAACAGAAACAAATGAAACTAAAAAATGTTAGGCACTCTATGCCCTTATGTTTTATTCTAAGGATTTATATATTTTGACAATGTAAACTTACCTTACCTTACTTAACTTTAAATGAAAACATTGGAACCTATTTCAGAAACATGACACTTGTAATAGTATACAATGATTGTATAGGTATACAATGATTTGAATTATCTTTGAATTAACAAAACCAAGCAATGTACCTAAATTGAGATATTTTTTATAAAACCCATGAATGGTATTTATAAAAAATATCTATAGATTTTTGTATATTATTTTTTTCACCGTGCATTTTTTTATTTATTTTTCTTTAAATACAATAATGAAACACACTTTTTTTTCTTTTTAGTGTCGCCCAGGCACCTAGTATATTTATATGTATATTTTGGTCAAGTTGTTATAAAAATAAACATGTTCGATAGTTCATTTCTAATGATTCGTTATCTAAAACTTCTATCCATGTTTTTGTAACTGGCAGGGTTATTTGTACTTTTTGGAAAAATTAAACGATCCTATTAGCGAAGCCAGAAAAAATCGCGATCTCGAACGTCTAAAGACGTGTAAATGTTGTTTTCAGTCATACTAAAGTTTTTTTTAATAAAAAAAAACGTAGAGGTGTAAATATTACTTACTCGATCCTAATTAGATAACTATTAACTTTGAAAAGACATCCAAAGTTTGATTTATGGTTCTAAAAATGTTTCTTTAGACATTTCAAAACTTAACTTTCCTAAAGAAATTATGCAATAAGGATCGAATAAATAAAATGTATACCTCCATGTTCTTTTTTTCCCAAAAAAACTGTTATTTATCTATGAAAACAACATTTAGATACGAGATTTAGAGTTCGCGAATCCTTTTCCTGTGCACTTTATTTCAGTTTTAAAGCTAATACATATGGTAGAGCCACATAACCTTACTACAATTACTATAAGTCAAAGTAAGCCTCTTTCATTTTACTTTAAGCGTCTTTGTTTGCTTCACTTATTCAAATTAACTAAAGGCGGATTGCTATAATCGACGGGAACGTTTGTTATTTCCCAATAAAAATGGCATATGAAGTTACATCCGTTAACTCCAACTGTTATTTTTATATGGAAATAATGCACCGTTGTTGTAGTAAATTACAGGAAGACGCCATAATATACTTGGCTTTACATCTTCCTTTTGACTTCTATTTATATATTTTTCTTTTCAATGATAATTGTCAATCTTCAACTCCAAAATACTATATATTTTTCTTAACAATTCCTAGCTTCTAAAGTTTGTACTTCAATATCAACAAAAACGTGCCAAAATTAATAAACACAAATGTTTTTGGTATTTAATTTGTATAAATATGCCTAAACAAAAAAAAAATGCTTCGTTTTTTTAATATTTAAAATCCGTTAAATACCAATCAATCTTCTCGCACCGTGTAACCTTAAGGTACCATTTATAAACAGATAATTTCAGAAAAATCAGATAAGCCTGAAAAAGATGTTTACAGGCTTACAGCTAACAATATCATGTAATTTGTCCCGCTATCAGTTTCCTTCAGTAGATCTCCGTGAATAGACGTGATCCGGAAAATAATCCGGATCATATTAGTAAAGTAAATTTCCAGTTCACATCGAAAATTAATTCTAATCAGCGAAAATGTTACTAAGAAAATGCAAATGGAGTCATGGCAGCCAAATGAACCAATACATCATGGCTGTGATGGGTATGGAAATATTTGTAAATTATTGTGACGTATAAAATCTATTTATTTCTCTAAAGAAAAATCTATTCATAAGCCATCCAACTAGGTTCATCTTATCAAGAAAACCAGAAAAAACTGACCTCCAAAGCCAATCTGTATGAAAATTTAATAAACCTTATCAAGACAGCGAGAAAATTCTGCCCTTTTCCAGAATCGATGTCTAATCAATTTTTATGCACATTTTTATTATCTTTGAAACCTGAAACAACTGGCCTAAATTTCCCACGGTATTTCGTAATTTTATGATTAGCTATTTCTATCCGTATCTCAATTTCATATTCTTTTAGTCATAAGACATTTAAGTATAAACCGACTCTAACCGACTAGTGAAATTTTAATTATTCATTTCCATTTATTTGATACTAGTAAGACTAAGGGTAGACGTTACTATCAAGAGGGTAGACGTTACTAGTAAGAGGGTAGACGTTACTAGTAATAGGGTAGACGTTAAGGCTGTTGAGCTATAAAGATCTGTAAACCTCCTGAAAGCCTGATTGATAATGTTTTAATATCTGCATATTCTCGCTCCGCTAGCACGGTTTCGGTACACAAAATATGATACCTAGCGTATTATATATATTTTTTTTTATAGAAGAATATGACTTGTAACAATATTGATCGCTCCCACTATTCTGGCTAATTGATGTGGTTACGAAATAAGCTGCGACATATTTGCATTACGAGTCTATTTTTATATCCTCGCTGCTTTATCGTCAAATCAATCGCCAAGAAGCATCGATTTCTTGGAAGTAGGAAAACCGGTGAACCCACAGACTAAAACCGACACTAGGTCACTATATACATTAGCCTATAGACTGACCGGAGAACTTTATATAATTTAATAAAATAATCACTAAAATCGGATCGCTACTATTTGTTAAATTATAAGCAAACAAACGGACAAACAAACAGATGCAATGACATTTTGCATTTTATATGTATTAGATATTATATCCGCAATGAATTCACTCAATTATATTTGATTGGATTTAAAAAAAAATCTTTTTTTTAATAGTTTTATACAATTATATAGAATCGGTACAATTTAAATATTTCTGTACTTAAACTTGACAAATCGTTACATGTTTTCATGAAAAGTTGTAAATAAACTCCATTTTATCTTATGTTTTAAACACATGTCTCTTGTCTTCCTTATTTGTTGATTTATAACGAAAAAAAAATGTCATCTTTGCCTTCAGATTGTATTTTATCTAAATTTGATTCATTAAAAAAAGAGTAAATAGTCTTTTTCTTTAATACCAATATAATTGTTATAATAATAAAAATTGATGACCCGTTGGGTCAGTAAGTTGGTAACTTTCAGTGAAAGCGAGGATCACGATTTATTCCCACCCCCCAAAACTATATATGTGCATACTTTCCTAGTTTCTTCCATATTCATGGCCTGATTTATAGGCGCGTCGGTTTTTTAGACTTCACTGCAACTAGATAACCACTTGTTTGGTGTAGACTTAGAATATCATCAGTTACGACGAGGTGGGTATAAAACCCTACCGCTGGGTAGCCGTCTAGGCGCTCTCGGGCGCCATAAGGCTGCCATGATTGTACGTACGTAAGTACTCATCAAAATAATAAAAATAAAATCAAATAAAAAACTGCTTGAATGGATATAAAATAAAAACACGCAAAATAAAGTTAATCTAATTAACTGGATAACTCCAGTATATATGTCGGATAATATTGGTAATATATTTTTTATCAAAATAAACCAAATATCATTTTAACTTTCAATTGAAGTGATCAATCTATTATTTTCCAAAATCGGTTTTAACTGGAATATTTTCCCACGTATTTTCAGTGTGGATAATATATATGATTTAAAAATTATTTACCTGCCTAGATTATTTTAATCTAGGCTTTTATAAAATACAAAGAATTTGTTTCCTCTACGTAAGCTGGTTATGGTTTTTATAATAATGAATCAAATAAGCAAGGACATCCAGTATTCGAAACTAGGACTTCTAACTGCACTCTAATATAGAGCAATTAGGAGAATGCACATAAAGCGTAATAGCAATGTCAAATTTCGTGATGGGTGACTTGTATCTGGTTGGCTCAGTGGTTGAGTACCTTGCCCCAAAAGCAAGGATCGTAGGCTCTAGTCCCAACCACCAGGAACTTTTTCATTGCAAGTTTATCCAAAAAAAAATTCAAATTTAACATAATAAAGATAGTGATAGAAGTTTTTTGAGTGAAAAGAAAACTGAGGTTAAGGATACAACTTAAAATACCCACTTATATAGAGTTAGCTACTTTTGAGGAGTTCAACCTTCTAGGCATCAGATCGTTACCAAGTTTACCGTGAATACATTTCATATAAAAAAAGAATAATCAACATCAATAGGTACACTCAGATAATAAAAATTTCAAAAGGATTTAGATAAACTTTCAGTGTGAAAACAACTAATAGCTACTTATAAATACCAACAACATTTAAACATTTATAAGATAAATATAGAACTATAATAGGCACAATCATACCATATTTTATCTTACTTTGGCACTAATAAATCTGTAGCTATTCAAACATTTTCAAGTAGAGTTGCCATTGCTGTAATCAGAGACTTTGAAGTAAAACAAACATGCTAATATTTACCTTCAAAATTTAAACGATATTTTACAAATTTATATAATAAAACCGAAGTTGCTTCCAAGGGAGATATGTACATGCGTCATTAAAGGCAAATTTGATAAGAATCTTCTATAATCAGGTTGTATCTATCAAGATGTCAACATGAAATCGTAGCCTACGATAACCGAGACCTTAATCATATATCACAATAACTGTCCATCACAGTGACACTGTTCAAGATCAATGTATGTACATTAATCTCCACTCGAGAGCAATATTGAATATCATAGTGTTGCTAGGTGCACTATCTGGGTTAAAAATAAATCGTAAAATGATGATTATATAAAAATGACAGGAAGTTAAAATTTTGATGACACAAACTTTTTGTTACATAATTTTTAGGATACTGTCGATGATACTTTTTTAAGTGACAGTTTTTATATGCTTTACAATATATAGTATATTAAATTTTTAAAGCTAATAGAGAAATCTGTGTATAAGTAGATAACAAGCAATGACAAAATTCGTAAGGGGTGACTGGAACCTGGTTGGCTCAGCGGTTGAGCGCCTTGCCACGATAGCGAGTTTCGTGGGTTCGAGTTCCACCCACCAGGATTCTTTTCATTGCATTTTTATCTTTAAAAATTAAATATAAGATTATCCTAATAAGAAATTTATAAAAATGTATAAATAAAAAATACTGAAAAAAGTAACAATATATTGTACAAACATATAAACATGACAAGGCTGACCAGGGTCATTATTTATATTGCAAACTTGTATTTCCCTATGGTAAGCCGAATCCATGAATGGGGTCGATCAGCACATTGTTGTTTAACAGCATTTGTCAATCCCTATGCTGCTAATGTTTATAACGCCAGCTAAATAATGCAGCGACTACTTTCAAATTCTCGCTGCTTTAACGTCAAATCAACTTCATTCCATGCCTTAATGCGAGCACCTAAGGAGATTACCCCCTCGACAATAAATCGATACAGTAGTCTCCTGAAAACCGGTAACATTGAGGGTTTACCGGTTTTCAGGAGACTACCTTATAAAGGTTACCTAAGAAAAAGCCTGTATAATAATAATAATCATAATAATAATAATATGTAGGACAACTTACACATATTGCTCTGGTCACAAAC
Source organism: Monopis laevigella (assembly GCA_947458855.1). Classification (NCBI taxonomy): domain Eukaryota; kingdom Metazoa; phylum Arthropoda; class Insecta; order Lepidoptera; family Tineidae; genus Monopis; species Monopis laevigella. The sequence goes on from OX381586.1 coordinate 7,147,065, forward strand.
TAAGCTCTAAGTTTGTACTATGTGTACGAGAAACAACGATATAATACATTATATATTTTATAAACACCCAGACCATGACAAACTGTACAGAAAAACGTACATTTTTTTATTTTTTTGCCTTGGGTGGGAATCAAACCCACGACCTCCGGATACAATGCCAAAGGCATAACCACTGCATGGTCTACGGAGGCGGTCAAATTGATGAATGGATGAAAGCTATGGAAATTTATTTATTTAAAATTATTTAATGCACAAAATTATACACAGATGCCTTAGGTATTTTCCACCAGCTAACCTTTGAGAGAGTGAAATATGTTTAGGAAGTAGGTAGAGATCATGCAAAAGTTGCTAACTGCCTTGCTGAGCCCTTAGCGGACGTGGTGGTGTGTATGTATATAGAAAATTAAAGAATTTAAATACCATGGATTTCAATATTACAACCACCAACGATTCAGACTCTAACTCTTCTTAAATTTAATAAAATAATCGAGAAGTTTCATAATTACTTCCCTTTAGATAATTAAGTTATATTTCGGAAAATCTGTTTTCAGGTGATCACTATTTGTAATATATAATTTTCTTGCCAAGAGCAAGGGAAAGGTTATGGACCAATGGTTCGAGTGATGGTAGAGCTGCAAAGTTCTTTTTAAACTTTAAAGCAACTTAATTTTCCCTTGCTCATATCGCCTAATCTTTGAAACAACATAATAAATACTAAACTTTACTAAATATTAGGAACTGAACCACCGACCTCAACAATACCTTCCAAAAATGATAGGTTATCAGACAGAAGACTGTTGCATTATTTTCTTGTCGAGGTGTTAGTTACCTTTCAGGTTGCAGTTACGAGGTTACGAAACGAGCAGTTACTTTGGTGATAAAGCAGCGAGAGTATTAAATTAAACTTATAATGCATTTTTGTCTTTGTCGCCGCCATAATAATAGATTAATAATAGACTATAAATTAAAAATATCACCTAAATTAGTGCCGTATGGCATAGTGCCCAAGACACTGCGTTTCTCCTCTGAATAGTTAAACTAACTTTCTGAGAGAAAAACGTCCCAGCACTTGGGTCGCTTGAGACTTGAACAAATTTTGCACCAATTTTTGTGTCCGACGACCACAGACCCAGTGTTATCAATGCTATCAATGCTGTTTAACAACAATGTATTCGTATGGGATCGACCCTACTCATGTTTTTGTAGGTCTGCTTACCATCAGTTATAAACAAAGTCACATACCATGCTCCAGTGAAAAAACATCCTAACTGAAGTATAGATATAACTTTTACTTACCTTTTTTTTCTGTATATTTTTATAGATTTAAAAGAAAGGAATCGCCTATCACAAGTCAAAGCCTTTACTTAGTATTCCTACCTTAATACTACTCGAGTATTGTTATTTCTATTTGTAATTGAAATAAATGTTTTCATACTTTCTGATTCTATAAAAAAAAAATTGTCCACAGTAACAATGCCGACTATGATGGTGGGCATGTTGCTAGGCTGGATGTCACCCATGATTCCTGTACTGCAAGACATAGAAGGACCTCTTCCTCAGCCTATTTCAGATAGCAACCTATCTTTACTGGCATCAGCTACCTTCCTCGTTGCATTCCCTTGCATGTTAATCGCTGGTGTCGTAGCTGATGCTATAGGCAGGAAATATGCTATTCTAATTACGTCTTTCTCTTTCTTAGTAAGTATATTTATTTATTTTATATATACCTAACAATACGTTTAAACACACAAATTGTACATAAAAACGTACATATACTGTGCCTTGAGTGGCAATCGAACCCACGACATCCAGATACAGCGCCGTTGGCGTAACCATTAGACCACAGAGGCAGTCATTAATGAATAGGTAAAGAGTATACTGAAACCTAGATTTCGGGCACATATCTTGACACAGGCCTAGACCTGGCATCGATAAATCCATGTATAGTTAAAATCATTTTCTTTCTCAGTCAGCCTCATAGTATTATTCTAAAACACTCATTGACACACGTGCACGTATAAATTCTAATTACTATAAAAACTATGTTATGTTAAATAAGAACGGGTCAATGTATTGATTTGTTACTTAATATATTTTTGGTAATTTGCTGTGGGTTATATTCAATTTCTAGTGCTACATGTTATCTTTATCAGCTAGACTTGCTATTTGTTTATATGTATATATTATTAACTTACAGACAGAAAAATGACTAGTATGTACTATCAAAATTGATGTATAAAATCACTGTTACCTATAACAAGTGATTTTCATAAGATATCTACAAGATCTCTCGACTATGATAAGAATAGACTTATCCGTGACCTACCAGATAATAATGTTGACTAACTTATATAACTTTGAAAGATTATCTTTACTAAGTCCTTGTTATTTTAGAAAATTTATGAAGTGCAAGTAGCTAAGCACTACTAAACTTTAAATAAATTGTATATCTTCCATCTAATCGATAACGTTGAAAGATATGTAACACTAATGAAGTTAATTTATTACAGGCATGCTGGTTAATGAAAATAATCTGGGTGAAAAGTGAATTCTTGATCATCGCCCGAGCGATATCTGGAATCGGAAATGCCGGATGCTACGTCATCCCACCCATGTACACAAACGAAATTAGTGACGAAAATATTCGCGGCTCTCTTGGATCCATGTTAATCTTGGCTCAAAATCTTGGCTTTCTAATTATGTACGTCTGCGGAGATCTGCTTTCATTCACAACTGTGTTGTGGATATCATTCATCATACCCACGGTGCACTTTGTATTGTTCATGCTACTACCAGACTCTCCATCCTACTTGGTAAAGAAAGGCAATATTGAGGTTCGTATATAAATTACAATACAATTTACGATTCAAAACAAACTGAAACATCTGATTTTGTAACATCTAATTTTATTTTACTATGCAATAGTTCGGATGTTTATACAATATAGGCGCAATAAATTTGTTTAAAAACTATAACCTACAATCTACCTATTGAATTTTTTATGGCTTATATTTCATCAATTCAAGAGTTTGTGCTCATATTCTTATAATAGATGACACAGATTCCGCTTACGCTAACTCAGAAACAATAATCACAGCATTGCTAGATATTGTGCAAATATAATCAGTGAATCCTTGTGTAGGATTCTTTTAATTAGCATTAATAAAGCATAGATCTCGGTTAAAATATTACTTAAATTTAGGTAGATAATGTAACTGTTTTAATTTCCAGGAAGCAACTGAAGTCCTAGCTTGGCTTAGGAGTGTGGAAACTGACGACAAAGGAGTAGTAGCAGATATTGATAAATTGGAAGCCGAAGTTAAAGAAAGCCGAGAAAATTCACAATCCGTGTTCAAAGCCTTATGTATACAAGACTTATTAAACTTATCATAGTGTACACATAACTGTAAATTCTATGACATTTCATCATGATATCTTGGTGTTTCAACTAAACTCACTCAAGCTTTGTTTAATATTGTATGGAATGTATTTAAATATAAATTTCTAGTGATAGATATATGTTATATCAGTTGACATCAAGGCTAGTTAAACAATACACATCTATCAATGCACTCGACAAAGGCAATATCCCAAATAGTCATAAATAGACACCCTACTGCATACCCCGTGCATAATAAAAATCTAAAAATAGCTCGAGATCTTTTTGGGATACAGTGAGACCGAAAGCTAACTTTCATTGACTCAGAGACCGAGCAGAAACTGTGTCAATTTCGAAACTTGTTATTAATTAATTAAATACTATGAATCATTATGGTAAAACCGGTAGTTTGGTTTGCAGTTATATTAAATACCACAAAGAACAGGTTACGATGATATCAGAGTTTTTACTATTTTCTTTTTGACCTCAGTAGTCCTGCAGTCAATTATTATCAATATTAATATAATAAATATCTGATCACACACTTTACATTTATCAACAATAAACTAGGTATTTAAAAAAAATACTTACACACGTTTTTTTTTTCAGTCTGCAACAGCACGACCCTAAAAGCTTTCGGAATTGCAGTGGTTGCTCTAACAGTTCAGGAGACAGGAGGATACTTAATCCTGTTGACGTATGCATCATTGGTATTCGAGAAGGCCGATGCTGGATCTGCCGTGTCTCCTAACCAACAGGCGATGGTGCTTGCTGGTGTACAGCTTCTGGGATCAGTAGTAGCCATGTTCTTAATTGAGAGGATGGGAAGAAAGGTTTGTGACTATTGTTAACTTACCCTTAGTTTCTGTAAATATTTTGAATAATCAAATTTTAGATATTTAGTAGACTCTAATTATGTAGTCTTTAAGCTAAATATGTTTATCTCATGATACCGTCTATATTTGAACAACCAAACACATTTAAATCGATGAGGAAAGAATTTTTTTTTTCTTAAATAGCGCTTAAAGTTTAATGTAGGTCAGTTTGGTTTATTCAATCTCAGCACCTTCCTGTAGCTAGATGAAATCATTTTCCAAGAAATGCAACTGTTAATATTAAAATGGGCATCAGGATTGAGGTGCCACATTTTGATAATACGAATTTTCTATTAATTATTGTGCCAATAGTTGGTAAAACCCGAACTTAAGTTTGTAAAAAAAACTCATGTTTTTAAAAGTTAAAATAAAAAAGTTATATTTGGCCCCTCCGTGCTGATGTTTTTATTAAAATGTAATATGTACACTAGTTACTTACTTTAAAAAATAGGTCTAGTTTGTAAAAAAAAACATCTACTTTCGAACCTTGCAACCCTCACTTGAATCTATTTAGTATATAACGGAAATATTAGAAAAAGAAAAATCCCATGTAATATTTTAAATTGCGGTTTTGTTTACAAAGTTAAGGTCCATTTTTACCAACTACCGGTATAAGAATCATATTAACCCTCTAAGATTTATTATCATTTTTTTATTATAAAAAAAATAGCCCCTCAATCCTGATGTTTATGGTGTTAGAACCGAGGTTGATGATATAGAAAGAAACCTGTAGGTATACAGCATTAGACATGATGATATTAAGTTCGTTAAACATACAATCTATTGAGCTTTTAATTTATTTAAGATTAAACGTCGTGAAAATGAGATTGTCCATCTTCTTAAGTCTTAAAATAAGATGAATGTTTAAAAAGGATTATAATGTATTTACTTTGCAAGTCATAGCTAACTCATTTAATTCTATTGGCTTCGTAATTTAAACCATAGATAAGAGTGTCATCATCACACGTGCACTGTGTTTATAAAGCCGGATTGGAATTTATCTTTATTATTATTTGTTGCCTTGAATTTGAACTTGCAATAAGTATTTCATTTCAATTGATCATAAAAATATTACCTATAGAAATTCTGAGAAGGACAACCTATACCAGGTGTGCTGTGACTCGATACCTATAACATTGCTTTGAAATGTGGTGACGAATAATAAATTGTATTTAAAAAATACACTACCTATTAAAGTTGTGAGTTATAAATAAAATAAATACCATCACGGGTTCCAATTTGGCTCCCGAGAACCGTTTAAACGGCCTCAGGGTCCCAGCGGAGGGATTAACCCATCCTCATTTCGCCGATGGTATTCGGAGGCAACACCTAACAAGTGGCGAGCTTGTTGCGGTGTTTATGATGAAATAGCCTCGTTGTATAAAGCGGTCACCCATCTCAGGCCGGTCTTGTTGTCATCTGCTTAACCTTGCTATCAGTTGCGCAGTAACTTAACCACTAGGCTGGGGCCGCTTTTTGAGTTATATGACATAAATAATTATGTTACCAGCAATAATTATGTTTTTTTACCTATAACTCAAAAAATATGAAAGCTAATTTTTAAAACAAAAGCCTACTACATCGTCAAAATTTTAGCTTTACTCCGCTGTTAGTTTATTTTTTAAAATAACAATTTCATCGAGCTTTCAATCTGTAAGAGACTTTTATGTAAAAAAATGGCCAATTTTGAAACCATACGGATTTTTTTGTTTTTTTATTTTTAGTATCTATCATAAATTTGAATAATCTCCATGTTACAATTGAATTGAAACTCAACAATAATTTTATTGTATCGTTACTTTCTGGCCAATCTCAAACTATTAATAAAATTGGTCTCCATTAGTGGAAGTAGGTAAACAATCAAAGCACGATACATACAATACATACAATAAAATCATCATTAATTCTAAATAACTTAATACACGTAGGCTACACACAAATTAGATTTAATAATGTCATATACGTGGTGGCCGAGTTGGTTAGACCTTAGACTTAACACCTAAGTGTTCCCTGGTTCAAATCCCGGTATGTACCAAGGAGTTTTTAATGTACATATGTTTAACAGCACCACTATAGTGCCTCGGAGAGCACGTTAAGCTGTCGGTCCCAGTTTCACTATACCAATTTGTAAAACTGTTTATAGATGGGTTATTGAGTCCATCCAAACATCGCGACGAGCTAGCCACTTGTTCGGTGGTATTAAAAACCCCCGCTTGGTACCCTGAGGCTATCTAGGCGGTTTCGGGCGCCGCCGTAAGGCACTCGTGATATTTATTATTATTTTTTTAGTTACATATACAAAAAATAAACTATTTATTTTAAGTTGTCTGGCCATTTTATTAAAAGTCTGATTGTGATACCTACCATTGCATTTACGACAAATGTTTCCAGCACTGATTTTTTTTCATACGAGTTTTATTATATTTTAATTTATAAAATGTCTTACCATTTCAGTCCCTACTAGCACTCATGTCTTTCGCATCGGGTGCCGCGCTACTACTCCTAGGTTTATGGTTCGCGTTAGTCGGCACCTACGACTTGCCTGGATGGGTGCCTATTGCTGCCATGTGCGCCAGCATATTCTGTACTGCCGGTGGATTCCAACCAGTGCCATATGTGATACTACCAGAGTTGTTCAATTTCCAAGTAAGTTACATAAAGAATTAAAGGCTATAGAAATAAACAGGATTAATAAACAACCAAAAAATGTAAAGTCCTCTTAGTCCTCTACATTCTTAATATAAGAAAACACTAATCTAATATTGCTAAGGCAATAGCAAACATTTTTCTTTTCGACAAGCTATCTGAGCTTATTTTAACTGGGCTGGCAAATGGCTTATACCTTGCCTTTTTTTGCAAAGGATCATTGGCATATTTTCGAACCGACCCAGCTAGTGATAGGCTGCTGTTAATAATATAATGTATCTTTAAATTAAACATAAATTAAACATAAATAGGTACTCCATTTTAGATTCTGACGTTTTATATAGTAACTTCTATTTAATCCATTCAATAAATTTAAAAATATTTTCTTCTAGCTCCGTGGCTTGGTATCTTCAATAGCTGTATCCATGACTGGTCTCTCAGACTTCGTGCAGACTGCGTCTTTCCAGCCCCTCACCAACTCCATTGGCATCCACGGTGTGTTTTGGGTGCTTGCCGGGATCTGTTTCTTTGGTACCGCGTTCACCATCTTCTTCATCCCAGAGACCAAAGGAAAGACCCTTCCTCAGATCTACGAACTTATTGGCAACAACCCATTATGTGGCGGAAAGAAATCGCGACAACAAGTTGCATAAAAGACTTATTTAAGTATTATTGTTAAGATAGTATTAGTTAAGTATAATGTTAGATTTAGTTAGATAGTTTATTTATTATAAATTAAATTAAATTATTGTTATTTGTTGTTTTTATTTGGATGTTTCATTTCTATTTTAGTTTTTGATACAGTATGCTTATTAGCAATAACTACTTTTATGTGAGCTCGTTTTGAATTTAACATAGGAAAATCATTTCAGAAACGAACATACGGATGATGATTCATTCTGGACTTGAAACCTATTAAAAGTTATACTAAATAATAAGTTCATTAAGGCAATTAATAAATACGAACGTATAGTTAAGGAAATTATTACGTACTCAATTGCCATGGGTATAAAGTCCTCTCACATCATACCAAGTGCTAAAGCTAACAAAATAAAATGTAACTCTAAATTAGCTCCTCGTTTTACAAGCAATAAATTTAATAGGCCCCTGTGGAGAGGGAGAGGGCTTATGACAATGAGATTGATGTAAAATAAAGAATAAAGATTAATGACGCAATGTTAGTCGTGAAACAAAAAAGGGCCCCTTTAGGAAAAAATGACAAAGCTGTAAGGCTGTAAAGTTTAAGGTGCGTATTTATGGATAGGTCTCACATTATATATGATAATATTTACTTAAGGACACTGCATTCGTAATCGCGAAGTCTGTGTTCCCCAAAACTACGTTCCTGCGTTCAAAATGAGCTTTCGCACTTCTCTCAATTACTGTTTCTTGTAGTTTTTTTTTTCGATTATTGTATAAATATTATTAATCTTAAAGCTTTTATTTTTTAAATAATGAATGAAAGAGGCAAATTGTACTTTTGTGAATATCGATCCATAAATAGGCCCATGTAACAATAACCGGTCTAAACGAGTCTTACATTGAAATCATTTAATCAACAACCCGCGAATATTTAAAAATTACTAACAATAATCAACTTTGCTTGATAGTTTGTGACCAGAGCAATATGTGTAAATTGTCCTAGGTACATATTATTATAACAGATTATATATTTAATATAAAATTAAATATAAATTTAAACTTACTCCTCTATATTTAAATTAACCTCGTTGTCGGTTCTAATTTTTAACGTTGTGACAATTTGGTTATTATAGAAAGGGAGCGTGTTGAAAGTCAACTATGGTAATTAGTTTTGTGAGGGCGTCAGTTTGGGGATACTAAATTGACTTACCTACACTATGTGCAGTGTAGAACGTGATTTAATGCAATTTGTTTAATTTTGCTACAAAACTTTAAGGCTGAGTTGAACCAAAATAAACTATCTGTTTATTTAACGATTAAAGCTAAAAATGGCATCGAATGTACCAGTTTTATTTTGAAAGTTGAATGACAGCTGGTACATTGAACGCCATTTTTAACTTCAATCGTTGCAATTACTTTAACTACCCGTTTGGTTCAATTCAGCCTAAGAATGATTTTTAATCGATGTTTTTTTTAAAGCACTGCATGTCATTTTGTATCTTTCTGATGGTAATTAGACCTACAAAGTAGTACAAAGTCTATGAATGGGGTCGATAAAACATTGTTGTTTAACAATAGCATTGGCTGCTTCCGCTATGCTAATGATGCGGTTACAAAATGGGCGGCGACAAAAACTGATTTTAATATTTTATTTAGCGAAACTTTCTGAATAGTGGAGTTAGAATTTCCATACATGTTCATATGATTCCTCTAAAGTATACTTACCTCTACTAGAAAATGTTATAACAATTATTTGCAAACTGTATAGAAAACGTATCTCTCGTACTAATTTTATTTTGACATAACTGGGAATCTAACCAACTATCTCCGGATACAACGCCATACCATGGAGGACGTGTATTTTAAGAAGTTTCTCTTATTACATGTACGGTGCTGCGGGTATATTTTTTTAAGGAAAACTTACAACTTAAACTTTTATAAACCATAAATAAGTAAACTAAAAATATAACAATACCTACATTAAACTACATAAAAATCCTTAAATGGGATACTACTTGGCAGAGTACCTATAGCACAGGCAGCATTGCCACGTTGGATGGCAATGCTGCCTTTTTGTTTTAAGTAGTTGTGGCATATTTTGGAAACACCATATTCGGGAAATACACATATTTTATTTTCAATTTTTGTTAAGTACTGATGATGAGAATTTTCGCTAGTAGACGTATGATTAGTGATGGATACAAGTTGAGAGACGGACTTGGCTTAATGACTGTCCATTAGGATAATCACTGACTGACTAATTACACTTGATAACATAATGTTATTTTAATTAAGATCTACTTAATCTGGACTGTCATCTAAGTTTCATCAATAGCTTTTTGTAGTTAAACCGCATTAGGTGGAAGTATAATTCGTTAGGCCGGCCGACCGGTTTTGTTATCTAATCTTCTTCTTCTTTTAATTAAATGGCCTTCTACGCTTTACGAATAATTTTGCCAATGACAAGTGGGTAGATTTATAAAGTGAAAGAATGTAAAGTAAAAGTTGGATAAGAGGAGGGAAAGGAATTGGGAAAGGACTAGGGTAGAAAAAGGAACGACGACATGACCGTATGTAAGCATACGGTATAGTCAAGTGAAGAAAGGAAATACCTAGAACCAACGTATGGGTACCGCCATTTTATAGAAGGTTAAGGGATTCACTACGCTAACAGAAACACTAAGAACATTGCGCAAATGCTAAACTTCTCACACTTAAGATCACTACGAATGCATATTTTACAAAATTGATACATTTTTGCAAAATGATATCCTATAAACTTAACTATGAAAAATATAATACAAGCACAAGTCTACAGTCTTCGGGCTACCCTCAATGAACCCTATACCTAACCTACATATGCCTAAACCGTCAATTGACTAATGAGCAATTCCTATAATCATTGGTAACGACAACACTTCGTTATTTCCATACAAAAATGTTAACGTCCGTAGCCTGTAATTATTATAGATGGCAATAACAATCCTGTAATTATTATAGATGGCATTACCATCAACGTTCGGTTTTAGTCTGTGGTTTCACCGGTTTTCAAGATCGATTTCCTGTCGAGGTGGTAGTTTTCTTACAGGATGCGGTTACGAAACAGGCAGTTAAGTTCACATTTTTCGTCGCCAATTTCTTAACCGAGTCGGCATAGTAGGAACGATCAATGTTCGGCATAGTATGAACGATCAATGCTGCCAACACCGTGTTGATTGATCCCATTCTTGGACTTTGTAGGTCGGCTTACCATCAGGTTAAGGTAAGTCAAGTTAACTTAAATATTAAAAACTGGAAAGGAATTGTAAAAAATCACACGCCATTTATTGTTACATAAATTAGTAATAAATAAAGAAAAAATCTAAAAAATTTTTAAGTAAACCTAAAATAAAATAAAACCAACTGTAGCGCATTAAAGTTTTGTATTTAAAATAAAAACACGAAACAAAATTAATCAAAGTTTTCGTGACTTGGAAACTTAAAGCTACTGCATTGCCCTTATATACTTTGTTGGATAACTTTAATAAACCTGACTTTTCAATAACAATAATAAGAAAATTAGTAAAAACAAAACCCAGCAAGTTTGAAACTTAGTAACTAAAGCAACTCAAGACATCTATTGCAAACTTATGGTACTAAAGCTTACTTTATTATTACTAGATGCAGATACATATTTATCTTCTATTTTATCCTACTACAACCCATTTATTTTTACATTTTTTATTATTGTTATTGTTTTTAATTTTATAAACTTTATTGCCAAGGCGACTTTATTTTTTTATTATCTTTATATTTATAATAAAATGGTAAATGAATAAAATATGTTCCTACAGTGATTTGATTTAAAAAAATGGTGAGAGGGACTTCAAATAGGCTATAAAAGAAGAATATATAATTTTTGGAGACCTATATATTTCAAGTTTATTAATGAAATTAGTTGTAAATAATTATAACAGATAAAAAAAATCTTTAAAATCTCTTCCAACAACAATTTGATGATAAAAATTTGAAAAATGTTCCCGGAACATTTTTTTTCTAGTTTGTTAATGAAAAGTTTTGTTTCTAGATTAAATTAATTTAAGTATACATAATTTAAAATTATATATATATATATTCTATATAGTATAGAGTGTCAAAGTTCGATTAGTAATCGTTTCAACCAACGCGACGTTCAGTAGACATATCGCCGTGTTAGAGCGAAAACCAACTAACTCATTTTTTTTGGTAAATTCACTTTTTTACATCAATCGTTTCAAAAACTTCCGCTTTCTGTAATGATAAAATCGACTAAGCTCTGGGACGTTTGGTTTCGAAGATAGTGGGTGTTAAAAACAATTAAACGAACGGTTTTAGCCGAAAACATAAATTCAAAAGTAATTAAATGTGGATAATATTTTTAATTTCATATTTATGCTGTGGTAGATACGACTAATTCCCTATAAATTGTTTTTACTTGGATAAGTTCTTAAGCAAATATCGATTTGTTTGAGAAAAAAATCCGATTAAAAGTTTTTAATTTCTTTTTTTCTCCATTATATTAGCATGATTCTACTAAAATCTAATAGTAAAACATTATACCGAAACTTAAGTGTTTTTAGCATGCGAAGTTTTTTGGTTTTTAATATAAATAACCAACTACAAAAATACGCTATAATGAGATAGATGGTTTTAGTACTCATATGCAAATGTATCTTAACATTCTTAACTCATAATATCGAGCGCAAAAACCAATTATCTCATGTTAGCTGTTTTAGTTTGGGAGTCAGCGTGCGATTATCCGGTGTTTTAATGGTTTCTAAGTCTTGGAGTGATTAAAACGTGGCAGAAAAATACAAATAATCATCGTTGATACATAATTAGTTAGCAGTTTAAAGGATTTTCTTAGATTTTAAAGGGTAAGTCTTCATTTCTTTATATTTGAGGTAATGTTGCGGAGGGTTTTTAATTGTAAATGTTTTACTTATTTTGGCCATTTATATTGTATTTGAAAATAAATTTATTCCTTTCAGTACGTACGGTACTAACACACCATTATTTACAAAACATAATTATTATTTCCAGGCTAAGTATTCAGAAAATTATGAAACCTACCTACTGTTAGGCAGTAGATGATTCCCGAAAAAAAATGTAATGGATGATAAAGAGGACTTTTTAATATCCCAGGCCTACGACTTATTTCAAAAGCCATAACGAAAAACTTTTGGTATTTCGATTCGATTATCGATTGGCTCTTTGGTAAAGCCCTAAAATTATCTCTAAGACCCCAGGTCTTAGAGATAATTCGGGCGAGGCGACGTGTCGCGTCGCCTTTAATCAAAACTGTATAGGCTTTGACAGTGGTAAGTTTGTAGGTAAGTGGGTAAGACGTAATGATCTTTGTCTATAGATTTGTTGGACCTGTGTCCAACTTCTAAGAGGCTGCAAGGTTATTTTTATTTGACTTATTCATTACAAAATCATTTGTATTTTAGGGTTCTGTACCCAATTATACAGGTACTTAATATGTTATTATAGCTACCTTAATATGTTGGTCCATTTGCCTGACTGTTACATGGCCAAATTGTCGTCTTCAGGGCCCAATGCTTAAAAAAACATCAATCTGTACCTGTAGTGTGAGTTTTAATTCCATAGTAGTTTACGTTAACTGTTGCGTTTATCGAGCACTCTCCACCAACCAGAACAGTTCACTTACCTAAACATTTAAAATCATCCTATCTGATTGGTGGAGACACTCACACTAGAGGCACTGGTTAATTATAGTTTTTAAATCACCTCTACTGACTTAACGCCTGCTTAACGTCTCAAAGTACGGGATCATAACCAAACTAGAAAATTTCTGGGCAGAAGGATCGATTTTAAAGGAAGAACACCATCCTTAGATGTGGTTGTGGAACGCTTTATTAATGGCATAAACAAGGTAGATCAACAGCCAATTAGTAATGTGAAGAAAGCTAGGATTTATGACAACTACCTAACATCTAGTCTAACATGGCCTTTTCTTGTATACGACTTTAACAAAACTATTCTGGTAAATCTGGATGCAATTGTCATAAAAAAACTTAAGTCTTGGCTTGGGTTAGCACAGGGCGCTCACTCCTCCACGCTGTTCAGGGGACAGCAACAATTTGGGGTGAATTTTAAAAAGCCATGCTGGGACTGCGAGACATATACTTCCTTGGGTGCAAGACTCTACTTGAAAAAGGACACGATAAAGTTCTAGAATACCGACATGATAAAGTTCTAGAATAAATTATTCGTGAAGTTGTAAGTCTCAGTATTGCTAGAGCCAGAAAAGGATTATCAACAAATGGAAGACTAACTACTTTTGTAAAGGAGACAACTCAATAAAACTCAAAGTAAACCTTTCTCAATCCTGGACAAAGCACAAGACTGGAAAATATTCATGGATGCATTCAAAACACATTACAAAATTCCAAACGAACTAGCAGTTTCAGCCTATAGACTAGACATACTGGTGTACTCTCGGTACTTGAAGAAAGTAATACTTATAGAACTCACCGTTCCGTGGGAAACAAACATTCCTAAGGACCACAACATCAAGTCCAACAAATATTTTGATCTCATAAACGAAATTACTAGAAACGGATTTAAAACGCAACTTTATGCAGTGGAAGTTGGTGCAAGAGGAATTCTAGCAAAGTTTTTGCATCGTCTATTGAAGGATCTTGGCCTTCCAAGATCAGCTGTCGGAACTTTTATGGAGCGCGTTTCCAAGATGGCGCTAACAGGATCACATAGTATTTGGTTGAGTAGAGGGGGTAGTGAACACAGTGCAGATGAGAGTTCAAAAGGCCTTTAAACCTACTTCGTCAAAATAGTTGACTGTTTAAAATTTACTTTTAAATGTACTACAAATTTTACAGAATATGACCGAGTAAGCATTTGTAGAAAATACTGGAGTATGGACTAAACCAGCAATGAGAACTTTCTTTTGGGATGAATTAAAATTCATCGGCCAAAAAAAATATAGTTGAAGCGTTGAGAAGCGCGATTAACTGAACAATCAAACACAAAAATGTATTTCCTTTAAATTAATGACCCAAAGCACGAAGTTTGTCAGATTTTTTTTTGTAAAACGTTTTATAAATCGATGAATATCTTTATAGTCAAGCTTAAACTAACCCTAACTACTTAACTATCTACATATAAATACACACACCCACACCAACACTCACTTCCACATACACACACACACACTACTTGTGATAAACTCAACTTAAATTTTAAGAATATTTAATTAAATAATAAAGCTTAATAATACAAAATGTTGTTTTTTTTTCATACATAATTTAAATAATAATATTTATTAGAAAATAAAAGAATCTTTCCTTCATTGTATAGGTTGTGGATTGACGATTGACCTAACAAGACTTACCCCCATATTCTAAGACGTATCCTTAACTCCACTTTCACTTAAGGGACGTCTGTCTCATACTAGCTTTCTTTACTTGATATTTAGTGAAAAGAAACAGACGTTCCTTGAGTGTAAAGTGGAGTAAAGAACATGTCTTAGAATACGGGGGCTAGTGTCAGAGTTTAAAACCGCCTGTAACATGGGTAATGTAAAAAAACCATTTGAACAGTGATTGAAACCGACGGTGACGGTTTAACGTGTCTTTGAAGCACGGAACCATTTTTTTCTTATCGCGGTATTAAAAAATAATAAGTTTCATTTAATTTTGATGACTTGACCTTGCATTTGGTATAAACTTTATAAAGTTTAATGTAATTAATTAAATATTAAAACCCCATATATTGTTAATTTTAATTTTTATCTACTGGTAAAACCAACTATTATTTACATTTTTGCCAATAACTTCTACGCAGTAAGTAAAATATTTCGTTTTATGAGCTAGTATGAACAAACATGCTGTTATTTAACTTGGAAATTAGTTATTAGCTGCCTTCCTATAATACCTTGTAAAATAAGTTGTGATTTTGGTTCAAGAAGAAAAACCAATTAAGTAAGTCACCCAAAAAAGTATTTAGCTATTTTAACAATATTGTAAGTTGTATTTGTTTAATTTATATAAATACACTTAAAGGTTATAAAATTTTCTACCTACCTACTTGCTCTTATATCTCTCAATGTCTTGACAAATATGTGAAAAAATACCACAAACTTTCAAAACGCATTTCCTCAAAATATTAATTGTGCAAAAATGGCTAACTTAGTTGGTTTTCGTTCTAACACGGCGATATACGAGTATCTAGTAATAAACACAACACTTCTTGTGTAGTTATTAATAATTTTATTAGCAGACATGTCCCGTACTCTATTAGGTATTATATTCAACAACATTTAACCATAACAATGCATCGTTCAAGAATTCCTATTAGCTACTAAAACATGGCTACCAAACCAACCGTCCATTTCAAAGTTGTGACGCAACCTTACGGTATAGATCTCGACTAACTGTTCCATGAAAAGCACAAAAGCGGCGTTTTTCTCGCTCCACTGCCTTCGACCAAATATTCGTGTGTGCTATTGATTCAATTCAAGTCTCCACAATACCTTTATTGTAATATAATACCTAACTAAGTATTTCGATGGCCCGTGTTTTTGTTGCTCAAATGGGTATAAAATTTTTCATGTTTAACTTTAAAAGGTTTTCTGTTATTTTGTTAAAAAAAAACTTTTAAGGTACTAAAATCGGTTTAGTATTTACAGATTTGTTATTGTTTGAAACGGATTTATTTATATTTGAAGACTTTTAGATTCGATTTCTACTGTTATTATTATTAAGTTTTAGGTGGGACCACAGTGTGTTCTAAAACTTCGCTAGTTTCCTTACTATTGCACATATATATAGATAGAAAAACCGTCAAGTGGCCTAGTCATGTTTCGGTTTTAGTCTCTAGGTTTACCGGTTTTAAGGAGCCTTCTGCATCGGTTTCGAAGTGAAGTCTTTATTCAGGATGCGATTACGAAACGGGCAATTGATTTACGATAAAGTAGCGAGGATATTAAAGTAGACTCGTAATGCAGATGCTTTGACGCCACCCATTTCATAACTGCATCATTCAACCGCTATAGTGGGAGCGACCATTGCTGCCAAACAATAATGTGTTTGCAACCCCATTCATGGACTTTAGGACTACTTACCATCAGGTATATACAAGGTTACATGCATCGCTTCAATATTTTATAAAGATGCCTTTAAAAAAAATGTATGTAGGCTTTTTATTTTAAATGCGTAATTTTCTAAGAATGACATTAGTGTTTAAAAAAACCTACTATTGTAGGCTTTTTTTAAACACTAATGTCAATAGCAAGCTTTAAACAGTGTTAATAAATTATCGCTTCTGAAATTATAATTAGTTACTGCTCCACTTCAAAATTATTCCATTAAAAATAACTTTGATTTTCATAAACCTATCATTGAGGACATAATAAGAAGATACGCTTGTACGTAAGGAGTGTGTGAAACAAAATAACAAAAAAAAACAATGACAAATTTCAGAGGGGTGACTTGACTGATATCCGTGTTTTTTTTTTGTCGCTCTAACCAAGTTAGTTTCATAGTAGTTATATTGCAGTTAATCCTAAAAATATTTCCAAATATAAAACATTATAGAGTATTTCTACTTAATATTGATTGAGCAATATACTCCCAAACGGCGATGGAAGCAAAATCAAAACAAGTAAAAAAAGTTTAGTTTTATTTTGTTTACACGTGGCAGCTGCCCCATCTCGCTTGTAGAATCGTAAAAACTGAGCAGAAAAGCATAAAACATGTATTTTTAATGCCAACTCTCACGATGTATTTCTTTTTATTGTTCGTAACAAAAACATATTCGGCGTCTGATGTATAAGGACCCTAGTATAACCATTAACGTAGGAAAATATAGATGTTATAAATCAGAACAAATATCGAAAATAACAACACATAGGTATAGAACGATATAATTTTTACAAATACAAATCAATTATGAGGTATTCATTCACACAAAAGCACGCCAATTCTTATTCGCTTATTTGTAACAAGCAAATTATAATTAATTGAATTGGCTATTTTTTAAGCTGGTAAGAGACTAGATTTGTTAGACAGCTTTACCATAAGTTTTACAGTCTTTTGCTTATTGCTATACAGTATACAGTCCCTGGCCATATTATTAGACGCATTGTGCATTTTTTATATTATTTCTAATAATTATGCTTTGAATATTATTATTGCGATTATTCGTAAAATTTATAACATTTATTTAGGATGCTTAAGTTTTTTTTGTATTATTGAATTTCATATCGAATTTTTCTATGTGATATTAAATTGTTACTTATAGAATAGAGATAACACTTAGTGTATTCGAAAATATCAGAGGCCCTAGTGTGAATTTTGTAACGTTTACTATCCAGTTAACTATACTACTGCGTAATTTTTCCACCAATCAGATAAGCTTATTTTGATAGTCCAACAAAATAAAAAGATCCTATTAGTGGAGATTTATCGATTAAGGAGATAGTAACGTAAAAAAAAACTCAGGGCCTCTGATTGATACCTTCCAGTAGACTAAGATAATAACTTTATATCACTTAGCAAAAATATATATAAAATTCAATAATATAATGTACTAAATAAACGTTATAAATTTTATTATTAATCGCATCAAATATTGTACCTATTCAATATGGAATTATGTAAAAAAATAAAATTGCGGAGTGTCTAATAATATGGCCAGGGACTGTATAGTTCAAATTTATGTTATTCATGCATGGCTACAGTTTAATTAAACTGCACAGTAAGCAAAAGATTCTTTAACAAAAACTTATGGTAGGGCTTACAGAATAGTTTTCTACGTTTTTAAAGCTCTTTGTCGTTCTATATTTCCCTATATTAATGCCTAGACAATAAAATAAAATAACTAACTGATTATAATCAATTTTATTAGAATGCTCAGTACAAATTTATTTCAATATTCAAAATTTTCTACATTTTAATACAGTCTTTTACATGAATAAATTAATTTTTAACAAGAATAAATTACAAAAGCAATTATAAATTTGAAATGCGTATTTTGGTATCGAACTTGTACAAAATTTCTATACAATACTTAAACTAATATTTACAATTTCTTACATTTATCTAGGCATATTGTCTAGGACTACCTACTTCTAGAGTTATTGTACAACAAATAAATAACGAAGTGCCTATAGTATTTTGTTACACCAGCGGCTCTAGCATTCGGCTAAAGTGCCGTTGTCGACAATAACTTTATTGTAATTGTGATGGATGCATTAAAAAAACGTCATAATTAAACAAATCTAGCTAACTACCGAAAGAAGATGATTGTGCCCTTAATCACGGGTTAAGGGTATCTTATAAGGAGATGGTCAGTATAAACAAAATCGCCTATAATTTAGTTTTGACAATCGTCGAACCGCGTAGAATTTTAATATTATATTGCCGACATTGGAATAAAATGCTCTCAGCCTTACAATTCAAAAACATTAAAAAAAAACATTAATTTTTGACATGTGTATGCAAGCCGCTAGTCAAAATCAAAGAAGCTATTTACGGTGACACCTACTCAAATATTCTTAAACGCGCCTCGGTGGGATCCTGAATGGCGGGGCTTTGGACAAGACATTTAGATACCTCTTAGGTATTTTTTGTTTGTAATAAGACCGGATATGCTTCTAGATAATGCCATTCTATAGACACTTTCAATAAATAAAGAGATCGTCTGTCATAGACTCATACCAGATATGTTTGTACCGTATGCTCAACCACCACGGCGTTAGCGTGCGCAGGTCTGCCCCGGTACTCCGCTCTGTCTGCCGACGAGTAGTCCGACTCTATGGTGGAGTAGATATGCTCAGACAGAGGCCGGTCTGCCTGCAGCCTTTCCGCGGACTTTGCACACAGCGTCTGACACGTACTGTTCAACGCCGAAGCATCCATCGTATAAGTGTTAGACTGTCGACCGTAATTTAACCTCTTCAACTTCTGACTATGTCTCTTAGACGACGGCATCGCGTATCGTAACCTCTCCCAAAACCGTTTCTCTTTCCAAGTTATCTCCAAACCCGTTTTGAAATATGGCTTCAATTCCGGGTCTCGCGGGACCGATCCCGCGGCGATCACTATTAACTTATGTGGATTCTTTTGTAACGCTCTTTGTAAAGCTTGGCGGTATTCCGGATGAGACCACTCCGTTATTATAAAATTCTTAGTTAAAATTACGATAATTCTACGCGAGGCTTCCGTAGCCTCCACTACTAAATCGGGGAATTGTGCGTAGGTAGCTTCAAACTGAGGTACGTCCCTATAGTGCAAGCACAGATGGTAGGAGGGGTAGCCGGTCTCCAGCTCCCGCGCCACCGTCTCCACCACGAACTCCTCGTCGTTGGGACTGTAGCAGATGTACGCGTCGTAAAGTTTATCCGCCTCCTCGAACGCGTCAGCCAGCGGAGAAAGTTTTATGCCGCAATGGGAGTAAAGCCACATTCTACACGTATATCTAAATGTGAATGCCAGGGCTAATATTAGTAATATAAGCACGATACCGGTCAATACAGAAGCCAATAAAGGCAAGTTATTGGAAACGAGAAACGCGCTTATCGTGATGTTGCCGCCCACCTCGGTGCAACTTGTCCCGTTTAGCTGCAGTGCCTTCTTGGACGACGGTTTTAAATTATCATTTAAGCACGATAAATCATTAATATCCGATACTTTCTCTACATTTTGCGATAAATACATCAAGAAACCTTGTAAATATTTACATTCACAAGTCCAGTGGTTGTTGCCTATGAATAAATATTTTAACTTTTTATTATTGTCTAAGTGCCAAAGCGCAAAGTTTGTCAATCGATTAGCGTCCAAACGTAAAAGTTCTAGCGAGCCCAAATGTGTGAAAGTTTCGTTTGAAATATGTTCGATATGGTTTTGATTCAGAAATAATTTTCTAAGCTTACTTAATTTAAAAAATTCAAGGCCTTTAAGGTGTTGAAGCATGTTATCTTCCAAGTGAAGCACTTCAAGTTGATTTAATTGCGCAAAAGTGTTATTGTGTATTGTTTCGATAGAACTCGAGTTTAAATATAGAACGTGAACGTCGGTGGTCTTTACAAAGAAAGCGCTGTTAAGGTGACGAAACACGTTTCTGTCGAGGTAAATATGTGTCGCATCTGACGGAAGGCTATCGGGCACGACGTGACTTAATTGTGCAGAACAATCCACGACGCTAACACTTTTTAAGGAGTCGTGGTAACAGGAACAGTTCTTCGGACATACTATTCTACAAGTACAGTTATTGTAGTC
The DNA here is from genome assembly GCA_947458855.1 of Monopis laevigella. Taxonomy (NCBI): domain Eukaryota; kingdom Metazoa; phylum Arthropoda; class Insecta; order Lepidoptera; family Tineidae; genus Monopis; species Monopis laevigella. The sequence continues at coordinate 7,167,890 of OX381586.1, forward strand.
GCAACAATGGCAACGATCCGGACAATAGTTCTCATATTTACATAGAAAATCGTTAGGTTTTAACATTGTGACCGGCAGATACTTAGCTCCGCGCACGTGGGATTCTTTGCATATTACGCTGCCCATGTCCATTATACGAGGATAGCTTCGAGAAGTGTTATTATTGATCATAAGAAGCCATTTCATCAAACAATCGCACCTAAATGGATTCCCGCTGATGTAGAATTCCGGCAAAGGGCTGTCATCAGGCACGCGGGCCACCCGTAAACTGTTCATATCTAAATGTTCGATCTCGTTTGCGTACATATCGACACGAGTTATATTTTTCTTGTCTATAAAAGCATCCGTATCTACGTTGGAAATGTAGTTATTGTTTATAAATAATAACTCTACACTGTTAGGTATAGCTAATGAAGAAATCGCTACTAATCTATTATGACTTGCATCCAAAGTTTTAACGTTCAAATTATCCATAATTTTATAATAATTACCTAAAATTTCAATAAAATTTGCATGAATGTCTAACCATTTTAGTGTTACCGGAATGAAAGCGTAATCAAACCATACCAAATGATTTTCGGATAAATTTAACCAAAGTAATTTTGTGAGTGACAGAAATACCCCATTTATGTCAGAAATGAAATTTCCATCGAGTCGTACAGCTTCTAATTGCGTGTTGTACTGAAAGGTTTCTCTCTCGATCGATTGTATTTTATTTTTTGCTAAATTAAGAACTTGCAAATTCGGCAAGTCTGAAAACATTCCCGAGGAAAGATTTCCAATTTGATTGTCTATTAAACGTAATCCAGTCAACTGCGACAAATTTAGAAAAGAATTATTGGAAATTTCATTTATTAAATTCTCCCCTAAATCCAGTGATTTTAAAAATGATAAATGTATTATAGCATTGGGTATCTTCGTAAGCTGATTGGAACTTAAGTCTAATTCCTTTAAATCGGTACAATTTTTAAATACATTGTGAGCAATGTAAGAAATTATGTTATTATTTAAACTAAGTTTATTTAAAATATACAGTCCATTAAACAGCTGGCCTTCGATTGCATGTAATTTATTTTCACCTAAATGTAACGTATGTAAATTAAACAGAGGTAGAAACGTATTTTCTTCTATGGAATTAATAGAATTATTTCTTAAATTGAGTATCTGCAATGAGAATAATTCTTTGAACATATTTTCAGTAATACGCGTGAGAGAGTTATGCGACAAGTCGAGCACAATTAATCTTATTAGACCGCCAAACATTCCGTCTTCTATCTGCGCGCTTCTCAATTTATTTACCGAAAGATCTAAAACGAGCAATTGTTCCAAGCGATTAAATATTCCCTTCGGTAGATTTTCCAACAAATTATTTTGCATATAAATTTCTCTGATTTCTCTGGTGTTGGAAAATAAGCCCTTCGGTAAAGCTTTGAGGGCATTGCCGGAGATGTTTACGACTTTCAGAGAAAGAAGGTCACCGAAAACGTCTGCTGGCAGCTCGGGGATCTGGTTGTCCTGGAGGTACAGCTGGGTCAGCCTCCGCAGATGCATAACCTCGGAGTCTCCCGGCACCGACGTGATACGATTGTGACTGAGGTCGATGGTCTGCACCGTGGACCCACACTTATGTCCGAACCCCAACTCGTCCACGTACTTGATCTTGTTGTTTGTAAGATTCAACGATATAAGGTTCTCTAGAGCACAAAATAGATCGGACGGCACTTTCCTGATGTTATTGTATCCTAAATCTAACAAATGCAACTCTCTCAACCCATTGAAGGCGCCGAACGATAGGTCGAGTTCTTTGGAGTCGTTCCATTCGGTATTTTTAGATCTCAAGGTCAAGGTCTTGAGTCCCCTCAACCCCTCGAACACGTTGCCGGGGAGCCGGAGCACCTTGCAGCCTCGTATCGATATCTCTGCTAGGCCTTCTGCTTTCCCGAAGTGATGGTCTTTAAGGGTACTCTCCGCTCGTAACAGCGGGTCGCACTCGATCAAGAGCCGTTCCGCGCCATCGAAGTGCATCGAACTGACGAGACCTCTGTCCGATGACAACGACCGAACGTTGCACTGCACCACTAAACTATCCCGGCCGACGACTCGCGAACAGTCGCCGGGTGTTTCAGGCGCTTCCGTGAGCACCGCGCCCGACACTAAACAAAAGAAAATCACGTAAACTATCATTTTAACCGGCACTGGGTCCATTTCATTTTGTCACCGATCGTTGGGATGAAAATTTGTTATGGTTATGTGTATCGGGTTCACACAGTCGTCCATGTTTGCTTCGGAAGCGCGGTCTGTTTAATTACGGCGATTATAAACCGGTGTGAAGTCACGTCGCGAACGTTTGCGGGACGTGCGGTGAGCGGTGAGGCGACACGCTTCCCGCGCGACGTCGGGTCCGCAACTGCCGTAGCGGAATGAAATGCCATGAATGCGTTTTGCGGCCCCGCGCCGACCCACCGAGGAAAGGGATCCCCGACCGCACAAAACGAATTGAATTGCCGCATACTAAGTAACCCTCATAATTTTTGTGTTTCGTTTATACCGGAAACCGTTGTGTCTTTTCTATTGTGTTGAGTTTTATTTTAAGCTTTTTACTGCCTAGACGTAGTTTCTTCTACGAGTACTATAGTCATAGCTATCATAACTATACTCAAGTTTCAACTTCAGTTGGTTTCGGTATACATCCCTTTATTATTTAACAAATTCGAAAACAAGTCCGAAGAAATAACCTCATAAGGACATTACTTATGTCGTGGTCCGGCCAGTGTCACATGGCTACGACACCGGTAAAGCACTCCTCTAACTTTCCAATGGAATAATAACAAAAACTGAAACTCGGTAACATTAATATCTGACATAATTAAACTGGCGATCACACGTGGCGGTCCTAGTTAGTGCTGTTGCTATAATAGCCTGTCTGCTCTGGATTATGATGAGTTTATTATACCCGATTTTCAGAAAATTCTAATTACTTGGGACGGGGCGGGATGGGAAAAAAATCAATTCGATTCCATATTCTACCGTGCTAAGAATAGTTTTTTAATTTCTTTTAATGGGGCACGGCATGTGACTTTGTATCTACTTGATGGTAAGCAGACCTACAAAGTCCATAAATGGGGTGGATCAATAGGTACGGTCGATCATGTTGTTAAATCAAAAATTATTGCGGACGATCTTTGTTAATTCGATATGGCCTACTCCCAATGCAAGTTGAGAGTGTCTTATGTAATCTATATCTATACTAATATTATAAAGCTGAAGAGTTTGTTTGTTTGTTTATTTGTTTGTTTGTTTGAACGCGCTAATCTCAGGAACTACTGATTCGAATTGAAAAAATATTTTCGTGTTGGATAATCCATTTATCGAGAAAGGCTATAGGCTATATAACATCACGCTACGACTAATAGGAGCGGAGTAACAAAGAAAAATGTTGCAAAAACGGGGAAAAATTATTCCTTTTAAGAGCGTACGCTGCGTAAACGGTTAAATTTAAACGCGCAGACAAAGTTGCGCGGGTCAGCTAGTTTTATTAATAAAATAATTAAAATTATATCTATCGCCCGATAGGCGCTGTAAAGGACCCGTAGCAACAGGAGTTAAAGAACCGTCACAGAGTGTAGATTTTTTTTTTTTTTTATAAATGACCAAAAATTTAAATTTAATGACATTTTTTAAATATTTTTAAACGAAAAACACACATCTGCAGCCCAATTATGCCCACGTTTATTACATCTAATTTAGAACTTATAAAGTTAAACTTGATATTTTGCGATCATCCTCTTTTGTTTGACGACCAACTTACAAAAAATTCAAATAAAAGTTTAGCTTTGCTTTTTGTATGAAAACCGAAATTATCACCGTTTTAGTTCGAATGGGTATTTGTCAAATAAAACTAAACAACTGCCAAAATTACAAACGAATTAAAGTTACTCTTGTACTAGCGTAAAGTTAGTACTAGCTACTCTTGTAATAAGTAAAATTCTTCTTCAAAATTGATTTTGCGAAATTTTCTAAGTTTAATTATTACATTTATATTAAAACCGTCAAGTGACCCAATCATGTTTCGGTTTTAATCTGTGGGTTCTACGCTTTTTCAGATACTACTGCATTGATATTCTCGTCGAGGTAGTGGTCTCCTTTCATGGTGCCGTTACGAAACGAGCGATAGATTTAACGATAAAAAAGCGAGGATATTCTTTGTCGCCGCCCATTTCGTATTTGCATAATTTAGCTGGCATATCAATATTGTTAAGCAACAACGTAGTGAACGGCCCTATTTATGGACTTTGTAGGTCTGCTTACCACCAGGTACATACAAAGCACATGCCGTGCTCCGATAAAAAAACTATCATTTTATTATAAGTTTTATTTTATTAGAGCACGGCATGTGACTTTGTATCTACCTGATGATAAGTAGTCCTACAAAGTCGCTCCCACTATGCCGGCAGTTACGAGACGGTGGCGACAATTTATTTTATCCAACCGCCCGTTTCGTAACCGCACCCTGAAAGGAGAATAACTCCTCGACGAGAATTCGATGCACTAGTCTCATGAAAACCGGTGAAGCCACGGACTAAAACCGAAACGAGACCGGTAGGTCAGCCAAGCAAAGTTGTAGAGACCTTAAATTCCTCCCACCTTTAAACTAAACAAGTGTTAATTGAAAATAATACCTAGATACTAATGCATTTATTTTGCCACATATATTAAATTATATTTATTATTTCAAAATATTATGTGGTACTTCGTGAAAAGAAATACATTGGAGTTAAGTGTTGCTATAAAAAAAACTAAATGAATATAATTTTTTAATATTTTTTTACGTTATAAGGATATAAAATGAAACGAAAAACATATATATATATATACGGTTTATTATTATCTTGTCATCAGTAACATACTTAAAAAACATTTAATTAGACGCTTTTTTCAATATTTATTTCGTTCAATCATTATATTTTTTTCAATTGGTAAGTTGCGGTATTTTCGGTAAAGTTTAGCTAAAGTTGATTATGTAGATGTGGCATAATATCTACACTAAGAAGTTCTAATTTAGAACTAGTTTAAAGCTTGACAAAATATGAACCTAATTATAACTAATAACAAAGTGGTTATAATAGGACTGCTGGGGCCTTACCGGGAAGCCACAACGACAAACCGATCGACGCGTCAATGGATAAAAATGTATAGGAAATATTGTCTATGGGTAGAACTCGATCGCCGAGAACCGTCAAATCACATGCATTTTATTTTAGCTTTCGATCGATCGACGTGTCGATACGTAGTTCATGTGGCTTCCCGGTAGGGCCCCTGTGTATACCTATAATATAAAATACACATGTTTATACAGTATAGATAGAAAAAAAAAACGAATATATTTTAATGCAGTTTTATGTCATTGTAATATACGAGTCCTACCCAACTATTCTTCATAGAATAAAATAAAACAATATCATCACGGGTGACGAGACCGCCTAGATGGCCTCAGGATACCCAGCGGTTTTTTAATCCCACGCCCACCTCGTCGTAGCCGATGATATGAGTCTTCACCGAACAAGTAGCTAGCTCGCCGCGAAACTGCATTAAAATATATTCGTTTTTTTTCTATCTATATATTATTATATATTGTATAAACATGGGTATTTTATATTATAGGTATACACTGGGTTTTTTTCGTTTAATGTTAACATTTTATATCATTATATACAGGCTGTCCCGTAAATCGACGTCAAGCCACAATCAGTAATAGCTTAAGTTAACTGTTAACAAAAACATATAATAAAAAAATCTTTGCTGTGTATTTAAAATAAATTTGGTCATTTATAAAAAAAACTAATAAATCTGTGACGGTTTAACTCCTGTTGCTACACATCTAAACTTTTTTTAAATCTTTTTTCTAAATAGTGTTTCTGAAAACTATTACTTAAAATTAACTGTACTATCTGCTCCACGTCCATAAGAAGCTCGGGGCCATTTTGATAAAAACTAAAACAACATCTTGATTTTTGAAAAAAAAAATCCACTAGGGAATCGAACCGGTTGATTTTGAGAAAAAAACTCAACCTGTAACCAGATAATAGTTTTTATGAAACCTAAGCCATAAGTACCATCCCAAACTCTAGTATTGTTTCGCAGCACAGCAGCTAAACTATGTCCAGACATATAGGTGTATGGAATCGTGAAATAATGGTTTTCTATGGCTAAGGGCAACCCGCCTGGCCCGCCAGTTTTTAATTTAAACAAAAAGAAACTGTAATCCTCTAAAATAACAATTTTAATGAGCGTTTTAGTTATGTTTCGTCTCTTTCTTACCAATGAAAATTATCTTTAACAGAAAAGAGATCAAATACAGTCTTAAAAACAAATACTTAAGGAAGTGATCACAAAAAGTCCGTGGGGAAATGCCGCCTACGAGTCTTGCCACATAAATTCGAGGCTTCCGGAGCCCTATACAAATCAAGCTCGTACGAGGTTTTTCTGGACGACATTGTGGTGAACGATTTATATCTACGTGTAACCAGGGGCGGATCCAGGATTCCATTTTTTGGGGGGGGCAAAATAGATTGAGCGGTGAGTAGTATTTTATACATTCCTACCATTATCATGTAAGCAAAACAAACGCATCGTCATAATCTATATATAATTAGATAGTTTTTCACAATAGTTAACTTAAATCATAAGAAATCACTTGACTTAAATTGTTTTTTTTTTAAATTAAAATATAAGTAAGTAGAAAAGTACCGACATATGAGCAAGCTCGGTAACTGTAAATCCTATATTAATTAGAGTTTGTGGTTTTGTATCTTAGTCCAAAAAAAAAAAACTGAAATTAGCTGTTTTTTTTTATAATAAGTATTTCAACAGGGCCTTATTCTTACTGCATTAAGGTTAATATTTAACATACATAGGTACCAATTGGGTCAAATTTTATCTTTGATATACAAGTAGAATAAGGTTCCAGGTACTGTTATTTATGCTGTGATGGTCATAAAAACTTATTGAGTCCTTGTTGAAGAACATTTTAGTTAAAATGGGTTGTCGTTTTTACGCATATTTATTTTTGTTGGTAATAAAGAGAGAAAACCTGCTATAAACTAAAGTGTTCTTCAAGTCCTCAACAAGTTTATAACAAACCTACCGGTGTTAGTCTTTATGCCATACTACGAAATAAACCGCTCTTGTATAATTTCAGCAATGTGTAATAGCTAATGCGTTTTTTGTTTTGGAGCACGGCATGTGAATTTGTATCTACCCGATGGTATGCAGACCTACAAAATCCGTGAACGGATGCGATCAAAGATCATTTTTGTTTAACAGCAGTGTACGCTCCCACAATTCTTTTGTCGCTGCCTGTTTCATAACCGCATCCTGTGGCCCTAGTGCGAGTTTTTTTTAACTTCTTCATTATAGTAAGTGAGCACTCTTCGCCAATCAGATTAGCTTATTAGAAAATTAAGCAATCCTATTGGTAGAATACTCACAAAACGCGTGAAAACGTTAAAACAAACTCGCACTCGGGCCACTGGTAGGAAAGTATACCTACTACCTCGATTAGAAATCGATGCAATAGTCTCCTAAAAACCGGCGAACCCACAGACTAAAATCGGAACATGACTAGATCTTTTGACGGTTTGACAGATTCAATATGAGCGGTCGGTTAGGCCAAATAAGATACCTTAATCCCACCTAAAAAAGATCGGAAAATTGTTATTATTAAATTGTTGTAGGTTTGACTGGTAGAGAATGCCAGCGGCATTTGTACTAAAGTTTTGAAAACCAAACATCAAGTCTCAAGGGGGTTATCGTTAACACCTTCCGTTATCGAATTCTACTAAAGATAGGTTGGAAAGCGTCGATACATCGAACGCTAACGCAATGCCGTACGGACGCTCAACGCTGCTTGAAGCGCAGAGCGAATTCGCTGGAGCGTCGGTTTCGTGGCCCCGCGTTCGATGTATCCACGCTTTCTAACCTAACCCTTGAGACATGATGTTTGGTTTTCAAAACTTAGCCCCGACGACCTAAGGGTTTGGTAAGTTGTAAATTAACCAGCAAAATTGGTAGCACAATAGTACGCAGTACCTACTATTATTTAATATGTGACAATAAGGCCAGCGGCCACATTCTGTTTCTTATGACGGAAACATTAGCTTGTTAAAATAACGAAAACCTTACATTGAACAATCAGCTAAAACAATAACTAAAAAAAGCATGCACCTTACTCCCTTATGTTACAGGTGCTATTGCTTTGATAGTTTTAAGCATTCCGTGAAGTGACAACCTAACGTTACCTTTAAAAGAAACAGAATATGGTCGCAAGAATGTTAAGAGGAGAGTCTGATTAAAGATTTCCCATACAGTGACGACCTTTTAGTCTTGACTGTTTGTGATTTTTAAGGGCTTCATAAATATGACGGATATCTAGGCTTATACCATTTTCTTAAATCTTTGGAAGAAAACCGCAAAAAAAACCCTTATAATAATTGCTATAAAATAGAAAATTAAAAGAAAAAGTAGTGTAAACGTTTATTTTCTCATAATTCATACATATTTATGGTAGCGGTAACGCTACGCTCACCGTCATGCGCGGGAAGAAGTGATACTTTGCAATTGAATCAGCATGAGCATCGAATAGCCTGATCAGTCGCTCCTCTTAAGTGAACGAATTAGATGAAGTCTCGTTACAACCGCCGAGTTATCATAGCCCATTTCGTAACCGCATTATTTAGACGCCATAGTGGGCGCGATAAATGTTTGTAGTGATCGACCCCGTTCATGGACTTTGTAGATCTGCTTACCATCAAGTAGATAGAAGGTCACAAAAAGTAGTGCTTAAAATCATTTTTGACGAGATTGTACTAAGTGGCTATTATGACAGTGCTATGGCCGGTATGATAGCTAAGATTCCAGTTTACCCTGATTGCGAGTTTTCTATTAGTACTTTCGTTTGAGTTTAAAATATGAAAAAAAAAATATGGGAAATAGGGAAATAGTCCAGCGCCCCAAGCGGAAATTTTAAAGAACTAAAAATGCGAGCGTGTTATTGGTGAATTTACTATCAAGTAATTATACTACTGCCTTAACTATACCAATATAGAAATAAACTTATTTTGACAGCTTCCGAAAATAAAACGATGCTATTTGTTGAGTTATCGATTGACGAGATAGTAAAGTTAAAAACAACACTCGCACTAGGGGTACTGATTGCAACAGAGTGGCAACTTTTTTTTGGATACAAATGTCCCTGACTTTTCCAGATTTTACAGTCACTTTTTTTAGATTTTCCCTGACCTTAATGAGCTTCAAAAAGATAAGAAAATATATTATTTGGTATTTTAATTGATTTTTGGAAAAAAAAAGCATACGAGATAAAAATTATAAGAAAATAGAAACAATTATTTTTAGCAATATTTTCGGAAAACATAGAGCAACAAAATATATTTCACATTAAAAAAAAAATAAGCATATTTTGAACTTAGGTGGAATTGCCCCGCTTAGGTTGCCTGTCAGTCGTTTCCAGTAGCAAGTTGTGTGTGTGCTTTAAGTATTTTCCGTGACCTCCTAGCGTTTTCCCAACGTCTCCGAAAAATCCCTGTCTTTTCCCGGTATTCCATGTTTTTCAGAAAGTGGCCACCCTGCAAGTGGTATGGTTATTTTTAACCTATTAGATTGTTTAAATATGTGATCAACGAATCAGCTAGCCAAGCAATAAACTATGAATTTAATTATATTAAGAAATAGTTGTATTCTTTGCACTAGTATATTTATACGTTTAACCCTCAGCAATTAATAAAAACAGAAAAAAAAATCTAACTTCTTATGATATAAATACATAATATATCCATAATATGATCGCTTCCTAGACTAGTGGTTTGGCGTTGTACCCGGAGGTCATGGTTTCAATTCCCACCCATGGCAAATTAGTACGTTTTTGTCAGTGTTTATAAAAAATAAAGTATTATATCGTCGTTTCTGGTACAGACAGTCCAAGCCTAGAGCTTAGTTGACCAGAGAAATGTTTAAATTGTCATACATATTACTATCTCTCCATAGTAAAAAAAAACTTTGATATTATATTTAGAGGGGCTAGTTTAAGTTTTTTTTATAATTTATTACCGCGAGTTTTTGTAATCGCATCAACGTAGCGTAATACGTTAGATTCAACAAATGGGAAGGGTTTAGTTATTGTGTTTAACGAAAATATAATGTATGACGGGCGGCAATCTTCTTCTCTTAGTATTTTATTTTTGCCGGAATCCCACTTTTAGCGGATACTTAAAAAAAAAACCACATTAATAAAGGTTTATTTTTATTTTTGGAAGTAAATTCCAATAAATAAAAACTACATACACAAGGTAATAATATTATTTATTATCAATTATCATTACAGATAATTAAACAAAGCCGTTTCTGCTACATCGTGCTGCGAAAATCGTACTTATAACTATTCTAAACTAACTCATTCAATATAATAAAATACATTTGGTATTTCTCAAACCAATACAATACAATTTAAAAACAAACAGTAAAAGTGTAAAACATAAATCATTAAATACTTAATTAAAAACACTAATTAAATTTCCAATATAATTCATCATTATTTGAATCTGGCAACACCGAATTTTATATTTATTATTGCTCTGCGGCCACATTCTGTTTCTTATAACGTGATCGTTAGATTGTCAAAATAACGATTTCCGCTATTAGCGCGCTCTCCTCCAATCAGAGTAGTTTTTTAACCTTCGCTGATTGGAGGAGAGCTCTCTAATAACGGAATTCGTTATTTTGACAATCTAACGCTCACGTTATAAGAAACAGAATGTGGCCGCTGGACTTATATCCAGAACCATTAAATAAATTAAAATTATTTTTATTTAAATAGCAATTTTAAGAAGTAAATTAGCTTTAATAATTTTAAAGAAAACAAACCAAATACGATATAACTAATCGTATACTTACTTTAAATAAAATTTAATTCGACCAAATATTAATAATCTATGAAAAAAAATTGCTCAAGATCGTATTAAATTTAACAAATAATTAATAACAAATTTTTAATCTTCCGCATTAAAGTAAAAATTGAATTAAACTAAATTTTAAATACAAAATCCTTTAAAATCAAAACAGCCTACGACAATATTCGATAGTTAGGCCACTTTAGCTCCTATAGTTTATAATTTAATTACAAGGAAAAAAAACTTCAGTAACATTTTGGCATTAGTATTACATATTTTCTATTTTGTTACAGAATTAAATTATAAAATATAATTTGACCCAATTCATTAACCACTACCGAAGAAAATCCTAAAAAAACTATATTTTTGTAACTGAATATGCATTACAATTTGATGAATTTTCAATATAAGAATATATAGACATTACTAAAAATTATGAAATAAATTATAATTTATCAAGACACAGCTTGAATTTCATTACTAAACATTACAATATAAAACGTAATTCTAATAGCTAAATAGTCACAATACCCTACTTAATATTATTGCTTTAATTAATTTTGCAAAAATATACTCTCATCTTAGGAGTTAATACATAGAAAAACACAACAAATATTCTATGCAGATTTCTCTTGGAAGAATTTATATTATATTAGTACAGTTGTGAAGCCTGACTAGAATACCAGAATGACAAAACGTTATTTGTGTGCATAACAATATAAATAATTGTGATTTCTGAAATGTTAAAGTCCGTTGTAATGAAGGCACAGAGTATTAAATTTATAAAAATTAAGATAAAATATAAGAGAAAATTCAGTAATAATGTATATATAATATGTACGTATTCATTAGTATACAGGGTAGAAAAAGGGAACGGTACATGGAAGGAAAGTACCTATAATAAAGCTAGAAGATCATTCACTGGGTGGAAACATTTAAAATTACCCTCGCCATATTGCGGATAACATTAGAACTAATTTAGAAATAAAATAATATTAAATATAAATGGCTATGCTGAACTCAACGCTACAAGATTGATAGACATGCCACGGGTTAGTTATTTGGAGTAAGAGATAATAAATTTATACCCCAAATTATAAAGACTAAAATAAAAAGACACGACAACAAACGGACGTTTTGTAATAACAATCCGCCATTTTGAAACTTTATTAAATCTTAACATAAATTAAAGTACCTATTTGTGATTTTGTCGTTACCATCACTCCATATTTATAAATCACAAACGCTTTGTTAACTGTCACTGAATTTGAATGAGTTTGCGACTCCGTTAATAATTAAACACTGGCGTTTTAATGTTTAACTTCTCTTATTACTACACTATAAATTGTCTTTTCAAAACACAAGTCACTGCAACTTAACTTAGCACCAAAACTAGGTCACCACTAAGTCAAACTATGGCGTTTGTAAATGCGAAAATAATTGCAAATTTACAAACGAAAAACCTTTAAAATTATATAGTTTATAAAAAAAAACATTATAACATTCCAGTAAGGTTTATTAAAGTCCAGTTCCTAAACAGGTAGTGAACTTTCGTTAAAGTTATGATTACTCTTAACTATATGGTTAGACACAAACAAATGGTTTCTGATAAGAAAAATATGTATATAGAAATAATAAAATAGGTATTAAGTAGTCAGTAACTATACATCAAATACTTAATAGTAGGATTAATAAAGTAGTTTTTTATTGTATATTTAAAGAATTTTGAAGATACAGTTTAGATTTTAAGAACCACTATAATATATTAAGTATTGTAATAAACTGGATAAATTGTATTGAATTCTAGCTTATAATAACTAAATTGATAGATTTATATGAAACATGCAATCAATATTTCTCATTTATATTTATTAGCGTCTTTTACAGTTGAAAAATGTTAAATATTTTCTACTTAATTTTCAGTACTCTAATAGTAACATTTACTAATATTGAATAAAATAAGGGACTGGCGAATAAATTTTTTCAAGGTATTATATTTAATTTCGAAATCGACTCAGGTGATTTTTCAATCATGTTTTTGTTAACACTGCAGTTGCTGTTTAAATAAGCTGCTTTTATAAGGTTTACCAGAAAATAGGACACTTAAACATGTTATATTTCATAAACATCCGCACCAAGTAAACTAATTTAAACTATAACATTGAAAACATATTTAAACAACTATTATATAATTCTGCACTATAATTTTAAATGATTATGAAGTAAAGATTATATTTAAGCGTTTTTTTTTAAATTAATAATCATGTTTTTTTTTCGCCAGTTCCTTCTATTATTAAGTTTATATGTAATAGTAGGTGTACATATATTGTCATTCTAACAATCAATTAAACCGGATCAATAGCTTTGAGATGGTCAGCCCTCTCCCCGCGCGCATACTTGGCCCACATTCGGGTGTAGAGCGCCTCCAACCCGTTAGCGTACGCGGAACAATCAAACAGCGTGCTTGTCATACGAGCTGTCCATACTTTTGCTCGGATTCCTTTTAAACTGAAAAATAAAATTATTATTTAAAATTTTATAAATGTAACTGTTATGGGAATAGGAAAACATTCCCACATTAGGACTCGTTACCATATTAGTCTGTGGGTTCAACGGTTTTCCAGACACTACTTGCATCGGTTTCTTGTCGAGGTGGCCTTCTTTCGTGGTACGGTATAATTGAAATAAAATTGAAATTTAACAAAATTATACTTTATAATAGTAATTATAAAGTATAATATTGTTAAACACAATGTATTGATTGACTTCATTAATGTACGTCTGCTTAACATCAAGTGACATGCCGTGCAACATAAAAAAAAATTTTTGCTAGATGTATGGAGATTTATGTCAAAGACAAAAAAATAGACCATTAACAAATTATAAACTTTGTTAATGCATTAAAAACATTGTATGCTTAGTGGTCAGAGAATAAAGGCAATTTATATTTATTTGTAACAGTATATGTTACAAAGATTTTAAAATGTATTCAGTAAAATAACGGTTGCTACAATACAAAGGTGTTACTATAAGATCTGCAGCTAGGTGGCCATTTACCTTGCTATGGTACAAAGTTTCCAATAACCACAAGTCAGCAGGTGGATTCATGGCAATTCTAATAGTTGATTGGATAAGACGAAACAGTTAATCAATCGTAATGCTTTAAGCGCACTTTACACATCTTTTCATTCTCATTTCATTCATTAAAACTTATTGAGTCCTTGTAGAACACTTGATTTCTCTTTTTTTAGCAAGAAAAATGAATATGCGTAAAAGAGACAAAACCTTATATAACTAAAGTGTTCTTGAAGGACTTAATATTTTTTTATGAATAAGGACAATATTTTTTGTTAGGTTCTAATAATAATTACCACCGCCCATACAGATGCAAAAGGCGGCTTTAGTCTGTTGGTTCACCGGTTTTCAGGAGATTGCTGCATCGATTTTTTTCGAGGTGGTAGTGTCTTTTTCAGGGTGTGATTACGAAATTGGTGGTTAAACTGACGATAAGGCAGCGAGTATATTAAAATATACTCGTAATGCAATTCATCTTTGTCGCCCCCCATTTCGTAATCGTGTCATTTAGCCGGCATAGTGGATGTGATCAATATTGTTTAAGAATAATTATTGATTGATAACGGCTAGGGGTGCTGCCATTAATGAAAAAGTGATGGCCGAGTTGGTTAGACCTTAGAAACACTTAGGTCCCTGGTTCAAACCCCGGTGTGTACCAATGAATTTTTAATCTAAAAGTTGACGTGCATTTGTTTGACAACTACATATACAACAACCACTATAGTGCCTCGGAGAGCACAATAAGCTGTCGGTCCCAGTTTTACTATACAAACTTGTGAAAATGTATTATATAGATGGGATATTTAGTCTATCCAAACATCGCGACGAGCTAGCCACTTGTTCGGAGTAGACTCATACCATCGGCTACGAGGTGGGATTAAAAACCCCTCCGCCGGGTACCCTAAGGCGGTCTCTGGCGCTGTAAGGCACCCGCGATGATATATAAATTATATATATATATATACCCTGTTTGTCTAACTGCATAATAAAATACTCACTATTCTCTGTCAGTGCCGAGTCTCACAGCAATGTCTTGATACTCCTGTCGGGTTCGCGCTATTAGCTCAGGACATCCCAAGGAATTCAGTTGAGACGCCGCCACCCTATAAATATCAAAGTAAAGATTGCATAAACAAATGGGTCACTTGTTATGTTTTGGTACACAAAACATAACAAGTGACCCAGCAATGTTTTGGTTTTAATCTGTGGGTTCACCGGTTTCCGGAGAATATTTCATGGAATTTTGTCTATGTGAAAGTCTCATTTCATAGTGCGGTTACGAAACGGGCGATTTATTTGACTATAAAACAGCGGTGATATTAAAATACTCGTAATGCAAATACGTGTTTGTCGTCGCCCATTTCGTAACCGTACCATTTAGCCGCCATAGTGATAGCAATGTTGTTAAACAATAATGTATTGATCCCATTCATGGACTTTGTAGGTCAGCTTACCATTAGGTTGATACAAAGTCACATGCCGAGCGCCAATGGAAAAAAAACTTTAGGCCAACGTTTAATATCAGCCGACTCCGTAGCCTAGTAATTACGCTTTTGGCGTTGAATCCGGAGATCGTATGTTCGATTCCCACACAAGGCACAATATTAGTATAGTTTTCTGTACAGTTTGCCTTGGTGTGATTGTTTAACAAATATATTAGTATTGTTATACACATAGTACAAGTTTGTAACCAGGACAATATTTGTTTTTTTTTTATTAAATTCTTAAGAGTTGCCATTCTTAAAATTGAATTGTCCAAAATTACCGTTCTAAGAGATAAGTTTAGGCCAATTGTTCAAAAACTTTAACTATTGTAAGTGATCAAAAAATTTTTTTAAATGTATTTAATGCATATTTCCAAGACTTGTGTTGGAAGAGGTGTTTCAAGCCAATGGTTCAAAACTGCAGTTCTAAAAAAGAGTATATAATATATAAGAGAATATATAGACCAACTGTAAAAAACACCTGAAATGGTCAACATAAGCTAATTCTCTTGAATTTCTAGAATGTGCGAATGTAAGTCAATTTCACAAACAAACTATGTAGAACAATTCTTCAAAATTAATGTTCTGAAAAGACCATA